>JAUTXW010000898.1:0-600000 GCA_030620095.1 Kuschelorhynchus macadamiae | reverse complement strand
AATACAATTGTGACTACGTATACACCAACATCTTTTATATACATATAGGCATACAATAAAAATGTACTACCTAATATAAAATATTATTATACTACCTACATATACAGTTTTATACAGTTCTACTTTTTAAAAAGTTTCTATTTAAAAAAATTATCAAGTGTTGTTTGTCTTAAACTAGTTAATTTATTTTTAATAATTTGAGATTCTATTTTCGACGCAACTTCTGAGATTTTTTCCCCTTAAACAGAATTTCCAGATAACATACAAAAGTTTTTAATATCCCTTAACATTTTATATGCTTCCTTAATGATCTTAATATTGGAAGAAATAATTTCTGCATCATCACTGTCAGATGAAATCTGACCGTTCTCACTATTTTGAAATTCACTGATGCACTCACATACACTTATGTTAGGATTTTCCGTGAATAAACTTTCATCATATGAATATAAAGTTAAATCGGAAGAGAATAAATTGATGTTTCTACGTAATTCCGATAATGGCACATCATCTTCAAGTATCGTAGTCAACGTTTTCCTCGAGAATTTCGTCGAATCCAGCTTTGCGGAAGCAGTTATTGATGGTCTTGGATTCGACTTTTTTCCGTGCAGCCACAATCCAAATCAAGGCACTTACAACATTTATGGATTTCTCCATTATCCAGAATACTCAATGGATGACAAAAGTCGCTTGATTAAAAACTTTCTGTAGTGGTTTTTAAAATTTTGAATCACGCCCTGGTCCAATGGCTTGCAATGTGATGTCGTATTTGGCGTTAAAAAAATAATTTTAACATTTTTTCACTCCAGTTTTGGGTAAGATGCAGCATTATCCAAAAATAAAAGTGCATTTCGGTTTTGCCTTTGCATTTTTCGGTCAAATTTCATCAACCAATCCGACATTATATCCTTTGCCATCCATGCTTTCTTGTTATAGTACCATTCAAGTGACAATTTTTCCACGCTTGATCCTTTAAAACAATGGGGTTTTTTACTTTTTCTAATCACCAGTGCATTTTCTTTTTCTCTATTCATAGCGGAGCAAAGCAAAATAGTGCGTCTCTCCTTGAACGCTTTCCCGCCAGCATATGTTTCGCCTTTTAAAGGAAACGTTATTTGGCAAAGCGCGGAAAAAGAATCCCGTTTCATCGGCGTTATAAATGTCTCTCGGTGCATAGTTTTTGAACACACATAATTTCGTCCGCCAATCAGTTACCTGAATCAAATCTACAGCCGCTGCTTCGCCATAGATGGCTTTGAAAGAGATATTATGACGTTGACAGAATTTCTCCAACCATCCATGTGATCCTTTAAAACCATCAACTTCTAGATTCTTCGCAATTTCTTGTGCTTTTTCCTTTATTCTTGTACCGGATTTTGGAATGTTTTTGGAGCGTACTTTACAAAACCAGTCCTAGACAATTTGGTCTATGGCAGTACCCTCAGTTTTCTCTTTCATGTTCCCGGTCACAGCGAATCGCTTGTTAAGATCGCTCTTGTTTCTCAAAATATCACTAATTTGAGATTTTCTTACACATAATTTTTCAGCTAATACTCTAACACTAAGTTTGTTTTTTTGCGCGTACTGGATTATTTCCACTTTTTTCTTGAAGACTCAAAAACTTTCTTTTGTTTGAAATAGGTAAATAATGCCCATAATGTGCAATAAAAATATAAGCATTAAATGTGGGTTTTTCAAAAATTATCTGAACATCTGTCCGTTTTGAGGAGGTAAATTTTACTGTTTTTATTAAAAATGTTCCAAATTTTACTGTCCGTGTCCGTTGTCAAGAGAGTTTAATACACAGTAATACATACACTGACGGTCCTTGACTTTATAATTGTCCGTTCAGCAGAGGTGTTCATTGTTCGGAGGTGTCCGTTAAGGGAGGTTTCACTGTACTAGAAAATTTTATATCCAGTTTACTCGAAATTTTGCACAAAAATCAAGTATTACTTAGAAATCATCTGATAGAATCCAAGACGGCGAAACAAAATGGCAGCTTAGTAAATTGTAAAAAAAAATATTACTAATAAAGCACTGATTTTAGCTGAGATTTTGCGCAAAAATCAAGTATTACGTAGAAATTATCCTGCACAATTTTGGTTAAAATCTAATATAGTGAAACAAAATGACGGCTTAATAAAACATTAGATTGATTTCAAATCTTGTGCAAGAATTGTGATATAGAGCCAAATATTTTTTCGGATTCATGAAAAAAAATATCTGGCCTTTGCTCGTGGCATCAAACACGAGCATTAACCCGGCCTAGGGGACCCAGAGTCTACTTCTCTGAATCCACCTAGGCAACTCTCAGCAGGCGCGTCCACGTCGCGGGGGTGGGCCCGATCCGCAGGATCGGTGGCTGAGTTCTGCTGGGGACCCAGTATTGCGGGGTATAACGCTTTGCCCATGCCCAGGGAACGGGCGAAGACCACACCGGCAGTGAAAGCGAAGGACAAGCCCGATACGGTGGATCTGGCGTAAGTGGCAACCCTTCTTCTCGGAGATAATACAAGAAGAATTCGGCAGCGTCTGACCCGGAGCGGGCGGCTGCCAACAGCGTCTGATCTCCATGTTAGGAGCGGCTGAAAGAAAACTCAACAACTCGCACGGCAAGCGTGGTGTTTTAAGTGCCACCTCCCATTAACGCATGAAATGCCAAATGACAAAACTACACTACCCCCAGGTGAGTAGGATTATACATCCAGAATCTCACACCGGAGTATCGGTCAGTCCCAAGGATTCTGGGGGGGGGCGGAAATTTGGCAGGTAAGGCACTCCAACTGAACATTGCAACGTACAATGTCCGAACCCTATCATCGGAGGGCAAGGTCCTGGAATTGGAAGAGGAACTATCTAGGATAAAGTGGGATATTGTCGGTCTTAGCGAGGTAAGGATGAAAGGAGAGGGATGGAGAACTCTAAAATCAGGTCACGCACTCTACTACATTGGAAACCAAGATGTAGCCCGAGGGGGAATCGGTTTTATTATTCATAAAAACCACTCTGATAATATATCCAATGTAAAAAGCATTTCCAAACGAGTTGCTTTCATAATCCTGAAAATTAGCACACGATACAGCCTCAAAATCATCCAAGCCTATGCACCTACATCGGACAGCTATGACGAGGATATCGAACACTTCTATGACGACCTCCAAACAGCACTGGAAGACACACATTCCCACTTTACCATCATATGCGGAGATTTTAACGCAAAAGTGGGCACCAAACTAGACGAGGCGGAAGTATCATTGGGAAACTTCGGAAGCGGGCAAAGGAACCAACGTGGAGAGACCCTCTTAAACTTTATGTTGGCCAATGGTCTATTCTTGATGAATAGCTTCTACTACAAGAAGCCAAACCGAAGGTGGACATGGATAAGCCCAGACGGAAGGACTAGAAATGAGATCGATTTTATTATTACTGATAAGAAGTCCATAATACAGGATGTAACAGTGCTGAACCAAGTCAATATAGGAAGTGACCATAAAATGGTGAGAGCTACAGTGAATCTCGATTTGGGCAAAGAAAGATATAGATTGACCAAAATAAAGGCCACTAAAAAATGGATCCACCCAGACAACATTGAGAAATACCAAGAAGCTATCAACAGCGCACTATCAAAATGCTCATATCATGAAAACATCGAAGATTTGAACAAGGAGATCACAGAATCAGTTATCGAGGCAGTCAATAAATGCTGCCCAAGACATATGAGAGAAAGCAAACTAAGCCGAGAAACAAAACAGTTAATACAAGATCGGAGAAACCTACAAAAGAGAGAGAACACTGATATTCAAATATTAAATCAACGAAGCAAAGACATCTCAAAACATATCAGGAAAGTCATAAGAAGATATAACAACGAGCAAATCAGAAACACCATAGAGAATAACAAAAGCCTGAAGCTCCTGAAAAGAAAGCTTGAAAACGGTAAAAACGAGATTATAAAACTTAAGAATAATAATAACCAATTAACAACAAACAGAGATGAGATACTTCAAATCGTTGAGGAATTTTATGAATCATTATATAGAAGCAGCAAAGAGATGGAAAAGTCACCAAAGCAAATAAAGAAGGCTCCTGGAGTCATAAATCAAGGGTCGGAAGAACTACCAGAAATCACCATAGATGAAGTGAAATCAGCATTGAATCAAATGAAAAACAACAAAGCTCCGGGTGATGACCAAATAGTAATGGAGGCAATTAAAATGGGTGGAGAGATTCTCCTGAGAAAAATTAGGGATCTCTTCAATTTATGTTTACTAAATGCTTCTATTCCCGAGAAATGGAACAACGTATCAATGATGCTGATCTATAAAAAAGGTGATGTGACCGACATAGGCAATTATAGGCCAATAAGCTTGCTGTCTCATATATACAAACTGTTCACCAAGATAATCAGCAAAAGATTGGAGAGAAAACTTACCAGACAGTTGAACAAGCAGGCTTCCGAACAGGATTCGGAACAAATGATCACCTTCTAACATTGAAACTACTTATTGAGAAGACACTCGAGTATAACAGACCACTGGTGATTGGAAGCTCTCCAACAATGTCGCATCGATCATAGATATACCCGTCTACTATACAACATCTACAATAACTCAACAGCAAGTATAAAACTTCACAAAGACAGTAATAGAATCCGTATAGAAAGAGGTGTCCGACAAGGAGACACCTTGTCTCCCAAATTATTGACAACAGTTCTCGAGTATGCCTTTAAAAAACTCAATTGTGAAGAAAAGGGCATTAACATCGATGGGAAAAAACTAAACAACTTACGGTTTGCCGACGACATTGTGCTCATAACGGATAACTTCGAAGAAGCGGCTGCAATGATCAAAGAACTAAATGACGCGACGGCAAAAGTAGGGCTCTGTATTAATAGGCAGAAAACGAAGATCATGACAAACCTAGTTCTCGGAGGAACCATTACATTAGAGAACGCTATTATAGAAGAGGTCAATGAATACAATTACCTGGGACACGGAATTAGGATAAACAGAGACAATCAGACACACGAATTGAATAGAAGAATTAGTCTGGGCTGGGCAGCATATGGAAAACTAAAAGATATATTTAGCAGCGACATACCAATAAGTCTGAAGAGGAAGGTATTTAATCAATGTGTTTTGCCAGTGCTAACATATGGAGCAGAAACCCTAACACTAACCAAAAATACTATCCGTAAACTACAGGTGGCCCAAAGAAAAATGGAAAGAGCAATGCTAGGAATCAAACTGCAGGACCGGTTAAGAAACGTAGATATAAGACAAAGAACAAAGGTCGACGACGTCATAGAACGAATCACGACACTAAAGTGGAAATGGGCAGGGCACGTTGCACGATTTAGAGATGATAGATGGACAATAAGGATAATAAACTGGCGACCAAGAGCAGACAAAAGAAGCCGAGGGAGACCACCAACTCGCTGGAGTGATGATATTAAGAGAGTCGCCGGTCACTGGATTAGAGAAGCTCAAGACAGAGCAAATTGGATGCGTCTAATGGAGGCCTACGTTCAGCAGTGGACTCAACAGGCTGGGGGATGATGGTGAAAAAAAATCACCCTATTTGGTTTTACATATTTTCACGTTTAAGCATCCCTAGATTCCAAAAAATATGTTTATTAATAAATTTATAATAAAACTTACCCGCTTCGATTCAAATTTTGTTCAAAAATTTTAGAGTCACATAGTGATCACTTGGTAAAAATCCAATATGGCGGTTTAGTGAAATGTTAAAAAATTTAATACTAAAAGCTAATTATGAAATTTACTTCAAATTGTCCACAAAAATCAAGTGTTATGAATTAACTGATCATATTTTGGTCCAAGATCGCAAAACAAAATGACGGTCTAATAAAATATTTTAAAAAATTAGCCTTAAACACTCTATATCAGAGTGATTTCAAGTTTTGTGCAGGAATTAAATGTGATAAAGACATAAACTATTAAAATTGTGGTAAGACTTAAAAATAAAATTATTAAAACAGCAACGTAAAAAAAATTCTTATTTAATTTACCTCAAAACTTGCATAAAAATGAGACGTGATATAGGAATCCACTGGTAAAATATTGGTATAAATTAAATATAAGACTGATCGAAATGGCGCTTTAATAATATTTTTAAAAAAATAATGTAAAAAACTAATTATTCAATTTATTATAAATTAAGCCCAAAAATAAAAAGAGACAGGTAGAAACTGGTAGAATTAAGAAATCATGTTTCTTGGGATTAGACCGTGTCAAATTGGAATTACTATCGAACGTTTCGCCTTCGATTATGCGAGGCATCTTCAGGATCTTTACCCGACGCGGTCTGAACACTGATTGAGTCCGGATTTTTTTTTAGTGACGATGGGGAATGCATTTACGCATGAATCTCCCCCGGATGAAAGGGAGACAGTGTGGGACTCGCTCCTCCGTCAAGTTAGTTTACCTGTCACAGATAGCAATACCCACTAAACCAGAACGGGTTACTACCAGATGGACCATCATTGATCAACTCCAAAGATCCTTCGATGGGTTTGGTGCCGTTTTTCCGGGAAACCCTCTAAAAAACATGGTTCTCATCATGGTTGAGAGATCCTATGTTGGCACGATGCTGGTGTGCCGCCTCTCGTTACTGGATATGATTTGAAACAGAAAAGAGTATAAATATTATTGTCATCTTATCTAGGTTTGTTGCTTCTTTGTTGTTCTCCTCCCTTCCGTTTGTCGAGTCTGCCGCTGCTAACGTCCTTTTGTGCCGTGGTCCAATCTGACCCCGCCAGTGTCCTTCTGTCCAGTCCATTTAGTGGTCTTCGTCAGCGTCCTTTTCTTGGTCCTCAGTGTCTGCTGTTCCGCGCGCCTGGCAACGAAGAGCTGAGGCGGGGTGTTCTTATTCCTCAGGCTCAACTACAGCTCACGTCAGAGTCAGTTGAGGTAGCTGCTGAGCCAGCTGAAATACCTGGGAGTCCTCTTCTTTGAGTTCTTCTTGACCACTTGTTGATAGTCTAAGGATTTCTGCGAGCAAGATCTGGTTTCTGAGAAGCACGGAGACTCGATTCACTAACGTCCGTCCTTGAGTATATTAGTGCCTTGCCCTATTGTTGTGGTTTGGAGCTAGTTGATCGTAGTCTACCAGGTAAATTTTCATTGTGGTAGTTTCCGCCTGCCCTAAAGGCCCGGGTAGCCTTTTGCAGCATAAAGTATTTAATTGGTGTCCACAGAAGATCTCGCTGCAGGTCCTGACTGAGCTCGGAGAGATTCAGGTGTGCTTTTATACTCGACTTGTGCTTGCCTAACCCTGACCCTGTGTTAAGATCGATATCCTCGTGTGATGTAGACCTTAAACCGTGTCTCTATTAAAGTGTTAGATATGTTTAAAAATTTCAATAGATTCTCTAATTTTTCGTTTACAAAATCCTAGAACCGATGCTACAACCTTGGTTTCTTTTACATTTTTTATTTTTATTTCTAAAAAATCCAACATTAGTCAGTCCTACAGAAAGATATCTAGGTAGCTTATATTTAGAAAGAAGGGTAATACAGTAAACTGTCTGCTCTTTTTCACAAAAGAAATATTTGATTTCGAGAACAGTTAGGTGGATACGTTTCAGTGAAATCTCCTTCTTTAAAGCAAATAAAAATGAAAAAGCTTAAGTTTTTTTGTCATATTTTATGTTCAATAAATAGTTCTTGTTTTTCTGGTTATAAATATAAACAGCCATAAGAAACAATGTGCTAAAGAGAGAGTAATTGAGATTGCACCAGTGTTAACATTGCCAATAATTTACATGCATTTGTAGATCCTAGTTAACACAGTGTTTCTTACGCTACTGTTTTTGTTTATTTTCTAATGCATGACATATTTTTTATCAGAAACAAGAACTGTTTAATGAGCATATCATATAAGGGTATCTATTCCATTTAAAAAACACAAGTTGGTATTTTTTGATGACTATTCGCCGTTTAGTTCTTTTATCCAATGCCAAATTTTGTCAATTCAGTAAAAACATTCCACTTTTGTAATTAAAAATGTCCCGCATATCTTAAGATTCCAAAATATACGAATAAAACTAATATAGAAATGCCTACTTATAAAGGAGGTAATTTTTTGCCTTATTTTAAGACTAATAATATGTTTATATAAACATATATTCGCAAGGACTTCGTTTTTGAGATAGATAAAATGTTTCACAGGTTATCAAACATTTTATTTTTTAATGGGACACTCTGATTTTTTGTCCATTATTTGATTTCTTGTCAAAAATAAACATAAGTTACCAATTTAAACTATAGTTGATTTCTGCGTAGTTTCCGAGATTATGTGCGAGTTTTTGAAAACTGGAGCTATTTTTCAAATCACTATAAAAAAGTAGCAAAAATCCAAAATTGGGCGTTTGGGTGGTAATTTCCAGTTTATAAAGAATCAATGCGTATACGGAATACAACATTTTGTCCAGACCTATACACGAGGGACATACTACGAAATTAATCTTGCACCTTTTTAAAGTGAAAAAAGTCAATGCAAATGATCATAAAAATACCTGTTTTTTCATATATATATATATATATATATATATATATATATATATATATATATATATATATTTTTGTATTCTTTGACCCTTTTTCAATAATATATTTGTTTCTTAATTTTCTTAAATTTTTGAAATGGCTAAAATTCATAAATATATATATATATATATATATATATATTTGTTTTTGTATTCTTTGATATATTGTTTATATATATATATATATATATATATATATATATATATATATATATATATATATATATATATATATATATATCAATCACAGTCGTTGTATTTGTCTGATTTTTTTAATACAGTGAACGTCTCAATAATTTTAAAATGTAAAATAACTGGTCCAGTATGCGTCAGAATATGTGTAATCTAGTGGTATTATTTTTTTGATAATTTTACGTTTTATGGTAAGTCTTAAATTTGAAATACCAAGAAAATTAAGAATATATATATATATATATATATATATATATATATATATATATATATATATATATATATATATATATATATATATATATTGTGTATTCTTGGGATATGGTCCTTTAGTTTAAAAAATAACTACATTAAGGAAATAGCACAAATCTTTATTATTGACGTTTTGGCCGTACGTTCAGGCCTTTTTCAAAATTTACGAGAGATAAGCCGGTCAGAAAGAGTTTTAAATTTTAACTTATTGCTAGGACTTACATAAATAGTAAAAAGAAACTTGAGGAAATCTCTGTGTTTCGGTCATAGTAATCCATTTAGTCACGTCACAGACATTACACACATATAGTATTAAAATTCATTTTAAATGTTTATGTATATATAAATAGCACAAAGGTAAAATTTTTAAATCTATGTATAACTGAAACAACGAAAGTTATAAATAAATTAAATAATCTCCTTCAACAAAAAATTAACGCAGTTAAATCAATAATTCCAATTGAGGTTTTTAATAAATTCATGAGGTTTGAAAACATTAAATATCAAAAATTATTCAATTCTATTAAACAAAAAAATTTAAAAAAACTTTCTAAATTAACATCGGTCACTGAAAAAAATGAAAAAATGACATACAAATAAATACATCCTCATGGTTAGACAAAATTTCTAACACAGATATTCCTAACGATGTCGCAGAAGTTCTTGCTTTAGGCGAAAACTTCTCGCTTCCTGTTCAGAACGAAAAAAGCTTACCTTTAACAGAATATATATCCTGCGTAGAAACAGCTATACAAGATAAACCAAATGAAATAAAAGATAGTATAAGGTCAGACGTAGTAAATATACTTACCAATCATAAAATAAAAATTAAACATAAAAAAAATGAAATTACCAATTTTCAAAAATGAATACAGAAACAACATAATAAAACAAGGCAACTCATTAAAGATAATCCTCAAATAACCATACTTAAACCAGACAAATGCAGTAAAACCGTTATAATGAATACTACTGATTATGACACAAAAATGAATCAGCTCTTAAAAGATACCAGTACCTATAAACTTTTAAAGAATGACCCAACTAACATCTTTCAAAACAAAAATAATACTTTTGTAAAAAAACTCTTATACAAAAATCTATTAACTGACGCGGGAGCTAAAAATTTGTCAATTCATAATGCAGTTACGCCTAAAATATATGGCCTACCCAAATTGCATAAACCTAACATTCCCCTCAGGCCTATAGTTTCATGTATTCAATCTCCTTTCTACAAGCTCTCAAAGTATTTGTCAAAATGTTTGTCAAATATCACAGGTAAAAATACTTATTACATAAAAGACTCATTTACATTTAAACGTTTTCTAGATACAGTAACAATACCACCAAATTCAAAGTTAATATGACTAGATGTAATTTCTTTGTATACTAATATACCAAATGAACTCATAGTTAGTGCTATAAAAGGCAAATGGAATGTTTTAAAAAATTTTACAACTCTAACTCAGCCTGAATTCTTAGAAGCTTTACATCTTATAATGTCAAATAATTATTTTCAATACAAAAACCAATTTTATCAACAACTTGATGGATGTGCTATGGGCTCACCTATTTCCTCTACAATCGCACAAATAGTTATGGAATACCTAGAAGAGGAAGTTCTTGAAAAATTGAATTTTAATATTACTTTTTTTAAGAGATATGTGGATGATTGTTTAGCATCAGTTCCAGAAAATAAAATAGAAGAACTAGTTTTCGCATTCAATAATTTCCATCCGAAACTTCAGTTCACTCTTGAAGTTGAATCAGAAAACAAAATAAATTTTCTCGACCTTACTGTAATAAGACAAAAAGAATATAATTTAAAAACTAAATGGTTTACAAAAGAAACATGGTCTGTACGAAATCTTAATTTCAATTCCCACCATCCATACAAACAAAAAAGAAGTGATGTGATTGGTCTAGTTGACCGTGCCATATCTTTAACGTCACCAGAATACCGTCCTGAAGCCCTTAATAAAGTAAAAGAGACCTTGAATGCAAACCATTTCCCAGAAAAATTGATACAAAAAATTATCAAACAAAGGACGTACATATATTATAACAATCATAACGAAAACGTAAGACAAGATAATACGCAAAAAAAATATATTGCAATGCCATACACGTCTCAATTATCCGAAAAATTAAAACATATCTTAGGAAAATATAACATAATTGTGTGTCATAAAGCCCAGAACCTGATAGGTGCCCTATTTACAAAATTAAAAACTAAAATTCCCAAAAATAAAAAATCCAATCTCGTATATGAAATTCCTTGTTTAAACTGCCCTATGAAATATATTGGTATGACAACCCAACTTTTAGAAAATAGAATAAAAGGGCATAAGTATACAAAGAATGCATCCACTGCATTACACAAACATGAAAAAAGCACAAAACACGAATTTAATTTTTCTGAAACCAAAATCATTGATGAAGACAACCTGTATCAGAAATTAATTATCAAAGAAATGATTCACAAAAAAAAAGAATAAAATGCAGTAAATGATAAACAAGACAAAAAAGTCAAATATACCACAATTTGATATTTTAGTATAGTTTTAACTTCGTCTAAGCCATTATTTTTAAAATGTAGTATATCATTGTGAATGTCTGATTCTACTCTAAGATTTAAATTAAAAAAATAGCAAAAAATTATCCATAAATTCCTCAAAAAAAAACGTACTACGATAAGAACACTGGCAAACCACTAACTTGCTACCTATCATTCAAATATAAGTGAATAATCAGCATGTATTTTTCAAGGTATGTAATGTTATTTTATTAGTTTTGTAATAATTATTGTCAATAGTATAAAATTTTAAATCAGTTTTAGAAAAATTGTAAATGTCATTTTATAATTAGACCACTAAATGTTTTTTAAATTAATTGTAGATAGGTAAGTGAAGCTATATATACCAAAAAAAAAAAAATAAAGGAATGAGCAATTTTTGAGAAAGCCTACTATGATAGGCGAAACGTCAAGTTAATCCCATTGTTTGATTTTGCAAATAAAAACCTATACCCAAGAAAGAAGTCCAATTAATTTATATATATATATATATATATATATATATATATATATATATATATATATATATATATATATATATATATATATATATATATATATATATATATATATATATATATATATATATATATATATATATACGTACATTCAATCTTACTCTAACACAAATAAACATTAGGTAATGCAAGGACATCAAAGTATTAAAGTGTGGTGTGGTATTATAAACGACCGCATAATAGGACCTGTATTTGTTGACCACTTTTTGAATAGACAAACATTTTTAAACCTTTTAAGAAATCAAATTATGGAAAAACTCAATGAACCTCCTGAACATATTCGTGTGGACTTGGTATATCAACAAGATAATGCTCCATGCCACTGTGGCGAAGATATAAAACTATTTTTAAACGAGCAATTTAATTTAAGTGTATATAGAACAGCAAGATTCCATGGTCGCCGCGAAGTCCCGATTTGACAACCTCAGATTATTTTTTATGGGGCACACTTAAATATGTACTAATAATACTTGTTGCGCCGTCCGAAAAGCTGTGGCAAACATTTAAGTGCGGGATACACTGTGTATAGCAGAAAACGGACAGTATGGGGAAAGTCAATTATATAGTCATAGCCACATTAGCAAATATGTAAAAAGATCTGGGGTCAGTTCAGTACTAACTACCTACTTATTAATTTAATAAAAAATAATACATATATTTCATAATTTTACTATCTAGCCTTGTCTTGTGCAATACCCGCACCGCCTTAACGAGTACTTCAAGATACCTGTCGCCTTTTTGTCTGCTTAAGCAAACATATGGTACAACGATCAAGAAAAATGGAGCCAAGAGCAAAGCAAATACGTATAGTAGGCCATGTCGCATCATCTTCCTCTTGTCCAGCTCGTGTCTGGGTCAGCAGTGGCATTGCCGTACCCCACCCCCTGCGGCTGCAGCCAGGTCCTGCTGACCGAGTGCCGCGACTTCTTCTTTCCTAAAGCAGGTGGATCCCCATTCTTAAATCGCTACTCTTCAACAAAACAAGAAGAAAAGTCTAACACATCTAGATACCGGTGGTTGTCTGCAGATGCGTTATCGTTCAAGTAGGCCGCGGCGATAGTGTTTTGGTTCTTCTGTCTGGTACGCGCGAAAAAAGTGACGACGCGGTCGCTTGACGTATTTCCTGACAGGGACTGTGCTTTGTGAAATTTGTAAGGATTTTCGGGAGCATTTGGCTGGAGGCTCTCGAGATACAAAATCTATTTTCAGTTAGGTGAGGAGGAATTTTTTTGGTAAGTAATTTTTCCAGCTCCTGTACTTTTTTTTATTTCTCCAAAATGGTCTTTAGTAAATTTGAGTTCTTTGATCTCAATAAAGGTACGAAAATTAAAATTTTTATTCATTCCCAGAAATGTTTTTTCATATACAGGATGTCTCAAAAAGCGAGGCTTTTCAACTTTTTTTAAAACCAAACAACCCATGTTTTTAAATTTTAGAATCATCAAAAACTATTAAACATATCTTATGTAGCATGTTTAATATTTCAGTTCAGTTGTCTTTTTGAAACCTGACAATGACGGATTTTGAGAGGCTGTAGAATATAAAAGGTTTGACTTAAGGCATGAATTACTTTTTTTTCTAAACCTTTATTATAACATTATTCTTAGAAAAGCTTTACGTCATTGTTCATTAAAAATGACACTTAGCTTTGCTGTGCATAGCTTCTTTCGTTTTATTTGATTTGCACCTGGAAAACAATGTAAGTTTCATGAAGAAACAATAAAATCAAAAAGTAAAAAAGAAGTTACATATAGGTTGTGGAGTAAATATAACCTACAGTTCAAAAAATGATTCCACCATAACGAAAAACAGGCAAAGAAAAATAACATTTTGGCGTAATTTGTATTGTGTTCTGCCCTTTATCTGTTGGCTTCATTTTTTTAAGCATTATTGTACAGGTGTCTGGCTAAATTTTAAACGGGGTATACAAAAGTTTTGGCACTTTTAGAGATATCAAAGAATATTGTTTACAAAAGTTTTATGGTTTCCTCTGAACCGTAAGTATGTGATAAAAAATTAACAAATTACAATTGGAAAGTAAAAAAATCAGAAACGAAGTTGTTATTTTAAATGGAACACCCTGTATACTATTATTTCAATGAATGGATATCTTCTTGCTGACTATAAAAATACCAGGTTTGATACCTTTATCTTTAAGGGCAACTGAGAAAATTGACAGGAACCTTGCCATAAGAGGCAGTGTATTCCTTACTTAACTTATGTGTATGTTCTCTTTCTGTTTAATATGAGAAAATATATCACATTTATTGAAATAATATTATACAGGGTGTTCCATTTAAAATAACAAAGTTGATGGTTTACTTTCCTCTTGTAATTTGTTAATTTTTTTTAGCAAATTCTGACGGTTTAGGAAGAACTTTTGTATACAATATTTTTTTTATATCTGTAAAAGTTAAGCTTCAAAATATAATCTGACTCCCTGTATATATGTATATATTCCTCGTAAGAAAATAAACTGGCATAAACTGGAAACTGGCAACTATAGTTTTGAAATTACACCGGATAAAATAATTTGTGGTTAAGATTTGAGAGTATGGATATTTAGAAAAATTTTATTGTGAACTTTGTACATTTTATTAGCAAAATTTATATTATGCAACTTTCAAATTTTTAAATAGATTAACAAAAAGCCAACTTCTAATGATATCTTACACCTAACCACTAATCATGCACCTTAAAACAAATTATTACAATTTCGTTATTGGTCCAGTTCTGAATCATGTTGAGAAATAAAGAATACAGGAAGTACAGAATTCTTGTGTCCGATTTATATTTAAAATAAGAAAACCAATCGTATCTCCAATTATTTTGAACCATTATACTGGCTAAGCATGGTACGAAGAAGAGAAGTCCATTTTGTAGCGTTCGTTAAAAAATTATGATAATATCATTTCCATCTTATCTACGATCCAGACTAATACTACAGGATTACATTCAAGGTCGCAATGCACGGCATCGCACACAGCTTCCCGGACGAGTATTGACATTCTTTACTATTACACAGAACAACAGTGTTCTGAACCGCAGTAAACAATAGTCTTACTTGTACGCGCGTTTTAGATTGCCAGTGTTGTTAGTGGCAATATTTTTTGTAATATTAGGATGAACCATAGGACTACAAATTGGATCGGTTAGCAGGTAAAAAATCGGTAAATTTCTTTTACCCGGTATTTCTCTCGTTTTTAACTTTTTTTATTAGAAATGGTGAAGTATGACCCAATTTAGTTTCTCACATAATCATTTAGTAACACATATACTGTCTTTTCACACATTTTTATTTAGGACGCCATTTTGTTTCAACATATTGAATTCGTAAATTTTCGGATAGTTTACCAGTTTCTTACTATGTCACATTTGATTTTTGGGCACAATTTTCAATAAACAGAATTAGCAGTTTTACATTGATTTTTTTTAAGACCGCCATTTTGTTCCATCATGTTGAATTCGTACCAGTTTATCCCTATATTATATTGAATTTTTCTACAAAACTTGAAGTCAAGTGAACAAGAAGAGTTTTTTAGCCTCTATCTTGAATTCGTACTGAAATTTTATTTTGTTAGTTTGTTTCTATATCAAGTTAACACCGAATTTAAAGTAAAATTTGCTGTCATCATTCCTTCAATGCATAGAGGCCCAAATTTTTTTGTGGAAACAGTTTTAATAACTCGTCATACACAAACAATGCATTTTTTTAATAAAATGAAGGGGTGTCATTTTTGTATCAAAATTGTTGGATTTTCTCAAAAAAATTAAAGCATTTTTTAAGTTGTAGGGAAGATGACAGCAAATTCTACCTGAAATATGGTGTTAGCTTGATCTTTCATCAATATTTTATTTTTTAGTCACTTTCTAAGCTTGTCCAATAAAAAACATTGACTCTAACTTGTGTCTGTAAAGCACAGGCATTGTTTGCTCCCATTCAGAGTATGACGATTTAAGTAGTATGCTGAGATCTAGTAAAAGTTATAATAGTAAAGAATGGTAATACGCTTCTTTGACACGCGACGCCTTTGTGGCGGATGGGTTGATATAGCAGGCTGTGCGCCTTATAACAATTTATTTTTGCCACTAAAAGATATTGACATTTATCTCTTTATGAAAATATTTAAGCTAATATTGATATCCAATAATTCTATAAGGTATTGAATAATATTCCCCATATAGGAATGTATTATTTATTGCTTTTTTCCTTTATCTTTAGATTAAGAAAATTATTTGTTTTGTAATATTTTGTGTTATGTAATTATTTTAGTTCAGATTTATTTTAAAAGTAATATACATTTTTTTTATTAAATATATTGTATTTGGACTAGTTTATTATTTTAATAAATTTTCAATTATGCAAGATTTTTTTAATGCTCCAGTTAAGGTTAAGTATAAAAGTAGCTTTAAAATTAAACCTGGCCTTAAATCATTGGATTTTTTATATTGACATAATACAAATTTGTTATATACAGTTTTTTTTTATGAATCATCAGAATTTGTTATCATAAATGCGAAAATATTTTTGAAAATGTCAAAATTTTTTAATGGAATATCTTTCTAAAAGATATTTTTTTCTGACTTCAAATATATATACTTTCAATACATTCCGATACATTTAGACAGAAAAACACAGAGCCGTATGACAATATCAAAAATCGTAAAACTATTGAGTGAAAGAAAAACACTTAAGCGAAAAGTTAGAACTAGAACAGAAGTATCTGGAACTTTCTATGATACTCGTTACGAGCTGTCGATATATTTTTTCCATGTAAATGAAATAATTCTATCATATAGTGTTTTTTTTTGTTCGGAATAACCCATCTTACAACTTTTAAGATAGCAAAATTCCATGTGAATAAATTTGTCTGACAAGTAAACGTCAAAATGTTATCGTTTCCTTGATTACGGCTGAGTTTGTTTCAGTGAAAATTAACTTAGCAACGTGCAACTTTTCTGTTTACGAAATTTCGATATCTATTCAAATAAACTCTCTAGGTAGGAGCAAAAAAAATACAGGGGAAAACCTTGTACGTTTTTGAAACAAAAAACGTTTATTATTTTTTTAATATTATTATTATTATTATCAAACTTCAAAAAAGTAATAAAATAGAAAAAATAATAATACTTCAAATAGTCTCCTCCAAACAGCAGACTAGGATCTTAAATGCAAAATTAATAGAATCAGTCGGATGCAAATCCAAATAATTGATGATATCGTTATTATTAGTATTATGAAATATGGGATCAATCAGCAGAAGTGCATCGGTCCCGATCGGGATTTATCGGAGTTCCTCGAACAGCGTTGCTATTTTACAAGGAAATCAAAGTACCTCCAAAAGGCTTTTTCTTGTTAAGGTTTCATTTTCCGAAGAGAAAACCATCCACAATGAAAGCATGTTGTTTTTTATTAATATTATAGTAAAGTCCGTATTTCTTTTAATTCAGAATTGTTTTATTTTTCAGCAAAATTCATAGTTTTGCTTATTAAACCATTACAAAGTTTTTAAAAAACTTAACGTTTTGTTAAGGAAAACGGGGTTTTGGGGTCAAAACCAAATTTTATGCTTGCCTACATATGTGACTCGTTCACTAAACTAGTTTTACTATCTTTCCTTGGGTCATATCGGCACACTACAAATCATCAGGATTATTAACTTAGATATCCAGACCCAAGGAGAAAATATAGACACTTAGTGCCTAAAGTGTCGATACTGTGTCGCCACCTAGTTTTGGACACGACGCTACTTTGTCGACACCGCGCCCACTTTAAGTGAAAAATGAAGACGAAATGCTGATCAAAATGTGTACCAGATAGTGTCCAAAATATGCCCAAAAGTTAGTTCAAAATGTACCTTTACTTTAACTAAAATGTGTCTACAGTGACTTCGGTTTCCGGTATGTTTTTAAAGTGGAGGTTTAATATGGCCAAATTGTTACTGATTTGTATCCAAAATAATTTCCCTATGTTTCCTTTACGTTTCTAAAATTGAACTTAAATACATCCAATGTTAGCCCTCCTATTTCCCAAAATGTTTCCGCGATATGTCTTTATGGTTGCAAAATTGACACTTTTATCCAGTTTGTGGCCAAAATTATATTCGTATGTCCATTGTATATAAAATTAAACTCATTACAGACACAAAGTTATATAGATATATATATATTTATATATATATATATATATATATATATATATATATATATATATATATATATTTAATGAATGAAATGCCGCTGAAATTACGCAAAGAAGATAAAATTTAAATAATGTTAATTGTCGGAGAAAATTATAAAACATTTCGAGAAGCTGCAGACATTTTTAACAACAGACACCCCGATAAAATTATACATTTCACAACAGTGGGGAATATTCTAACTAAATTCAAGACTTTTGGAAATGTAGAAAATAACCTCACTAATTTTAATTCTAATAAACATTACATCTAAATAACTTAATTAACAATAAAAACTAACTGTTCCGTCACTGCACATTTGCCTCAACATATCCACCATCTCTTTCCATACAGGTTACCGTTCTTACAGAAAACTCTCTTAAAACGTTTCTAATCATGGCAGGCGTTTTGGCCTATATCTCTTCCCTAATTACCCTCTCCAAATGATCAACATTATGAAATGGTCTCTTAAAATACACTTTCTCTTTTAAGTAGCCCCAAAAGAAATAATCAAGAGGGTTCAAGTCCGGAGATCTAGCTGGTCAGAAAATATCAGAATACCTGTCGATTACTCGCCCATTAATGATAAAATTTAAGTAATGTCTTACATCCCTTGCTCCGTGGCATGGTGCGTCATCCTGCTGGTACCATATTTGGGACCTCTCACTTATGGGTAGTTCATTAATAAAATCTTACAAGTAAGTATTTAGAAAATCCTAGTAGCGTTGACTATTTAAATTATGTCGAAAAAAACTGGTCCAATTACTCTATCTTTATAAATTCCGCACCACACATTTGTTTTGGATGAATACTGATCACGAGTTTGTATAACAAAATTAGGATTAACGTCACTCCACCAACGACAGTTTTGCGAACTTACAGTCCCATTGGAAGTAAACGTTGCTTCATCGGTAAAAATAATGCGTCTTTCCATAAAAGGATTATCTTCTAGCTTCCATTGTATCAGACAGCAAAACTAGAACCGTCGCGTCGCTCAAAGTCTCCTGGTCTCAAGGTATGTATAAATTATGGTTTGTAAGGTCAAAAACTTCTTTCAATATTTTTGAAACTGTATCTTTACGTACGTTATTTGGTAATGTTGCTGACCTTTTGCGTAGGGCCTTTGTAGGGTCTTCTATCACAGAGAACATTACTTGATTTGTAGTTTCGTCATTCGCAACCCTTGACCTCCGTTTCTTGTTAAAGTTATTTTCTATATTTCCAAAAGTCTTGAATTTAGTTAGAATATTCTCCACTGTTGTGAAATGTATAATTTTATCGGGGTGTCTATTGTTAAAAATGTCTGCAGCTTCTCAAAATTTTTTATAATTTTCTCCGACAATTAAAATTATTTAAATTTTATCTTCTTTAATATTCAAACTGATGTTTCAATAAAATAATACAATATTGAGGTTGACAATGGCAGTGACAATACCATTATCAACAATCGATAAATAAGGAAATTTTGCTGGTATGTAGGTAGGAACAAAAGTAAGAAACTGGACTTGCCAGTAAGAAGCCAAAGTTTTACATTCCTTAAGAAGTGATTTCAGATAGGAAGGAAGCAACGAATCTAGTGCTAGATATGTTTTTTTATTCTAAGTAAGATTTTGTATTACATTTTGCTATAAAATAAAAATTAAAGGTACTTTTCTCTTGAGTCAATTTCGATTTTTTGGAATTTTTGACCACCCTGTATATGCAATCTCAAGTTTGAATATTTTAACATTATTTTGACAGAAAGCAGAACTTTTTATAAAGAGTAACTTTTTTCCGTAAAACTACTAATAAAAAAGTTTCCCATATGTAGAGAACTTAAGTAGACACACTGTATATATATTTAATAGGTAGGTATATGGGTGATACATGAGCCTAACTTATTGGCTCACTCAAAATTTCTGATAATATAGTTGATAAAACGCTTCTAAAAACCACATGATTTCCGACAGCACATTGGGTATGTTTTAGCTCAAAATGAGCAAGACATTTAAATTAACAAAACATGGCGTTTTAATGATTATACCGAACTGAACACATGTTTTCCCCTTTGTTCCCAAAAATTGCCCAACTTGACAGATACGTAAAAACCGGGGGAGACATTTCAAACCCGAGTTTCCGACATTTGATCAAAATTCTACTTAACTGTGCCTGTTTAGTCATACAGGATTTATTTGGCTTGTGTACATAATATACCCAAAATGCGTCTAAAATACGCCATATCCTTATCGACTGTTTCAATTTGGTCTCCATTCGGACACATTCGTACTACATGGATTTTCTACTGACGCAGAAACCAAATTGTAGTTCCTTTATTTTTAGGCATTTCTATTAAATTTAACAATAACTGAACCGAAACAAAACGAAAATTATTTTAAAATATGTACATTGAACACATGTTAGTAATAAAGTGGAAACAAAATGACACCATGGTGTTCGAATTTTGTTACTGTGTGCAAACTAACACAACATGGGAGGGACCATTTTAGGTATATGGGATCTAAAAGATTACCGGGCACAATGCTGTGTCGACATATTTCTTTAAAATTAGACACGGTGTCTAATGGGGCACGATTCCAAGAACAAATGTCTACACTATTTAGACACAAGAAAACTGTGCCCAACTTTGGGCGCACTCCTCCTTGGGGAGGTGCCAATTCTATAAAATTCCATGTGGGGCCAGGAATCCAGCACATAATTTTTGGTTTAGGTTTTGTTTTTCACATATACAAGCATTATTTCTAATATGAAAATTAGTACTTTACAACTCAAGTCAGAAAGGTTACCTTACTGCATTAGCATGCGTTTTCCTGATATTCAGTAAATATTTTAAAAAGGGTCAATGGGTCAATTTTCAATTTTACCGAAGCGCTTGCTAGATAAAAAAGAGCGAAGAAAACAAATTCTATTATTGCTCACAGCAGTGTACGTGAAGTAGAAAGTAAAACATATAAACAATAATTATTAAGCCGTGCGATAAACAAAGTTAACGGCATTATATATTCCAGTGATGCAATTATCGACTTGGCATCGGGGTCTGAATTGACACTACAAATAAGGGTCACACTAAAATTAAAGACAAATATATCATGAATAATGATAATTGTTTCAATAAATACTGGCGACATGGTAATATGGTTATATTATGCATTATTGTTTAAATTTTTTTGACGAATTAAGCACGAATCTTTTTAACAACCACCTGGATTCATCTTCTCGCCTGACACTTTTTTTTAAGGCAAGCCGAATACTGTTTCAGGGTTCCTTCTGCTAGGGAAGATATTGTTACATTGATTGCAGTTTCTGGTACACCCTTTCTTAAAAGAAACCACCGAACAACTTCCCTACTACCAGGGGAATCTTCTTGTTTCTCTCTTCACACCATTGCCACAATTCCTTTGTGGCCTTATTTAGAGATGGATATTTAACACTTCTTCCTCGATTTATACAGGAAATGGCTGTTTGATGTTTATTCTTAATAATATGCGAATATTACTTTTATGTTTTGCAAAAGATTTTAATGAATAGTATGCAGCTCTGATATCTTAATAATTTATATGCAACTTTGATTTCAAAAACCACGGCATATAGTTTCCCCACAAAAAGCTCCCCAACCCGTCATTGAGGTATCCGAGATTATTTCACATATAGTCGAATGCGGTCTTATCGTGCGAGTCCAAAGGTCACCAAGATTATGAATCAAATCGGAAAACACAGTGAATACCAAAATGTTGTGTGATTCTTTTATCGAGCTATTAAATCTCGATGGGCTATTTGCAAACATACACGGAGAAAGAACACAGTTTTTTTTTATTTTATTACGCAATATTATTAAGATAGCCACTTAATATTATTTTATATATTAAATGCCGAGGGACTAAATAAGAAAATTCGCTAAATTTGTATTTGGTAAAAATGTTTTGGTGGGCAAAAACAAAAATACACAAAATTGCAAGCGCCTTAATAAAGTCGGAAGGCGGTTCGATTCAGTGGAACAATCAGGATATGTTCTGTTTATACAGCCACTTAATGAAAGTGAGATTTTTTTATCAATCAGCAAAAATTATGAGCCCCGCTTGACCTAAAAATCTAACCACTTATACAGTGTCATTTATTTAAATGCGGGCCACCCCTGTGCAAAGAGAACTTGTTTTTTTTTGTACTGTGATAACAAAAAAATTTTATTTTGCAAAAATATTGTACACTTTAATTAAAATCACAAGATACTTAGTTATTACTTCCCTCGTGAGATTTTTTCAGATCTTTACATTCAAGGGTCCCTAACATGTTTTCCCAATTCCGTCTGTCTGTAGGTATGTCTGTCCGTCTCTCTGTTTGCGGCATAGCTAAAAAACTACTACTACGATTTCTTCAAATTTCAGTCTAAAAGTAAGGGCCATGCATGCGAAAAATACAAGCTCTATATATATATATATATATATATATATATATATTTTTTTTTTTTTTTTTTTTTTTCGTTAGCCCCGAGTTTTCGGTAAAGCAATTTTACCGATTTGTATATATTAAATTTTGTGTTACAATTATTAAAAAAATCTACTTATTTTAAACACGCTTTAAAATTGGAACAAGTATTCTATAATTATTTATTTATTGCCTACAAAATTACAAATGTGCTAAAAAAGTAAGCAGAAAGTGGTGTTAAATCTAATAAAAAAATTTTTTAAATTAAAATTCACTGGCTAATATCCAGGAGCCAGTGGCAAAAACTCTGAGAATCGTTATAAGGAATGTACAGAAACTTGTGCATGGGAAAAAAAACATGATTTACTTCCGAAGAAAATTAAGAAATGCATACGAAAAAATCCAAACGCAAAAGACTTAAGTTACAATGCAAAAATGGATATTCATAATGCATTTTATGATTTATACACGTTAAAGACTAGTATAATCCTTCAGAAACTCTTTAATATTATAGACTAAAAAATATTATCATCACTTAAAAAGTCCTCATCTTCTGAGTGGTCCTCAAATGGCGCAATGATCATTGGTGCTATTTCGATATCTAGAACTCGTTCTCGATTCCACCAATCCCATATTCCCATTTCTCCGTATGTTCCACAGATTTCTTCCAGTACTCCGGCTTAATAAAATTTAATCAATTTTGCCAAACAATTTGCACTTCATTTGATGTAAGACCATCGTTCACGTGTTTTTCGTAATATGATTTTACCCCAGCCCATATTAATTCTATTGTCTTAAACTGACAATGGTATGGCGGCAGTCGTAAAACCTCATGTCCATTTTCCCGTAATATTTCATCTATGGCATATATTGCTGCTTTTTTAATAGATTTTGCCATTAAAAGAAGTTCTAGCTTCAGCATATTGGATAAATGATTTCCTTTTGTTTTATTAGCCAGTCATAAATATCACTTTTCTTATTTAAGATTCTTGAATGATAAGATGCATTGTCCAGAATGATTAAAGATGGATCATCTAAATTTAGAATCAGTTGTTCTTTTAAACACTTTTCAAACAGTTCACAGTTCATATTATCATGGTAGTCTATACTTTTGGATGTTGAAGAAAACAGTAAACTTGCACCTGGGAGAAATCCTGTTGAAGAACCTGCATGCCAAATGATGAACCGTCCCACATCCCTTTTTCTCTTAACACTTTTTACAGACTCGTCCTGCCAAGATTTCGAACCACTTCTATTAGAAAATATCCAAGTCTCGTCTAAAAATACCACTTTTCTAAATTTTGAATTAACATTTTCCCTGTATTTCTTTAAAAACTGGTTACGCTGACTTGCTATATGTGGCAACTCGCATAAAAATCTTAGATTACAGTCTTTTTTATATCGAAAGCCCAACATTTTTATTAATTTGGGAAACGATTTTAGTCCAATTTCCAATATGCCTCGATTTTTTAAAGCTTCTTTTAAAACTTAAAAGGTTATATTAGTTTTTGATGTGTATGAATCGTAAATTACATTACGAACATCCATTTTTACATTGTCACTTGAGTCTTCTTGGCTTTTTTCGTATACATTTCTTAATCTTCTTCGGTAGTAAATTATGCTTTTTTTCATACATAATTTTCTGCACAGTCCTTATACCAATTCGCAGAGCTTTTGCTACTGTCTCCTGGATATTTGCCGGTGAATTTTCATTTTCGTAATATTTTATTAGATGTAAAACCCGAAAATTATTTTCTATTACTCATTTTGTCACTGACTTGTCAATCTGACTTTGAAGTGACATCGCTCAAAGATTTTTGCAACTGCTGGTATTTATATGTTTATCCTCTTTCTTCATATGAAAATATCATAGGTCTATCTAATTCATCTTCCGAATTTTATGCGGAGGATATGATTACACGTAATAAAAGAAAAACAAACTTAAAAAATTTGTCGTTGATAAATCGTATGACCCGCACGATAACACTGCTTTTGACTATATGTACAAAACCATACGTTGCAGCTGTAACCAAAAGTCTAAGTTTCCTTGCTACTGGTTTAAGAAGTTTGGTAAATATATAAGGGACTATGTTAAGACCGAACGGTGAACACTTAAATTGATATAAGCAATTATTGAATTTAAATCTATAAAGAGATTTTTTGTATTTTTTCTTTATCGCTACTAAAAAGTATGCTTTAAGATCTATTTTTGAATTTAATATGAAGCTATTTGTCCCATTTGGTATATGTAATAATATATATAAGAAAAAACTTACCTGAAGAATCTTGTGTTGAGCAATGGAAAGAATAAGATGAATCACTGAATTTTATTTATTTGTTATTGCAATTCACGCATTAAGTTTCTTAATTTTACTACTCTTGTCGGTCTGTCTAGGTGAATTAGCCCTTTTTGACGCCGGTTGAGAGTGTCAGGCGGAAAGATAAATCATTGTGATTGTAAATTTCAAAAAGATTCGTGCTGATGGGTAGATTTTCGGAAACTACACTGTAATAATTATAAGGCATTCCCCGCTAAGAGTTTATAAATAAGTTTTATCATTTATTGGTATAGCAAATTACATGACAAGTATTGGAAGCGGAAGTTTGCAAAGTAGACGGTATGTAAAAATCCTTCGAGTTTAAAAACAAGCCATTTAACATGAGTAATGTACAATACTTTTCCTACGAGCATACATAATTCTTATTTATGTTTCAACACTAGTGTTTTTAATACGCAAAGTAGCGTCGTACTTACCCCCTTTTCGACACTACTTTTTTTCTCTACAAAGTTGGCAAGGCTCGAATTTGAAATCGGTCACGTCTCATATTTGGAAAACAAAAATGTAATGTGCATGTAATTACCACTTTTGGCATGCATTGTAACAGAGTTGAAAATGTTTAACAGTAAATATGTTTTTTTTTTATTTTAAAATATATTGCACAGAATAGAAAAAATAGTATAAAATACTCGTTTCATAAGGCATTTAATATCACTTGACCTTTAGACATTTACTTTCACTTGCATTTAATTTCGCTGACCGTAATCTAACCTAACTTAACATAGAACGTCATAGTCATTCTACGTCAATGGCTTAATATGACATTACCTTTATTTTGAACAGCAATGTTCCATAATCGAATACGGTACTTCAAGAAGAAGAAGCAGAATACCGGTGTTTTGGAAAAATTACAGGTATGAATAGTGTACTGACAGAACGAAATCCCCTACAAACATTGGATTCAAATTTTTTTTATTCTATCTGAATATTGTGGGTATTGGTGGATGATTTGTGAAATATATTGAGTCCTAGTGGTGCTACACCGTACAAGGTTATTTACTCCTTATTCTACGTATTTTATAGGGAGCTTAGACTAAAGATAAAATCATTATTTTATGGCCATATTTTGATAAAAATTAATTCAAGGAAATGTTTTAACTATTTACTTTGGTTATAAAAAAATGTCATTTCACTTTCTGTGCATTTTATTTGACATTCATAAAGCTTTGATTATTAACCCTAAATAGATATATTATATCAAATGTTTAACCAGTATTTATTCAAAACTTTACTTCCGCCTATGGCTACATTCGTTAAATAAAAAATCAATAAACTAAATCGATATATAGAGGAAACTTATCACAAGCTTATATACTATTTAGAACACCATAACATTTCATTGGATACGCCGGTTTTTAATTTATCTATCTGAAGACACGGAATATCGAAACAATTTTCATGGCTGGTTTAACGTAATATAATAGATATTAATATTACAGATCACATTATAAAATAATTCGTTTACTTTTTTGTGTTTCGGTAGACTTACGGAGGTGTGTGATCTCTTACCCTAGCTTTCTTTTACATGGTGACAGGTTTCTTATCTTTTGAAGACACTTTTATAAGCAAGGCTCAGAATGTGGGACCTCCTCTATTATAAATAGTAGCCTTTAAGGAAAATTCGACTTTCCTCTCCAAAATATTGACTCGGCTACAGTTTTTTTTAAAGGAGTACAAAGTTTACTCGTCGTTCAAAATAACGGTTTTGAAGTTCTTAGTGTAGTTCTATATGAAACCTAGATTGGGTTGTGTCAACAACACCGAAATAATAAGGACCGGATATTGTGACGTCAGAGCCGCATGACGTAAGCAAAGCGAGGTTATTCGCTGACTGATGACATGACGTTCAAAAATTATTAGTTTTTTATCGAAAACGTTTTTTACGGATAATATAGTGACAATACCGGATTCCTGTTGTGTGCCGGGATGTCTGGGTAATTATAAAAAAATGGACCGAAAGGCACGCCTTTCGGTCCATTTTTATAATTATATTTTATATTATGCATATTTATAATATGCAGAGAAGCTAGCGGATGCAGTTATGTCTACGGGTTGTGGCTATTCACAGAGAAAATTTTACCCTATCCAAATCCAGCAGGGTCTGTGAGTTACATTTTCTCAAAGAATATATCACAAGTTGTTCTACAGCAATGGATGCAGAAATCGGCGATACTAAACCGTAAATTCCTAGTTAAAACAAGATGCCATGCCTACACGATTCCCAAACTGTCGTTTCTATTTATCCATAATTGTAAAAGTGCGCAGAAGTCGGCCTGAAAAATTGCAGGAAATGGAAAATTGAAATTGATTATTATTTTTTTAAGCCATTGACCGAAGAATTGTCCTAAAATCCCATTTAATTCAAAGGATATTGTAGTTAGTTTAGGACTTTTTTGTCTTTCACCCATATCCCAAAAAAAACCGTCAATGCTAAATATAAACGATTTCACAAATAGAATTCTTTTTATGTATTATGTAGGTATAGATAAATCAATCAATAAATACTTTTTAATTTTGATTCTAGAAGACTAACAACCTAAAGTTTTCTTGAATCAGAGGCGTGCGGTGAAATTTTAAAAAAGGGAAGCAATTTTTAGAAACTTACCTATTTGTAATGTAATTCGATTCTTGGATCATTTTTTGCAAATTCGTCAATGACGTCATCATAAAAACGTAGATGTTCCGACATATTTTGGAGAAGTTTATTTTCAATGGACACCAGCGATGTATGCGAAAGTCTCTCTGTTAAATTTCTCACGAAATTTTTTATACGTTTAAGTGTTGAAAAATTGCGTTCTACGGATGAACTTGTGCCAGGTATTGTCAATACTAATTCACACAATTTCGACACTTCGGTGTAGGCATCTTCCAACTCCTTGTCTTTTAAAAATTGCATTAGTTCCTTAGCGTTATTTTTTGCGCTAATGTCATCAGTTTCGTAAATCACTTTTAGTTCAGATCGCAGTAACACTCGGTCGAAGAACTGGCCATAATGAAGAAGAAGAGATTTAAAAGCATCTTCTGGAAAAGTTTTTCCTTTAAATGCATCAAAAATGCAGAGCTCGATTTAAAATCCTTTAAATCGTTAAGTCTATAGTTTATTTGTTGCTGAATTTGATCGATTATTTCATAAAAGACGCCTCTGTATGATGTTTGAACATCTCCCACCTTCTCTGTTCGGAGACGCTTGGCTTGTGGCTCTACATTTAACGTCATCGTTTTCTCTCAAAATAGGTCAAAGTCATCTCTTTTTTGGCTTAACATGGACTTAAAATCATCCAATTTTTTTAGGCAAAAAGCAATATCATTTGTTTTAGTTTGTAATATATTAAAAACATAGTCCGAGAATGAAAATATTTCTGAAAATATGTTCAACAAATAATTAAAATTAAAATCTCGTTTCAAACAGTCCAAAAATCCCCTAGAACTATTTATTGCTTTTGAGTCCCACGTTTCATTATTTTCTATTATATTTTCAAATAGTTCAATCAGCGTCTTCCGTTATAGTTCCACATAGTAGGAGCTACTTTGGGCAATCGTTTGTGGACAATGGAGTCCAAAGCTTGTGTACGTTTTGTTGACTTGGAAAAAAAAACTGCCACTAAAGTAACGAAAAATACTTTACACTCTTTAATGTGATTGATGGACTGGGATAAAACTAAATTTAATTTATGAGCAAAACAATGGACAAACACAGCACTTGGAAAAATTTCTCGAACTTTAGCTTGCAGACCCCCTAATTGTCCTGCCATCACTGCAGCTCCATCATAGCTTTGAGCAACTAATTTTTTCTCTCCATTAATTTCTTTAGTAACGTTATAAACTAATGTATATAATGCATCTGCTGTACGATTTTCTGACACGTTCTTAAAACCTAAAAATCGCTCTTGAATACTTCCGTCTGTTTTAACGTAGCGTATTACTATAGATAATTGGCTAAAATAAGTGATATTAGTTGTTTCGTCCAGAACAATAGCAACGAACCGCTCCTCGCTTTTCTCCTGCTTAATTCTTTTTAGAATAATGGTTGTAAGAGCGAAAATTAAATCATTCTGGATTCGATTCGACGTGCCGCGAAAAACGCTAGACTGCTCTACATGATTTTTTAAGCAGTCATCATATTTAGCCATTAAACTAAGTAAATCTTGAACATTTCCTGTATTTGAAGAAACCCTTGTTTCGTCATGACCTCTAAATCACAATTCGTGCTGTACGAGAAAACAAACAACGTCGATAAGTCTTCTTAATATTTGCCTATTTTTATCGACTAGTTCATTGTAGCCGTTTACAAACTTCCAACTGAACCTAATTCTAGTTTTGAACGAAGACTTTTTCTTTTATGACCCCCACCTAAAGGTCTTTTTACGCGGACTGAAATCGCAAAAATTGCAAACAGCCGGTGGAAAGTAATCATATTTTCAACCCTGTTAGCTTGGTTGTTCGATTCACAGGAAATCAAGCATACTTGGCTGCAAAGAAGCTAGGCGGTTTTGCCTTCCTTTGGAAATTATTTGATTATTTGGTTCCTATTTAATGTTGATTTTCTAAAATAGCTCACTCGGAGTCAAGGCCTCATTTATTATGGCCGAAGTTGATAATTGCAATCCAATTATTTTTCCATTTTTAATATAAACTAAATTAATGGTTGCCTATTTCAAAAATTACGTTTTAAGAACGATGTTTTGTAATTTTTTATGGGGAAGCATACTTGGCTGCAAAGAAGCCCCGCATGCTTCCATTCGATTTTCTAAAGCTCACGCCCCATGATATATATATATATATATATATATATATATATATATATATATATATATATATATATATATATATATATATATATATATATATATATATATATATACATATATATATAGTTTTTCATTTATTTAAGCGCTACAAAACACATAACAAAATCATTAAAAAACTAAATAAAAAATATAAATACCAACAATCGAACGCGGTACCAAAAATGACAACAATGCAGCGTCTGTTTTGTAATTAGACTATAAAACAAGATTGCTATGACGATTGCTATAAATGAATAGGTATAAAACTATTCGTAAGGGACGTGAATTTGGCGTAGCGTCGTTACCATTTCTAATTGGTAATATTTTTATTATTACATTTTTGTAATTCTTTAAAGACCTTTGTTAATTATTTTACCATAAAACAGTGTTTAAAAGTCTAAGGTTAATTATTGTGTGTAGTTTCTTGATATACATATAACGGTGTTATGAAAATACATAAACATATTGGAGTAATTCGATAAAACTTGGCTTACAAGATTTGACAATTTTTAAAACGTGACATCCCGTGTTAGATGTAAATGGGTCTCTCTTGTTTTTATAGTCTAAGGTCTTTACATAATTTTTTTTCCATCTCTATAGAACACTTGTAACAATTATGAGTGCTCTACCTTTAAAAACGGTTAGCGCTACTGGCAATTTTTTACGAAATTGAAAACTAGTTTTTAAAAAAGTTACAGAATTTTACGCCGAATCTAAAAATAATTATTATTATTCGTAATTCATGGGAAAAATGAGATGATGAAATTTACTCTATCCTAAGCTCACCCATAACACATCAATTTGAACTTTGGAAAAAATAGGGTTTCGTTTCATTTCATTTAATTTTTTTGCAATATGTATTTAGTTGCCTGAATATTTTATGTTAACACCTATATGTCTGTACTAATTGCCAATGATCAAATAAAATAAATAAATTAAGAAGGAAACGATTCCGTGGCCACCCAAAATGTAGCACTGCCGGAACGGGCTGACGTATCACCCGAATGCGTTCTTTTTTATTACACCTTCACAAAACAACACATGCGCTAAAACGTAAACCAAATGAATTTAATTATATGGCTTATCGATTCAGAGATCACGAATTATGTACGGTAAGCTTATACAAAAGCCGAATACGTGATATTTTACAACCGCAGTTGGACAAGCGGGTCTTCTTGCAGGTCGCTCCCATGGCCACGGTCAAGGTACATGCAAAGAAGTCGATCGCCTTTTCGTAACCCAATTTTTAATCTCTCTGGTCAAGTTGAAGAGCGGCGGTGTTTTTTAAAGGCAATTAAGAAGATAATGTTTTGCCGAGGAATTATTTTGAATATACTGGGTGGAAAGATATAAAAGGATGTAGCGTATATAACAAAAGTTTTGGGATTAATATACTGGTTGCAGAGCTGTGAGTAACTTGATGAAATAGGTATTTTTCTGTAACTAGTTACTAAAAGTAACATGTATCCGAGGAAAAAAGAGTCACATAAGATAAATAAAAAATTTGAAAACTCTGAATTTTTTCCGATATCACTGGAAGTTTTCCAAATTCCAAACATTAATTTAACGATATCTCATTGAACACAAATATGCGTAACTTTTTCGTATATTCCGCTCGATATTGTATCTCTTACGGTTCGTAATAATTCTGGAGTGTGGCTTCTTATCTGGGAATTAGTAACTAATCCGTTACTTTTATATATATATATATATATATATATATATATATATATATATATATAGATATATATCTTAAAATGGAATTAGTAACTAGTTAGAAAGTTACTTTAAAAGGAACTAGATACTTTTTTAGAGTAACTTTCACAACTCTGACTAGTTGGAATAAAAATGGATAAAAACAGGTGTGAATCCAGAGAAGTATCTCAACATTTCTCAACCTTTTAGTATATGCGATGCGGACCACTTGCAGTAGGTAAAAAAAAAAAATTAAATTTAAAAACTAATCTGATGACAGTGATTATCTGGTACCAGTAACAATATCGCTCGCTTAAATAAAAAAAAACATTTTTATATATTAAAATATCGAATTAGTATATCTATCAAAATAAATGTGCTGGCTGATATTTTTTTGCAACTGAATTTTGACTAAAAACATAACTGAAGGCGCAGATCTGATTCCACGTTAAACTGTTTCTGTATGTTTTTGTTATGATAGATAGGACGTGGAAAATTACACGAACAATTTAATGACCCTTCCCTAAATGAGAAGACAATGTGTCTTAGTATTGACACAACATGTACAGGGTGGGCAAATAAGCGTTTTTCTCGAAAAAATGACATAAAACCAAGTGTTGTTATAAACTATTTCTTCTATCTCTGAAAATAAAGTGGTAGAGGGTGTTTAAATATTTTCCCAAATAAATCTCTATAAATTGATAACGGCTCAACAGATAGTGATATATATGATGGAACAAAAAATTGCATTTTGACCTAAATTTCTGAATAACCTGTTGAAAAACTTATAACCTAAATGACGTTTCTTTGTACGATATTTTGAAGCCCCATCTTTTCTTAACAACTTGTTTTTTGAATCATATCGATATCTGTATTCTTAAAGGAAAAACACATTTTTAAACAAAACTATGTAATTCTTAATAAGACCATAAAATAATGAAAATTTTACTTGTAAACTAGGCTTCTTCTTTCTGCTATGACAGTTTCCGTGGATTGTCAAATAAATTCTTGTCAATAAATAACACAATATTTATTTGCTGTACTTATAGCGTTTGTTAAGTTGAGAGAAGTAGAAGCAGTGCAAGCCGTTGCTTTACAAGATGATGGTAGGTCAATTCGCTGAAAGGCTTGCCCTTTTTTCGCAGCACAATATCTGATGCGGTTAGGGAAACTGGTTGTTACTCAAGAGGACCTGGGCAGAGAGCCATAAATACAATGCCGTTTTGGCCAGAAGATTTGCAGATGTTCATGGTACCTTAGTTTCACCTGATACCGTACGCAGAAGGTTGAGAAAACAAAATCTACGCTCTCGTGTACAGGTCCTCTATTAGATGCAGGTCATCGACATCGGCGGCGCATGGAATTTTCTCGAGCTCATGCAGTTTGGGACATGGATATTCTTCATTGACGGCAGGGAAAACCCCGATATGCATATTTCTCCCTAACCGGTGGAGTGATGGTATGAAGCGGCATTTCCTTGGAACCCCGCATAAACCTTGTTACGCTTCAGGCAAATAGAAATAAGGCAGATATATACATTAGGCATAGTTTGGAACATGTGGTTCCTTATATGCCATTTATAGGAGAAAATTTCCTCCTAATGCAAGATAATGCTTGTCCACACATAGACCGAATGACGAGAAAATATTTGAACCATGTTGGTTTCAAGTGTTAGAATGATCCCCCAGAAGTCCTGATTTAAACCCCATAGAGCATATGTGGGATAACCTAGGAAGAAATGTTAGGCAGAACTATGGTCAGTTTCATATTTTAATGGCGTTGTAACAAGCTCTAATAAACGAGTGGGAGCAAATACCTCAAGACGCAGTAGCTGCTTTAATTCAATCGATGCCAGAAAGAATAAAAGCTCTTATTCAAGCTCGGGGAGGAAATACTAGGTTTTGAAATAAAATCTGAATACTGTAATATTGCTGATGTAATACATCAAATGTTCGTTGTTAATTAAAGAATTATTGCATAGTTTTGTTTAAAAATGTTTTATTCCTTAGAATTCAGATATCGATTTGATTCAAAAAACAAGTTGTCGATAAAAGATGTGGTTTAAAAATATCCACGAATGAAACATCATTCAGGTAGAAAAAAATTCTACAGGATATACAGAAATTTAGGTCAAAATTAAATTTTTAGTTCTATCCTGTATATTACTATATGCATTTAAACTTTTGCTAAAATGGACTAAGGAAAATGATGAACATGGAAGCTCCTGCAACTTGACAAAAAATTATCGAAATTGGTAAAAAGATTTAAGGTTGAATTTGAATACAATTTTTTTGGTTCGGTTAATTTTGCAGTGCAGCATATATATCTAAATATCTGGTGGAACATGTATAATAATATATTCTGAGTCAGAGATTAAAATTTTGAAATTGGTAAAAAAATTTAAGGTTGAATTTGAATACAATTTTTATATATATATATATATATATATATATATATATATATATATATATATATATATATATATATATATATATCTGAATATCTGGTGGAACATGTATAATAATATATTCTGAGTCAGTGATTAAAATTTAGCTATATTTGAGTAAAAATAAACACAAAAAAAACAAAGGAGAAACAGGAAAAATTAGTACGTACCTCGGAAATTGTTATTATATTATGCATATATATCTTTATGTGTATACTTGTGTGCTCTCTTGGCGACTAATTTTATAAATTACCATACTTTTACGCTTTTTTTGATCCTTTTTTTAATCATTTTTTATTAATTTAATCTATAAGCAGAATCAGTAATTCAAGATAACGGTTTGGAACGTATTGGGAAATTAATAAAACATTTGTGATACCATTCCTGTATACATTTTGTTATTTTGCATGGATTAAATTATAATAAATTTGACTTAAATTTTTAGCGTCTTGGTTGTCATTTACAGCATATTTTTCTCTTTTTATATGAATCATTTCCTTGATACCTTTGATCTGTGTCTAATATTTTTGTATTGGCATAATCAAATTCATGTTTGCTTGTTTGCTGGTGTTTGTGCAGAGCTGTTGACGCATTCTTCGTGTACAGGGTCTTTCCTCATATATTGACCCCCCCCCCCCCCCCTGCTAGAAGAGTTATTTTAAGAGATACAAAAAAATATCAAAGACCATAGTGGTAGGGATTTGCTTGAAATTTTTGAATCTGATGTCAAAAAATTTTTTTTTCATCCGTAAATGTCAAATTTTGACAGATAGTCATTTTTTTCTTATAGAACACCCTGTATACGAATTGACAGTTAAAAAGAGCAAAATTTTCTGATTTCAAATATATATATGTTTAATATGTTTAAATAAGGCGTTATTGAAATATCGGGCTCTAAACATCAAAATAATAACACATTCAAAATATCATGTTAGGCGCTGCATTGTGAATATTTGACATTTATTAAAAAACAATTGAATCAGACGCCATTATTATTTACTGTTAGTGGGTCTTACTTGTCAAAAAATGCCGTACAGCGAGGAAGAAATTATATATTTTATAACAAATTAATATAAACAACAAACAAATACAATAACAATAACAACAAAAAAGTTTCCTGTTAATTAACTTCAAATTTAATAATTATACTTTATAGGTTCTCAACATGACCTCCATTATTATTAATGCAATTTGTATAGTCTTGTTCAATTTTTTGTATAGTATTAACTATAAACTGTATATTATTAAAATTGAGATCATTTATAGCGGCGATGATTTTTCTGCGGAGCATCTCGACGTTTTCATTTCCCCGCTCATAAACCTTGTTTTAAAGGTAACCCCACAGAAACGAATCCAGAGGCGTCAGGTCTGTGCTGTTCGGTGGCCAACGAATTGGCCCAGTACGTCCAATCCATAAATTATATTTTTGATTTAAAAATCTTATAACTGGCAATACATCATGTGGTGGGGCGCCATCTTGACGCCACACTATTTGATTATACTGCCTTAGGGGTAGATCGTCCAGCCTCTCTTCAATTTCGTTGGTGATCTCCAAATATTTTTGTCCCGGACAGGTTTTCATCGTAAAAAATAGGGCCAATAATTTGGTCACTTAAAATACCACACCATACATGAAGGGACTGCCGTCCTTGAAATTTAATTTCCCTGGTTATTCGGGGGTTAGTTGTAGCCCAATACCTAACATTTTTGCGGTTATATACCCCTGCCGTTGTAAAAGTGCACTCATCGGACAACAGAACTTTCTTAAAAAAATTTCTATCTTCTCCCTTCAACACTAGCATCTCTTGACAAAATGCCACTCTTTTATTTTTTTGCTCTTCACTTAAATATTGAACAGGCAATGTTCTATAAGCATAATACTTATACTTTTTTAAAGTTGAGTAAATTTTTTTGGCAGACCGACCGAAGAAATTTTTGGCATGTTCTATTGAATTATTAGGGTTTTCTAGAAAGAAATAAATTTTTTTTGATATGAAATTTGAGAAAGAAAAAGATCTAACCTTCGAAATATAATAAAATGTTTAGTTCTTCGTCTTGATTGGCCACAACTGTCCGACGTTTTCTTACTAAAGTCTTTCTTGTGCGCAATGCTTGTTCCACGTTTTTAAAAGTATTCTTTGCTGGAGTGGGGCGTAAAGGAAACGTGCGATGATATTCCGCCCTTGCGGCATTGGCATTATTATTATTTTTATAATATAAACGAATTATATCGCACTTTTCTTCCTCGCTGTACGGCATTTTTTGACAATTAAAAGCCAACTAACAGTAAATAATAATGGCGTCTGATTCAATTGCTTTTTAATAAATGTCAAATATTCACAATGCAGCGCCTACCATGATATTTTGAATGTGTTATTATTTTGATGTTTAGAGCCCGATATTTCAATAACGCCTTATTTAAACATATTAAACATATATATATATTGAAATCAGAAAATTTGCCTCTTTTTAACAATTCGTATACAGGGTGTTCCATAAGAAAAAAATGACCATCTGTCAAAATTTGACATTTACGGATGAAAAAAAAAATTTCTGACATCAGATTCAAAAATTTCAAGGAAATCCCTAAAACCTTTGTATTTGATATTTTTTTGTATCTCTTAAAATAACTCTTCTAGAGGGGGGGGTCAATATATGAGGAAAGGCCCGGTACTTGTGTCACTTTAACATGTTTTCCAAAAGTTGCGTTGTTATGCCTATATATGTCATTGGACAATTAAAGAAAAAAGAACCTACTAAATTTTGTGCTTTGTGACACACTATTATATTGTGCTAAAATAAATTATATTTTTCCTGACAATTGGTTTATGTAAGGTATGGCAACATATTTTTTTGGTGTGTTATCCTGTCTTAAAAGGTTGTTTTGTTTTCCTTTAATATAATATTGATGAGTCCTCTGTTTATTTTTTTTTTTCAATAAACTTTTCCGGAAAATGATTGGATTTCAAAGTGTCAATAACTTTTTGGAGCATTTCAGGACGATATTCAGGGGATGTTAATGATATATCACGATCGGTTAGCCCGATTACAACACTTTTCTTCTGATTATTAGGGTGGTGGGAGTTAAAGTTAAGATAGCGTCCTGACCAGGTTTCTTTGGTAAACCATATTTAACGCGTCTAGAAATTCATTGTAATTTAAAGTTGTAAATTTTTCTAACTCATTCCCTTTTTCTTTTATTGCTTTAGTTATGAGTTCGTTAGGTATATTCGTATATAAAGAAGTTATGTCTAAATATATAAGTTTATAATTTGGTGGTAGTTTTACTGAGTCTATAAATTGCTTAAAAGTGAAAGAGTCCTTTATATAATAACTGTTTTTCCCTATGATATTAGATAAACAATTTGATAAATATTTTGAAAGGTTGTAAAAAGGCGATTGAACATAGGATACTATTGGTCTTAGTGGTATGTTTGCCTTATGTAATTTAGTAATTTAGGCAGTCCGTATATTTTAGGTGCAACTGCATTGTGAATCGTTAGGTTTTTAGCTTGTATATCAGTTATTAAGTTTTTGCTTGTAACTTTTTTTATAAACGTATTATTTTTATTTTGAAAAACTTTAGTTGGATCAGTTTTCAATTTTTTATATGTATTTCTGTCGTTAAGGAGTTGATACATTTTTATATCATAATCAGTGGTGTTCATTATAACTGTTTTGCTGTTTTTATCAGGTTTAAGAATGGTGATTTGAGGATTATCTTTAATAAATTGTTTAGTTGTACTTATTTGTTTTTCAATTTTATTTTAAAATTTATTAAGTTTGGTTCGTTTATGCATAATCTTTAATTTGTAATTCGTAAATGCATTTACCATTTTTGACCTATTATTTTCTTTTATTTCACTGGGTTGATCATGAATGGCTGATTCTACGCAAGAAATGTATTCTGCTATTGGTAAATTCTGTTCTTTATTAATTGGTAATGAGAAGCTATCACCCAGGGCCAACTTCTGGGATATCGTTAGGAACAATAGTGTTGGAAATATTTTCAAGCCAGGAGGATGTATTGACTGTTATGTTATTTTTTTCCGTGTAAGATATTAATTTTGATAATTTTTTCTGATTTTTTTGTTTAATTTAATTTAATTTTGTTTCCTATTTTCTAGCTCTATGAATTTATTACAAATGTTTTCTGGAATAACTCATTTTGCCTCGTTAAGTTTTTGTTGAAGAATATTATTTAGCCCATTTATAATTTTTGTTGTTTCAATAATGCATACATTTAAAATTTTGGTCCTCATATTTTTACTAATTTTTCCTGTTTGTATTTTCTTTTTTTGTGTTTATTTTTACTTGTATATAGCTAAATTTTAATCTCTGACTAAAAATATATTATTGTACCGGGTGACTTCGTATAAACTGGCACCCCTCGTAACTTTTTTATTTTTTGTCGTACAAAAAAAAATAAAAATACTCACATACAGAGAATTTTTTTTACGTTATAAATCTGCATTGTAATTCCCGGTAACTTTTCATATATACGAGGAACGACAAAAAGTACAATTTTCTTTAAGGGAATGCCCTGTAAATTTTTGCCTAAAATGAAAGATCTTTTTTTCTGATTCCAAATATATAATACAAGTTGACATTTGGTTTAGCCTTTTTCGAGTTATTTAAGTTTAAAAATCTATTTTAATTAGAGATTGTAAAATTACTGGCTATAAAATAACAGCTTTTTGAGCAGTTGGCTATCGAAATAAACAATATTAACAAATGTTCTGTCAAATGTCAAATTATTGCATACCCAGGCATTATAATAAAACAGCGAAGCAAAAATTGAATATAAACAACAATTTATTCTTCTTCTTCTTAAAGTGCCTATCCTCTGTGGATGTTAGCTATCACGTTAGTCCAAATTACTTTATTTACTGCAGCTCTAAATAGAGCTGTTGATGTCATCCCAGTCCATGTTCGTAAGTTTCGTAGCCACGATATCCGTCTACGTCCTGCTGACCTTCGACCCTCTATTTTCCCCTCTAGGATGAGTTGGAGAAGGTGGTATTTTTCATTTCGCATGATATGTCCGAAGTATTCAAGTTTTCTACGTTTGACAGTTAATAGGAATTCTGGTTCCTTATCTATGCGTTGCAGTACCGTCTCGTTTGTAACGTGGTGTGTCCAGGAGATTCTGAGCATGCGACGGTAGCACCACATCTCAAACGCATCTATGCGTTTACATGAGGCATCGGTAAGGGTCCATGCTTCTGCCCCATATAGTAGGGTTGAGAGTACGTAGCATTTTAGAATTCTTATCCTAGTATGGATGTTGAGGGATAGGTTGCATAGTATGTTTCGCATCTTGTTAAATGTACTTCTTGCTTTTTCAATGCGGCATCTTATTTCTTGAGAGTGATCCCAGTCCTTATTCAAGGAGCAGCCTAGGTATGTAACTGTCTCGGCTATTGTAAGAGCTACATTGTTAGTGGTAAACTGTAGATTGTCGATGGCGTTTTTACTGATAATTAGTATGTGTGTTTTCTTACAATTTATCTTCATACCATACCTGCTGCATGCAGTCTCTACACGGTCTATCAATCTCTGGAGACCCTCAGCCGTATCCGCCAATAGGACGGTGTCGTCAGCATATCTTAGATTATTTATTATTTCCCCGTTTATTATAACCCCATCTTCGGTGTCGTTTAGTGCCTCTTAAAATAGGTGTTCCGAGTACACGTTGAATAGAAGGGGCGACAGTATGCATCCTTGACGTACTCCTCTGTTTATACTAAACTCTTCTGATGTTTCGTTTTCGATTCGAAGAGTGGCTTTTTGTTGTAAGTATAGTTTTGCTATTATATTTGTGTCTCTGTCGTCAATTCCTGATTCGCGTAGGATTGAGATAAGTCTACTATGTTGCACTTTGTCAAAGGCCTTTTCAAAATCTATGAAGCACACAAAGACATCTGCATTGACGTCGCGCGCTCGTTGAATCAGGACCTGTATGGAAAATAATGCCTCTCGGGTGCCTAGTCCCTTCCTGAAACCAAACTGTGTGTCGCTTATTTTCTCGTCAAGTCTTCTATATATACGTGTTTGAATGATATTAAGGAGAGTCTTCAGCATGTGACTCATCAAGCTAATAATTCGGTGGTCTGAGCATTTAGTTGCGTTCGCCTTTTTGGGAAGCGGGATGAACGTCGATAGCAGCCAATCTTTTGGTATTTGGCCACTTGTGTAGATTTTGTTAAATAGGTTGGTCAGCAGTTTTATCTGTTCTGGGTCCAGTAGTTTGAGGATTTCTCCATGAATCTGGTCTGGTCCAGGGGCTTTGTTGTTTTTTAGCCGTTTGATAGCTGTCTCGACTTCCTCCTGTGTGATGGTAGGCCCCTCTTCACCGGCCACTGCTTGCACATTATCGTTGTTTTCATCTGCGAAAAGTTCTTCCATATACTGTTTCCATCTTGCGAGTTTTTTGTCAGTCTCGGTAATGATGCTGTCATCTAAGTCCAAGATTATTCCTGTACCCCGTCTCTGAGACGTGCCTGTTGTTTCCTTTATTTTCTTATAGAGGTTAAAGCTGTCGTGTTTTTGTTGTAATATCTCGATTTCTATACATTTTTCCTGTAGCCACCGTTCTTTAGCATCTTTAATTTCTCTTAGGATTCGTTTGTGTAGTTGCTTGTATTTTGCATTATCCCTGTTTCTGTATTGCCTTCTTTCTTCCATAAGTTCTAGAATAGAATCTGTCATCCATTGTTTTCTTTTCACCCCCCTATCCGCTCTTAGTTCTTCTTCTGTAATGGAGGTTATGGATGTTTTTATTTTTCCCCAGAGATCTTCTATTTCTGTTTCGTGATTGCTGCTTTCGGATATAGTTTTTAGGTCTTTGTTTAGTCTCTCTTTTGTCTGTTGGTATATGTGTTGTTGTTTCATTTTTTACATGTCAGCAATTTTTGGGGGTTTCTTTTTGACTATTTTCTTTAGTCGCACTATAGTTCGAGCTAGTAACAGATTGTGGTCGGATGGTATATCTGCGCCTGGGTATGTCTTGCAAGACACAACCGCGTTGCGATATCGTCGGTTTATCATGATGAAGTCGATCTGATTCCTTACTATTCTATGGTTGCTATCAGCTGGGGATCTCTAGGTGTATAGCCTTCTAGGAGGTAATTTAAAAAATGTGTTCATTATTGTCATGTTCATTTCTTGGCAGAACTCTATTAATCGTTCTCCTCTATTATTTCTTACCCCCAGTCCAAAGCCGCCCACTACATCCTCAACTCTTCCCTGTCCGATCTTAGCGTTCATATCACCTAGAATCATATTAACTTCTTCTTTCTTTGTGTGTTTAAAGGCAGTTCTGAGTTGTTCGTAGAATTCTTCTATATCTTGTTCATCGCTTTCAGATGTCGGTGCGTATGCCTGTATGATGTTAAGGTCAAATGGTTTAGCTTTGATCTTGATTAACGCGACTCTATCTGAAACAGGAACAAATCCTTTTACAGTCATGTTGAGTTGCTTGTTAAGAATTATTGCAACACCGTTCCTGTTTCTAGTGCTACTGTCTCCAGAGAAATATATGTGGTGTTCGTCTATTTTGCATTGCCCGGAGTTTGGCCATCTTGTCTCGCTGCATCCTAATATGTCGATCTCGAGTCGTTTCATTTCTTTTACTATATTTGCCGCCTTTCCGGCTTGGTACATACTCTGTACGTTCCACGTACCAATTTTTCGTTCCTGGTTTATTTTACAGACATCATTGGAAGACCGGGGGATTCTTAGCACCCTCTCCCCATTTAAGGGATGCCCGGGACTGAGGGCCGTTCTTTGAATTTGTGTATCCATTGTGATGTCTTGGGGAGAATAAGTAAGTCAGGTAGTTTCCCGTTGCTTTCCTGACTATATTTTCAGCCGCTCCTACCTGGAGAACAGACGCTGTCGGATTACCGATCCTAACATGGATGCCGCCGTATCCTAGGTGCTAGTTTTTGGTCCGCCCCGAGTATTTGATTTCCTCGGTACCACCCATATCTGGGAGGCATTCCCCTATCCGCCACCTGGGGAGGCGCCCGATGGAGGACTAGCAACCCCACACGGGAACAATTTATTAACAATATATTTTACTGCAAAATACACAGGTGAACCAAATTATACAAAACAAATTAATCAGAATGAATATTTCCCCCCTGATTATCTACACATTCGTGATAAACGTTTCGCAAGTGCTCAACTGCGTTCTCTATAAAATGACCATTTCTTTCATTTAAATGTCTTATTTCCTGTGTTATAAAATATTTTATATCTTCAACGTTGTCCAGATCACGGTTATATATTTTGTTTTTAGTATACCCCCACAAAAATTATCCATGAGAGTTAGATCTGGACTATTTGAAGGCCACGAAATAATTCCATTTCTTCCAATCCACTCGTTGTAATTCTCATCCAAAAAAAGTCTTCACGTCATGTACCACATGTGGTGGGGCACCGTCATGTTGAAAAATTATGTTCATATACTGCCTTAACAGTAACTTTTCTAGCATTTCCTGTAGATGAGTTTCCAAAAATTCTTGATATATTGGTCCAGTCAATGTGCCTTCGAAAAAATAGGGCCCTATTATCCTATTCTTCAGCAGGCCGCACCACACATTAACTGTTCTCCTAACTTGAAATTGAACTTTCCTTATGAATTGGGGATTTTCTTGTGCCCAGTGACGAAAATTTTGTCGATTTGGTAATCCACTAGTTGAAAAGCTTGACTCATCGGTCTATAATATATTTTTAAAAAAGTCGTTATTTATTCTATTTAACATAAAGTTGCAGAAATTGGGTCGTTGATTATTATGCCTTTGAGTTAATTTTTGAACAGTATGATATTTATAGGGCCTAAATCCATATTTCTTTGAAACCTTCCTAATATATTCACGTGAAGTTTTTTTTTACTCCGTAACGGGCCCGCATTTCCTTGGAAGTAGTTCGCAGTGACTGACTCGGATTTTCTACGTGATGCAAAGCAATATTTAAATCGTGATTTTCCGTATTATTGTTTAGTTCCCTCTTCTTTCTTTGCAAATCAGACGTTGTTCTAAATTTGGTGAAAATATTCTGGATTGTCGATCTTGAGGGAATCGGACCATCGGGATGATTTGCCATGTAAGCACGTCGCGTTGCAGAAGCATTACAATTATTTTCAGCATACAAACAAACAATTTCTCGTTTTCCTGCCACAGAATAAACCATTTAAAAAATATATATCAAAAAGAATTGATTTAGTTCTAATAACAGTGATTTAAATGTCAAAGTCATTTCAGAAACATTTGTTAATATTGTTTATTTCCATAGCCAACTGCTCAACAAAGCTGTTATTTTATAGCCAGTAATTTTACAGTCTATAATGAAAATTGATTTTTAAACTTAAATAACTCGAAAACTAGTTGCTCATTTTCTCCAATAAAAACTTTTTATACAGGGTGTGTCCTGTAACAGTGGTCAATGCCAACTTTCTTATTTCAAATGCAACACCCCGGATATTATTTAATTTTTGGATTCTTTAGGAGATTCTAAACATATTTTATGTTTAATGTCCTATACCTACCTTCAACTATTTCGGCAATATTAAGTGTTTTCAAATTTATTTTTATTTTATTTATTTCGAATTTATTATTATTCATGAAAGTGGCTCTGGTTACTGAACTATTTATTTGATTACAAAAATTCGCTACAACACACTCAATACTTATTTACCATTTAGGTCTTCATATTAAGAATGTAAGCAAAAACCATTTTAGCGTTCCTTTTTATTGATATGGAACAAAAAGAGCCAGTTTACTTTAAAGTTTTGTTTACTTGCTTACTTGTTTTGTTAAAATGCCTGGCCTTTCTCTTTGCAAAACAGTAGTTGTCCGTGTCAGTGTCATAGTCTTTTGAATTTCGTTAACTGCATAATACCTAATATCAGAAAAATGGTTCATTTAACAGAAATGCATAAAATAACAATTCTACAAATGATTGGTTATGGAGATAACACACGAACACAAGTGGAAGTTGCTCGCTTATTTCATGAAAAATTTCCAAATTTGCCGCATATATCCCAAGGGACAATTAGTAAAACAGAAAAGCAGTTTCGCGAGCTTGGACATGTGAGGCAGATAAAAAAAGCAGCTGCCAATTCAATAAATGATGATACTAAATTGGATATTATGCTTAAGTTTGAGGAAAACCCACATATTTCTAGTCGACAAGCCGCCACAATGTTCGATATTAGCCATTCGTCGATTATTCGAACATTAAAAGAAAATAAAATGCATCCCTATAAAGTGATACCAACTCAGGAGCTCATGGAAGACGATTATGATAGGAGAACTTATTTTTGTGAACAAATGATGGCTATGTTAGATAACAATGTTATTCAATTAGAACATGTTTTGTTTTCGGATGAGTGCACCTTTACACTTCACGGTCATGTAAATCGTCAAAATTGCCGCTATTGGTCTAGGGAAAATCCTCACTGGATCAGCGAAGAACATACTCAATATCCTGAAAAGGTTAATATTTGGGCAGGAATTGTTAGGGATCATATCATAGGCCCCTTTTTCATTGACGGCAATTTGAAAAGCGATAATTATTTAGCACTGCTCCAAAATAATGTCGTGCCAACTTTGACAAATTTGTATCCGGATCCAGCAAACCCACAAGTTCCAGCGAATATGATATGGTTTCAGCAAGATGCAGCACCGCCCCATTACCAAATTAATGTCCGGCAGTACCTTAACGGAATATTTCCAAATCGGTGGATAGGAAGACGAGGATCGATAGAATGGCCAGCGCGATCCCCCGATCTGACGCCATTAGACTTTTTCTTTTGGGGACATATTAAAAATGTTGTATACAAAACTAAACCCCTCGACTTAGCTGACTTAAGAAGACGAATAACGCTTGCGATTAGATCGGTCACGCCTGAGATGCTAAATAACGTTAGAAGAAATTTCTATTTAAGATTAGGAATTTGAAGAAAATAAATAATTTTATTTTTTTAATCTTAATTTTTGCAATAAATTTGAAAACACTTAATATTGCCGAAATAGTTGAAGATAGGTTTAGGACATTGAACATAAAATATGTTTAGAATCTCCTGAAGAATCCAAAAATTAAATAATATCCGGGGTGTTGCATTTGAAATAAGAAAGTTGGCATTGACCACTGTTACAGGACACACAAAATACCAATCGACGAGTCCAAGCGTTTTTTCGAACACGCCCCCATTTATTTATTATCGAATTTATATATACACACTATATATATATATATATATATATATATATATATATATATATATAACCAAATAATATAAAAAAAAATAAAACATCCAATCAACCCACAGATGATATTTAACTCATATTGATATGTAAGTATGTTAGATAAATCCTGTTTTTTTTATTTAGACACAAATATTAAAACTTTGCATATCTGAATTCTAGTACTTAACTTACAAGCAGTTTTTATTATTGTATACATGCTTCTAAATAGAAAACTTTTGTTAGTAGTAAAACGTTATAATTAAAAAAACACGATACATCATAAACCTAGTTAACAAACTGGATGTTTTTTGCATTATAAGTGAAGAATGAAATAGTAAGCCATGACGAAGTATTAACAAGTGATGGAACTGTTTTATCTGTTTTTGAGCTATTCATAATTGGAAAGTGTGATTTTTATATTTCTTACACCCATATTGTATATACGTTTTTTACAACTTCAGAAAATGCAAATACAAGAAATGCATTACGACGAAAATAAAATTAATGTCCTAAATATAATTTCAACAAAATCAAAGTAAACCATAATGGGGAGAAGGAAAACATTTGTTATAACTTATAACTAGGCTTAGGATAATTATGCATTTAAAAATTTAAAAATATGCATGCAAATATGCTCCTAAACAAGGGAAAATATGCACTTACAAATGCATTTACTATCGCATCAAAGAAACAGAAATAAAACAAAAGTATTGCAATTAAAATATTATATTATCTACACTTCAAGCTATCCTTAAGACGCTATTTTTATCAGTAATTATTACATTAATACAGCTATAAAATAAAAGTATTTTTTTAAATAAAATTTTAATATATAGCTAACTAAACAAGCAGACTAAAGAATATTATTGTTTACGCTATTCAACAATTTGCGGTTACATTTTATAACTATATGATGTAACAAATTATCACATTCAGATTTTCTATTATCTAACAATGGTACTTTATACTTAGAAAATACTCGTTCAACATCACAAGATACAATTGGAACATATTCAAACAAATTCAAATCACTGTTTATTAAAAATTGTTCATTATCCGGATTCAATGTCTCTTTGTTGTCCAAAACTAATATTTTTCAAATTTTTGTAACCAATATTTTTTTGTAAAACCGTAGCTAATTTTTGAGAAATTATTTTATTTTTAGTGTTAGTTACAGTTTCACTCACTTTTTCTATCATTTCTACGCTTTTTGACAAAGAAAGTCCTTTAATCTCCAATTTTTTTATAGTATCAGACAGGCAAGAAAAAATGTTTTTAATGTAAATTAAATTCTCACGTACATCTTCTTTGCGCAAAACGTTTTGTGCTTCTTATATACAATGTGAGTATTCAGCATTAAATTGGTTGACTATGTTTTTATTGTTCGAAAATTGTTCTTCGGTTGACTATGTTTTTATTGTCGAAATGTTCTGCGTAATAAATTGCAGCGTTTATCCAAGTTCCCCATCTAGTTACAATTGGGGCAGGATGATGTTTTCTGCAGTTTCCCTAAATTTTTCTACCCGAATCGGAGCTTTTAGGAATACTTTCTCACCGAGGAAATCAGATCGTTCACTGGGATAAAAAGCACGAACTTGTTCTGCAACTCGATGATGTCCATGGGCAAAACATGTGGCTTGTATCATTTTTGGGTACAATATTTGTAGACCTCTAATTGCTTTACACATGTAGGGTAAGTGGAGGAGAGTTGGACCGGTAGGAGAGACGGACCACTGATCATAATTCCAAAAATAGTCAACATGTGGCGCTTTTTCCGTGAACACCATTTATATATGAGCCAATTACTCAGCGGTAGTCGTTTGGAAACGTTCGGACAGAGAATACGCAATTTTTAATCGTTTTTCAATTTTGGCATACGTAAAAGTTTCATGTGGCGAGATTTATAGTGCGGTTGTGACCCTTTGTGGTAAGTTAAAATTATAGTTTTCATATATTCTGGATAAATATATGTCTAAAGAATGTTACTAACTTAAAAAATAATTAATGAACCGTTATGACAGGCAAAAATATACTGGTCCGTCTCTCCTCTCAGATGAGGACAGATGGACCGAATGTGTGGAGGACAGATGGTCCACATGTAGTTTTATTTTTTAGTTTTCCAAAGATGCCTAACGTGTATAAAAGAAAGCAAGGAGCTCGTCCGAGAGGTGAATGGACAGAGGCTAATATACAAGAAGCTGTTAATGCAGTAAGATCTGGTGCAATGAGAATTTCTGAAGCATCATCAAGCTTCGATATTCCTAAAACGACACTTTTACGAAGAATTAGAAACAATAATTAAAAAAAAGGACTAGATTGGGACGAGACTCAAGCCTTGGTGAAGAGGCAGAAAGAAAAATTGCGCTTCATGTAAAAAAGCTACAAAAAATGGCTTCGCTCCTACTAGAGATGAGGTTCGCATGATGGCATACAAACTGGCGGAGAAAATGCAGATTGAACACAAATTTAATAGAGAACATGGTAAGTATTCTGAATGCCTCAACATAACGAGAAGTCTTGTAAGAATTCTTTTTTATAGAAAAAGCTGGATATAGATGGTTGCAGTCTTTTATGAGACGCAATCCCGATATTGTTGTTCGAAAAGGCGAAAATGTGTCAGCTGCCCGAGCCGTAGCCTTGTCCAGAGATCTGGTGGAGGGTTATTTTGATTTACTAAACAGAATATTAACCGAAAATGATCTCCATGGGAAACCGGGTTGTGTATACAACGCTGACGAAACTGGCCTTCAACTTAATACTAGGGCTGGTAATGTTCTTGCCGAAAAGGGATCAAAATCTGTACCTTTGATTAGCTCTGGTGAAAAAGTTGAAACCATAAGTGTACTGGCATGCTGTAATGCAGAAGGGGTATTTATTCCTCCATTTTCAATTTTTAAAGGAAAGAACAAGAAAGACGAATTTCTGGATGGAATGCCTCCAGGATCGGCCATTTGTATGTCGGAAAAATCTGCCTACGTAAACTCTGAGATATTCTTCCATTGGTTGCAGACGCATTTCGTGCCAAGAAAAATGCCCAGAAAAGTTGTTTTAATCTTGGATGGACACACGTCGCATACAACTAATTTGGAGATGCTTGAATATGCTACACAACATGACATTATTCTTTTATGTTTGCCAGCACACACCACACACTATTTACAGCCTTTGGATCGTGCTTTCTTCAAATCATTAAAGACTCATTATTACAATGCATGCAACCGTTTCGTAAAATGTAACGCATCTCGTAAATTAAGTAGGCTGCAATTTGGGAAATTACTAGGTGAATCCTGGAATAAGGCAGCAACCGTTGAAAATGCAGTATCAGCGTTTCGTTCAACTGGAATAGCCCCATTAACCCTTTTGTGCTTCCAGATTATGCCTTTATACACAATCCGGTGCCTAATGCTGCAGAAGATATTCCACAAGATGTAACAGGAGAACAAATTATAAACGCCATTGATCAAGCAGAAGCAAGCACATCTAGAACACGCGTTGAAGAAGAACTTGGTGATGAGGAAGAAACACCTGGAAAGATGTTGAACACCATATCGCCCATAACGGAAACTGTTGTAAAAGTGAGAAAACGTGCCACAGGGGTTGCTGCTGTACTAAATTCAATGGAGAATATAGAAAAAAGAAAACAAATGAACCAATCTAAACAAGAAAGAGAAAAAAGAAAAATGCAGAAGAAAGAAACGAAAAACAAGTCTGTTAAAGGTAAAGGAAAGCGTAAACGGGCGCCTTCTTTTGAGACCGAGTCAGAGGAGGAAGAACCGGTCTTAAATGATGCAGACGACAGTGGAGATGACTTGGAAGACTATGAGAACGAATGTGCGGGATGTAAAGAGCACTACCGAGTTACCAAAAAAAAGAAAGACTGGATTAAGTGCCTCATATGTGGGCGCTGGTTACACGAGGGATGTACATCCTTCTTAAATTTATGTCTAACATGTGGAAAGCATAGCGCAGGCAAGAAATAGGGCGTGTCAATCTCTCCTCATAGACCTGGTCCATCTCTCCTACAATATATAGAGGAGAGATGGACTTTTGCAGAGTTCTACTTTTTATTTTTTATTTTTCTGTAATCATGAATAAAGTTTAGTTTGTTATTTTTTTATATGTGTGCCAAAGCATGTTTTAGTTAATCCTTATTTTTGAATTTATATGAGAGTACTCAATAAAAAGTTATATTTTTATTACCAAAATGTGGTCCATCTCTCCTCCACTTACCCTATGGAGCAGCATCTGTAATTGCGACTCATATTTAATACACCGGGCCATAAAAGAGAGAGAGTCGTTGAAAAATCCAGAAACAGTTGAATGATTTACTTTGTTTGTATTGTTGTAAAGTTCTTCATTGTAAGTAAATATGATTTATCCCTTTCTGCTTCTACACCCAACACACCAGAAACAAAATTAGCAACACATCTCTGTTCCACTACAGTTGTTTCATCCAGTGACACCCATATACTTTTATCGTCTACTTTTTCCCACAATTCGGTAACTGTCTTATTGTACAAATCTGGAACATAGTTCTTCCTTAACGTGGATTCATGTGGAACTGATGTCTTTGTGTACTGCTTTAAAAATGACTTCAGGGCAGAATTACTTAATTTATTCAGTGGAATATCCGCACTAATAAACGCCTTGCACAAATCCTCATTGAACTTTGATCGTTTGGGTCCCGGGCCTGGTGATTTGGATCTGATGCTTTGTAGTTCCTATGTGTTGTATCACATGGAATTTCTTGTTCGCAGTAACAGGAACATCAAAATATTTACAAAACATTACAAAACCGTCAGTCGTAAAATCAGGAAAATCTTTCACGAATTGATTTCATACCGCACTTAATGAACGCTTTTCTTTCGGCATATTGGACAATGTTCACGCCACAATGTGTAAACTAAACTGAATTGAAAAATTATTTCTAACATTCTTAAAACGTGGGTATTTATGATTGTAAATGCGTGGTAAATCCATAGTTTTTAAAGCACAGATGTTTCATTGGGTACCTATAAAAATTTTAAGAAAGGATGGGTAAAATCCTTGGCCTGCTAGCAACTAGACATTTTTTATTATTTTATTATTACGGATTATATTTCAAATACATCAAATTTGTCTTGGGAAATAAAAATATATTTAGAAAAATTAGAATTTACGCATTTTTCTTGTAATAACTGCAAAATATGCATTTAAATACAAATATTGCCAAAATATGCGTTTGCATATGCTTTCATGAAATCCTAAGCTTACTCATAACTTTCCTAAGATATTTCTTTCTTTTCTTATTATTTCAAAGCTTTTTGCTTAAATCTATTAATCTATTAATCTTTATTTTGAGATCTCAAAACAAAAGATGAAAACTTTGTGTCTTAGCTTTTTGTTCACACTTTTGGTCCACCAAAACAATGTATATATTGTTTGTTAAATTATGTTTAGGATAATTCATTACACAACTTAATATTTAACTTAAATATATAGTCTATAGCCCAACCAAGACGGTCCAGGCATTGTCAGTCCTCCTGACAAGATGTTATAGGAATTGTGAAATTCTCCTTTCAAGATGGCTTAGGAATTACTCTGGCTTGCATTCTTGTTTACAAACTACTATGGCTCTCACACTCAGGGACGAAATCGTGTTTTTCACCTTTCGGCTGGCATATCTCGAAAAACTATTAGAGATAGAACATTGAATTTGATATGTATTTTTAGAGGAGACGTGGATCTCGAGATTTGTCTGAAACATTTTTCCGTACCGCCTTTGATATCGAAGATATGGTACCGCAAAGTTGACCAAAAAAATCAACTTCGATGTAAGAGGTTGAGGTCGCAATTTAATTTTTTTTCTGACGAATGTTTCTGGAACGATGGTTCATTTGGTCTTACAGAACTCTATGGTTTTTGGTTGGGTTTCAATTTTCTTTGACGATTTTACAAATTTTTTTCGTTCGAAAAAAGGGTGTTTTATCTTATTTATCTCAAAGTGGGTGAGTCCTATCAAAATTTTCCAACATACGTTTTTCATAGCAAATATCTAGGAGAATAAAAATTTAAATGCATATCTGTCGGAAAAATGGCGATAAAATAGAAATTTTTAGGAAAAACTGAAATTTTTTGAAAAAGTTATAAAAAAATTATTTTAGCAATCGAAATTATTTCCAGACCTGCAGATGCAGCTTTTATTTGGCTACAAAAAAGCTCTAATAACATTTCCCTCTTAACTACTCAGCAAGTGGGTGAAAATTTGTGACCTTGGCCTAGGATGATAATAAAATTTACAAAGATATTTGACATGTCAGTTGAGATAGATGTCACGGCTGATTTTTTGGTTTGTTTAAAGCAAATATTTCTCTGATATTTTTTAACGCTTGGATTTATGTTGTGCATTTACGCGTTAAAGAGATAGACATTTTTGATAAAAAAATTTATGTATCAGCGCTTATTGAATTCAGAATAAACGACATCCTTTCGTATGTTTCCTACAAGTCAACTTCATGCGCAAGAGGAAAGAGGGTCATTTGTTGCCGTTGTGGAAGAGAACTGCCTTTAAAACAAAGTTTACTGAATAAAAGTATAAGTTGCAGCACTTGAACACGTGACTCGATTTACCTGTTCCTCGCGTCCTGCCCCGGCTGGTACATTCTGAGTAACGGCCGGATCTCCGGCACATACACAGACCTAGGCTCCCTGATCGCGCCAGTTTGTTGTTGTGCTATATAGTGAGACAAAAGAAATAATTTCTTTGACAAATATGAGCCAATATACCTATTAGATATTACTCTGTAGATGGTTTATCAATTCTGTCGTTTTGTCTGTCGGTCTATCTGTCTGTCTGTTAGTTCGCGACATAGCTTAAATACTACTCAACTGATTGAATCCAAATTTTGACCAAAAATTAAGGGTCATATGAGAATGACCTTATAATACATACATAGTAATATGTTGAAAAAAAAAAATTGTCATATGAGGATGACCTTATAATATATTAAAAAAAATATGTTAAAAAAAATTGTTAGAGTGATGTATTATTTGGGGTTAAGATCCAGTAAAATAGAGAAAGTCTTTTTTAAATTGTCGATGTTTCCCAACATTATTGTCACATCCTCAGAACACATAGATTCTATATCCTAAACCCATATTATCAGTCTTTAACTACTCCGTTGGTCTGCAGATATTTTCAATTAAGGGTCTGAATGGTTTTCGTTAACGATCCTCTGGTTGTTAGGTTAGAGTGGTGTATTATTTGGGGTTGGGATCCAGTTAAAAAACAACAGACTTTTTTAAAATGTCGACGTTTCGCTGTTTTGTTGTTGCATCCTCAGAATACAAATATAAGTTCTATATCCTGCATAAGTCTTTAGCTACTACGCTGGTCCGCAGATATTTCCCAAATATTAAGTTTTTAAATGATTTTCGTTAACTATCCTCTTGTTGTTATGATAGAGTGGTGTATTATTTGGGGTTGGGATCCAGTAAAAAAACAATAGACTTATTTAAACTGTCGACGTTTCGCTATTTTATTGTTGCATCCTTACATATATAAATTCTATATCCTGCACGAAACCCATATTATCAGTCTTTATCTTTTACGTTGGTCTGTAGTTATTTCCCAGATATTAAGTTTTTAAAATGTTTTTGTTAACGATCCTCTGTTGTTATATTAGAGTAGTGCATTATTTGGGGATAGGATGCAGTAAAAAAAAACAAAAGTCTTTTATTTTTATTTTTGACAAATTAAATATATATATATATATATATATATATATATATATATATATATATATATATATATATATACACACAAAGTCTAGGTCTCAGTCGGAAATAAGTTTATAAATTAAGAATAGGTTATGTTTCGCCCGAACGGGCATCATTAGACCTAAAATAAATATACATTACAACGGAAAATACAATTAAATAATATATAACTTTACCATAAACAAAACACATTTTACAAAGTACATAAAACAAACATAACCAAAAAAAGAAACACTGAAATACGAAACAAGTCTACGCTTGAATGACCAATCAGAGACGTCGATATAAATTTATTTGATGAGAGGCGTCAAAACGAAAAAAGAAGAGATTGTTCAGGATAAACTTGACTAACTGTCGTAAAGTACATGCTACATTAATGAAAAGAAGAAGAATTGGTGAAAATGACAGAAAGGCTTAAAGGTTATGCAAAATAAAAATATATAGTTATTCTTTTGAAATATCGTTAAAAATCAAATGAGACTCAAAATTAAACACTTCATTAACGCAGGTAAGGATGGGGCTCTTTTTAGCTCTTGTTATTTCCATCATTTCCAAAAGATCCAACTTTTTACCTTTATCGCAATCGTGAATCATATTTACATTTTTAGATATGGAAAAACGATGTTTTGAGGATAACAAATGATTCGCAAAGGCAGATTTTGTATTTGAGATATCTGTATTTTGATGTTTTATAACCAAGCTGAGGTGTTCATGGATGCTTGTCGGAATTTTTCTAACCCGATTGTCCGACGTAAATAGCAGGACACTCTCCACAATGAAGGGAATAAACTCCAGATTTCTCAAGACTATCCTTTTTGTTTTTGATTCTAACTATGTGTTGCCTTGAGAAATCTGGAGTTTATTTCCTTCATTGTGGAGAGTGTCCTGCTGTTTACGTCGGACATGTTTGTTTTATGTACTTTGTAAAATGTGTTTTGTTTATGGTAAAGTTATATATTATTTAATTGTATTTTTCGTTGTAATGTATATTTATTTTAGGTCTGATGATGCCCGTTCAGGCGAAACATGTAACCTATTCTTAATGTATAAACTTATTTCCGACTGAGACCTAGATTTGGCGTATATATTTTTTAGTTTGTTCATTACCAGGTCTCTTTGAGATAATATGGACACTTTCTTCACTTTATTTTTGACGTTTTGCAACTTTATTGTTGCATCCTCAGGACACATATAGATTTTATATCCTGCATGAAACCCATATTATCGGTCTTTACCTAGTCCGCTGGTTCCCAAATATTTGCCAGATATTAAGTGACTAAATTAAAGAACTAAATGGTTTTCGTTAACGGTCTTCTTGTTGTTATATTAAAGTGGAGTATTATTTGGGGTTAGGAAATATCTGCAGACCAACGGAGTACGTAAAGACTGATAATATGGGTTTCAGTTTAAGATGGCGAAACGAAATGGCGACCAAATATTTTTTTTAAAAAATCATTGTAAAAAAATTTGTTCAATTGACTTTAAATTTTGCAGAAAAATTAAATGTGCAAATGGGTTAAACTGGTACGAATTCAACATGACGCAACAAAATGGCGGTATGTGTCAATGTAAAAAATATTTATTGAATTTATTTTAAATTATGCCCAATAGTTAAGTGTGACATAGGTAGAAAGAAAATGGTAAAGTAATGGTAGAAATCCAATATCATGAAACAAAATGGCGCCCAATAAAAATGAACAGTATATGTAACACTTATATACTGTGACTATGTGCTGAAGTAAACTGAGCCACACTTCACTATTCCGAACAAATGGAAAAAATCATACGAGGGAAGTTCAGGGTAAAAAAAAATTTCCGATTTTTTTATTTATATAATAAAATATTGTATTCTTAAATTCGACTAGCATGTAAGTAACAATTTAATATTGAATTCACTATATTTCAAAACACATTTAAAACTGTAATTGTAAAATATTAAACTAGTCCGACGACAAAATTCAACTCAATAATTTTTGTCTAAAGTTATTATTTATACTTTTGAAATTCCCTGGTAGATAAAAATTCGTAGCGCGAAGCCAAACTACTTTTAAACAGCTCGGTAACAGGAGCCAGTGTCGATCAGATTGAAAACCAGACGGCTCGCCTTATATCTGCGATTTTCAAAATTCCGACGGGCGGCCCAGTGGGGTAACTTATATTTTGATTCAGTAAATTTTGCTTTAAACATATTTTAGAAAAACCTATAAATAAGCGCCACTCATCGGAGTTATACACATTTTATTCTACATAGAAAAAAAAACCAGGATAGCTGCCGGTTACGGTTCCGAAATATTGTAACTTTGGTTACAATTCCATTGTTGTAATCTTGAACTTAATAGTTCAGCATGCTCTTTGGACTAGTGGATGTCCCGAACTAGATTATTCAGTTTGTTTGATTAAATGGGACAGTTTCGGAAAAATAAGAACCGTCCTTTTCTGATATATTATGGGGTTCTGCCTTATCATCATACATTTCTAAATCGTCTTCCCAATTTGCCGGGGGCATTGGAACCCGAATTTATTCTTTGCTAACTCCAACAGAGATTACTTTTTAAAATAATGTAATTAAAATACTTACTAAATTTTGGAAAAAAAATCATAACTCAAAAATCTTACGTGTTAGGTTAGGTTACATTTTTTCTATCATTCTTGCATTTAGGGACAAAAAATTCCCTTTTACACCACAGTCGCACAATGGCTGTAAACTAGTGATATACAAGGCTTTGAAATCCAAATTTCTAGAAAAATATAAAATTTACGCTTTACAATACCGAATGGCAATTTTAATTACTTAGAAACACCAAACAGATTTAATTTATCCTATATTTTCTCCTAATATTGAGTTTAGTTTACTAATGTTGGTAAACAATTATATTTCAGCAACACAGTGTGCTGTAACGCCTTAACTGAACTGATTATAGGTATTGTTTAATATATGCAAAAAGCTTGGTATTTACTTATTTTAGCTGGTTAAAAATGCTGCTGGTAGAAACATTGTTGTTAATTATATTTGGTAAATTGGTATTTTCTTACGATTTTTTTTATATTTTAGCACCTATATCGTTTAAATTTATATTCATTACTGTAGGAAAATGTGTTTATGGAAGGTGAGAGTTATATAACTCCTTATTTAATGACATTAATTACATAAATCTAGTATCGGTAGATTAATGATAGTTTGAACTGTTTTCCGTGGTCGACTTAGAATTAAAGTTGTTCAAAAATATTTTACTATTAACTTACTGTTAAGTCCTGTGACCGAGACCTTTCAACACTATTGTATTGTAAATTTATACAGGGTGTTTCAAACAATCGGGCCACTAGATATGGAGGATGTAGAGCTTTAATAAGGAATTATATATAGGATATTTTCCAAAAATCAAATTTCGAGGGGATGAAACTGCCCCTTAAATATTACAGTATTTTTTAAAACGGTTAGTTCTTCAAAAAAAGGCTTGAACAGGTATGTCCATATATATATATATATATATATATATATATATATATATAAAACACTGAGCCAGATTTTTCCGTAAGTTCGTACGAGAGTTGTACTGCACAAAATTAAACGATTTTTTTAAATGATCGTCTGATTACGAGGCCTTTCAATACTATTTTTTGTATTGATTTATTGTGTTTTTTTTTCTATAAAAACCAATATGTTTTTCTCGCAATAATATTTCTGGACGATGTGGTGAATGCGCCCCTATTACTATCATTCCAGCGGAAACTCATCGCGCCATCTAACGGAAAAGGCAGAACAGGGTCTGCCAGGCCAGCTAGCTATTTTTTAAGGGGGATGGACGATTGCGGAATAATAACGAAAACGAAGGCATGATTGCGGATGGAGGCAAAATAATCGATGGCATTATTGCGGAATGCTCGTATATGCTCCTTATTTGTTACGATGCGTTTAGCCGTTATTTTTACATTCCGCAATCGTGCCCTCACTTCATTTTGTGAAAAACTGAATACTAATGTTTCGTCCGTAATCGTGCCGCGCCCATTTGTTCGATTGCCTGACTCAAGAAAGGATCATCCTTCTTTGTTTATATTCCTTGAAGTTCTCAAAGATATGCAGACAGATACTTATATGAAACTTCGTGACTCAGACAAATTATTGAGATTATCTAAAAAAAATTTCGGGCTGTCACGTATACGGGAATAAAATGTCGCTGACAATACGATGCGTTCAGCCGTTATTTTTACATTCCGCAATCGTGCCCTCACTTCATTTTGTGAAAAACTGAATACTAATGTTTCGTCCGCAATCGTGCCGCGCCCTTTTTTAATATTCAGTTCCATAGTTTATTAATGAAAGCTTTTTTTGAATATTTTCTTTGTTTTATTGTAATGTATTTCTAGACAAGTAGACTCGTTTGCCAACACCAAAGTACATATTGTTGCGTTCAATCTCATTAAACTGCGACACGAGCCGTTGATGTGGTTATATATTTGTATCCGAAAGACTGTCTATTCGAAGACAATCGTGTTATAATTTGTTTAGGGGAAGCTGTACTTCCCTACCTATACATTCTGAAAACTTACGTATATAAAATATCGATAAAATATTTTGGTACCTGTCGTTGTAATACTTAACCAGATAATTTAAATGCCTATTTGATATTATTCTAATTAATTATGCTGTCATTTTAATTTCATGGTTCGATAGAGTCTGTCATTTATAAACAACGGTAATCAAAATCGTGTAGAAAAAAATAGAAAGGCCATTGATCAAATGAATCAACTGATTTTTTTTTCTTTAGAAACGCTAAATCACGGCGTGTAGCAATTTCTGCTGTTAAATAGGTTATTTAGATTGTCAATTGATATCAAGCGCTTCTAAAAATATTAACCAACGACTCGCTTTATAACCACTGAACATTGATGTTTTAAATAGTATGGGTTATCATTTAAATAGTTTTTAATAAGACAAAGACCAGAATTCAATAATAAATTAGACTAGTCAGCTTTCGTAAATAGACCGGTATATAGCTAAATGAGACATGGTCTTTACATTCGATATGATAAATTATATTTTTTTCAATAAAAGCTTATTTAGTTGCATACAGGGACCGTGTATTATTAGAAAAATAAGGAAACTTCCAGCTTAGTTGTTTCCGCCATATTGCATTTTTACCAAAATGTTAACCACATCATCCCCATATGACCCTTAACTTTTGACAACAATTTTAAGTTAATCGAATAAGTAGATTTTAGTTATGTTGCTCCGGCTGACAGACTGACGAAATTCAGAAAACATATTTTTTGGCATCTAGGTATTCTGAAACATGAAGATTTGAAAAAGGTGATTTTTCATGATTACAATATTTTGCTAATTCGAGGGAGGTAATAAAACTAATTTATCAAATCTAAATTACTGCCACTACCCTCAATAATTATTTCATAAACTGCTTTCCCGATTAGTAGAGTTTAAAACAATTTGGTAATTAAAATTGAAGGGTTCGAATACAAAATTCGCCTTAGCTATTTTACCTACTCTTTCACAAGGTGGAATAAACTGTATCATAAAGATAACTAGGTAACTGTTTTATTATAGGTAGATAGAAGCATAATAAAAGAAACCACACATCTGAATAAAATTGAATTAATTTACTTTAGTAAAATTACATAAATAATTTGGCTGAGGCAAGTTTTGGTACAGCGATGGATAAGTTGATTTCTGTAACGAAATTTACTGAACTTTATAATATTTTCTTTACATTTATTTAATTTTTAAAATAACAATACAAGTTTCAATATGAAAAAAATCAATCCTTGGTGACTTACTTTCTTTCTAACCTTCGTCGCAAAATAAATGATGTCCCCATTCCTTTAGCTTGTTTCGTAGTTTATCCCTATAAGAACTTTGTTTAGGCCAGTTTTCACCAAAATGAAAATCTACTAGTTTTCTAACATCAGAAACTTTCTTTTTGTTTACTGCAACTGAAGATAGATTTTTACTCTTCCAAATCGTTAGAATGTTCTTCTCTTCTAGCCACCACTCTTTCTTGCTTTTTTCAATTATCATTCTAAGCTTAGACAAACCTTTTTGAGATAAAAAGACAACAAACCTACCTCTCAGCTTTAAACCTATTTTTATCTTTTACCTTTTGGCACAGGTGAACAAAAGTGTTCTTGTTCCAAGTTTATCTGTTTTTAATGTTTGAAAATAAATGAAATACTCTCAACCCCCGCACAGTTAATAGTATTAATCCAACAATTAATTACAAAAACAACGAAGAGCAATACTATGGTGAAATAGAATATTTGACTAGGCCGCCATTTTGTTTTGCCAAATTTGATTTTTATCAAAATGTTACCAGATCATCCCCCTATGAACCCTAATTTTCGACTAAAATTTGAAGTCACTCAAGTAAGTAGTTTTTTAGCTATGCCAAACAGACAGACCGACAGACAGACAGACAGACGGAATCGAGAAAACATGTTTTTCGTCATCTAGGGACCCTGAAACGTAAAGATCTGAAAAAATTTCGAAAGGCGATTTTTTTATGATTACAATACTTCCCTTTTATAAGGGAAGTAAAAAGGATTCTGCACCGATCAATTTTGGAAAAATCGAGATACCGCTAAAAATGACAATTCCACTTAATTCTAAGTAACACTAGCGTGTAATAAAATTTAGTGCTACATGGTTCTAATAAAGTTGTTTGCAAAACGTTTAGCATAAGGTTTACCATATTTTTTTTACACATATTACCAAAGAAACATATCAGACATTGAGGAGTGGTCTGATTTTCAAAGTTCAGGTTCGGAGTATTTTCAGAGATTTAAATCAAGTTAAAAGAAGAAACATATATAATTTCTCAATTTTCATAACTCATATAAAAGTTACAATTATAAAAGAAGTACCTACCGTATATTAAATTTAAGCAACTAAAATTTTTAAGACAGAATCCCTGGTCAGTTTATTTTACCAGTGATTATTCAAACAATTTTACGTGTTTAACTTTTTATCCGATATTCAGAGTAAACCTTTAGTGACAGAAGACAAATTAAAACAAATTGAATTTTCATATAAGTGGATGAGTAATGAATATAGGCAATATATTAAAGCTTTAATAAATGAATATAGGAATAACAAGTTCTAACCTTAGGTTGATAATAAAAAAGAAACAAAATATTTTAGTTTTTCTTATTATCTGAAGATTACTAGTGACATTAGTTCTGATTTTTATTCTGAATGTTTTTAATGCTTAAATTTAACACAATTTTGTTTTATTAATATTTAAAATATGATTTACAGTGCCATAATATGGTTTTAAATACATAGCATTATTTTTAAAATATTAATGTAAAACTGTCATCAACGCTCACAAAATCTTCAAATTATAAAATTCCCTTCAAAATAAGCTGCTTTTGGGCGTACCACTTAAAAACTAGTAAAAAATTAATAATTAATATAGGTTGATAATAAAAAAAAAAAACAAAATATTTTAGTTTTTCTTATTATCTGAAGATTAGTAGTGACATTAGTTATGATTTTTATACTGAATATTTTTTAATGCTTAAAATTAACACAATTTTGTTTTATTACTATTTAAAGTGTGGTTTACAATGCCATAATATGGTTTTAAGTACATGTGCATTATTTTCAAAATAATATTGTAAAACTGTCCTCAACGCTCGGAAAATCTTCAAATTATAGAATCCCCTTCAAAATAAGTTGCTCTTTTGGGCCTTCCTCTTAAAAACTAGTAAAAAATTAATATCATTAAAAGTTATCAAGAGTCAAAGTATAAAAATTGCTCTACTGCTAAATTTTAAAAAATGGACTTGGAACCCTGTGGATCTCGTGCGACGATTTCTCAAATGGTAGATAGTTTGGGATAGTAGGGAAGGTGGGATAATTGGGATGATAGTAGTTATCCAAATTGTATTTTCCTACTGGTATGTAGTTTGCGGTAGTTTTGGAATAAATTATGATGATGAAAATGCGACTCAAGTCAAGTCTAAATCTATCGTATTTCGAGTTGCCATTTGTAATAGAATGCTGTCACCATCAGCAAAGTCAAGTGCACCGTGACCTAGTTAATTTATGCATTAATAGTCTGTTCCAAATATAGAAAATCTTAGTCTGGGGAGTATTTGACAATATTCAAAATTATGTATGCTTTTAGTATAGGGTATGGACAACTTCGATACGAAAAATAGAGTATATAGGTAATAATTTTAATGCTGTAATAAGCAGGTCACTCAATTTCATTTAAAATAGATACCGCGAGTTTTGGATTGGGACACCTAAATTATACAAACAAAACTAGTTTAAGTGATAATGTGTCAACATTTTAATTTGCGCGTACGGTTAAAAAACTCTTTGCAGTAAAAAATTCATCCCAATAGAGTTGATGAGATTAATGTGATGATGATATTATTTATTTTACCACGCTTGATATTCTGTGTTGTCTTTTCCTTTCATCTCCTCCAGATATGAAACGTCGGTAACATATCCTTTGCTCCTAAAATTGCCAACGCCACTGATGCCTTTCATTTCATTTTTGCACATGATTGTACTGTTTAAGGTTCAGGTTTTAGAATTAACCTATGGTTTACACTTCGTAACAATAAGAGATACCTCGCAGATCGAAACGTTATGAATAATTATGTAAAGGTAATCCAAACACCCCAAATGAATTCTACTCAAAATTATTCATTGCCAACAAATTTGTAAACAAAATCAGTATGGAGTAGCCACCGCTAGTTAATTTTCACGAGAAATACACTGACCGACATTAAATGGGGCTACTTAAAATAATAACTAATTTTAACGGTTAAAAACTTTTTTGTTTTTGGGCCGATTTTAATGACCTTTTTAGCAAATTGGAAACTAAATATTCACTTTTTACATTGAACAGAAGACTACTTAGATTATTTTATACTAGGAGAACCAACAATTAGTTTACTTGTTCTAAATTTTGAACAGTTCTGTTTTTGTCAAAGATGCACGATTTTAACGAAACGAAAATAACGAAGTTGACATTTATAGGCACTAAATTTAATCAAAGCAGCGATGGAATATAATGAAAGGTCAATAACTGAGTTAAGCAGAAACATTTAATTGTCATTATTAGTTGTGGTTGCATTACATTTTGGCAGAAAAGGATTAGAACCCATAATTTGTAGCTGCCATTGTGGCTTTAATATAAGACGGCAGAAACCAAGCTTAGGTTGCTAGAAGGTATGAATGTACGCGGAGTACAGTACAACGTGTCTACTCTTGATTTCTGGAAATAGGATTTTAAGCCAGGCGTCTAGGATCAGTTCGGCCCAGAAATACCATAAACCGAGATGATCGGTTTATTATCAATTTATCTGGACAAGACTTTCCAGCTCTGTGTGAATTCGTAATGAATGGTAGTTTATTAGGAATGTCAATATAAGCTAAAGAACGATATAAAGAAGGCTAAATGAAGCAACCCCACCTGCCATTTGCTAGAAAACATTGTCAATGCTTTGTTTACGGGCAAATCCAGGTATTGTCTCAGGTCCTCAAATAGTCGAGAACGTGTATTGACTTCGAACAGAAAATAGGTTTTTGTTCCCGAATGCACTTTTACTGGGAAAGTGAATTTTCAAGACGGCCTCGTTATGGTGTAGGGTGACATTTCAAGAGAATTAAGTACCCAGCCATATTTAATTCGCGGGGATACTCTTAATGCCGAAAAAATACGTGCACGAGATTTGGGGAGAATATGTTGTCCCCCACTAAGGTTTAATATAAAAATGCTTTATTATTATGCAGGATAACGCTAGACTTCCTGTAGCACGTGTAGTACAGGAATACTTAGACGACACAAATGTTGAGCTGATAGGATGACCAGATCATAGCCCAGATCTAAACCCAATTAAGCGTCTAGGCTAGGCAGAAGGATTTGAGCTTTAATACATACGCTCATGACACTGTAGGAAATACGACGTTTCGTAGCAAGTATTCCAAGAAGAATGTCACATAACGGAAAAAAATATGTTATTAGTTAATATATTTTATTTTTTATTATTTTTCCATTTTATTTGTTAATATATTTTGTAGGTTTAATTTGTTAAACCCAATGATTAAAACCCTAAATATGTCTAAAAATTTCTTTAAAATCATGTATCTTTGACATAAAAACAGAACTATCGAGGTAAACAAAAAAATAAAGTATTCTCATGCAAAATACATCAGAATAAATTTGCAAATGTTTTGCCGTGCGAAATAAGTTAAGAGAATGCTCAAAAGTTAAACCTAGAAAACGCATTTTTTGTTTTCATGGTATAAAACATCCTATGGAAGTAATTTTCCGTTTAATAGAAAAAGTTTCATAAAGTGGATTAGTTAATATGTACTTTGCTAAAAAGATCATTAAACTCAGCCAAGAAAGTTATTGATCGTTAAATTTGGTTATTATTTTAAATTGCTCGATTTTAATGCCCGTCAATTTATTGAACCATTCTGTACTCTTAAATTCTTAAAAAAGATCTCTTGTAAACAATCTCTTTGTATTCATAGCTAAAGTTTATTTTACCTACACACCTAAGACGAATTTAATGGGCAACACAATTTTAATGGCTCTGTCGGAGATGACCTTTAAAACACAACTAAGTAAAGTAATGACCTGCTAACCGACTGAGTAAGGCACAGACGATTGGCCGTCATTTTATGATCCTTATTATGCTTAATTAGTGTCGGAAATGTCTGAGAAGTATACGAGCGGTTAAGCTGATATATTAACGGGGCACTTACTGGAGAAAAGAATATATCCGCATTAAGTATTTCAAAAAAATTATAAAATAGCTCGTTCACCAGAGACAGTTTTGGAGGCCATCACAAGAATCATACAATCGTGGACTTTTTTTCACGCTAATGGTACCTTTCAAAGGGCTCTTTAGGAATGTGCCAGAGTGTAGTTTGTGAGTGAGTTTTCTTATTTCCTAATCTAAGCTAATAAGGAAAGTACATGAGTTCAGACAATTCCATAGGGATAACTCCACTACAGAAATAGTATTTAGAAAGATAAGGGGAATGCATATCTATGATGATTACTGACACGAACTTCTGTGTCCATTTTACCTCTGCAACCTCAAAGCAATGCTGAGATTTTAGGAGGTGCTGTACAAAAATGAAAAAAGTTGTATAGGTGTTTTTTATTAGCTTGTTTATGAATGCAGTAATAAGCCAAATCCTTTAGAGTAACAAAACTATTACTAGAGTTCAGAACTGGAAACATTCCTTTTATGCCATGGGAGTCGATTTAAGTTTTGTTTTCCTTTAAATCATTTTATCTAATAACATATATTTCAAAACTTATTTCGTTTCAGTATCATAATTTTGATATTGATTGTACATTGATATACACTATGTTCGGAATTCGAGTCTCTATATGACGGTCTCGCTTATTACAAGGTGTATAACAATAATTAAAAGATAATTGTCTAAATTACCAAAAAAAAAATTAGTATTCCTGATTCATTGTTAACGGAACTAGACTGGCGGTACAAAAATATTGTATTAGGTCACGATATAAAACCAACCAAATATTCTCGGATATAACGACGAGTACAAACTTATAAATTATTAAGAGATCAGAGCTGCATACTATTCATTAAAGTCTTTTGCAAAACATAAAAGTAATATTCGCATATTATTTAGAATAAACAATCAAACAGCCATTTCCTGTGTAAATCGAGGAAGAAGTGTTAAATATCGATCTCTAAATAAGGCCTTAAAAGAAGTGTGGCAATGGTGTGAAGAGAGAGGGAGAGTCATCTACTCTACAAGGAGATGCCCCTGGTGGTAGGGAAGTTATCCGGTGGTCTCTTTTAAGAAAAGGTGTAATCAATGTAAGAATATCTTCCCTAGCAGAAGGAACCTTGAAACAGTATTCGGCTTGCCTTAAAAACCCTACTGACGTAAAAATAATAAATAGATTTTTTAAATATATTTCCAATGTTCGTTAAGTATAGAGAATTTATCATATAAGCTTGTTACTCCTATGGCGTTAACATCTGCCAGTGGAGTGCAGCTTCTTTCTCTCATCAAAATTGAGAAAAGTTCCTAACAGATTAAAAATATCTGGATCTAGTAGAATACAATCTATACTCATTTTTCCTTACTTTAAAGAATTACTTTAAAAAATCCGAGACAAAAAACTTATAGATACTATTAAAAAGCCAATTCACGCTGTCTTTTGACAGACTATTAGTCGTTGGATCAAGAAAACATCTTTAGGAAGCATATATACATCCCTATTTTCATCTCATAGCGTGCGCCATGCATCAACTTCTGCAGCTTACAGTGCATGTGTAAGTGTAGAACAAATAAAGAATACATCAGGTTGGACACCCACATCTAATTTTTTTTATTCTACAATAGACCCGTAAAAGATCCAACCGACATATTTGCTAGCACTAAGTTGCAAGAGACGTAAAACCATAACCTTTTCAGTGGGTCAATAAAATCAACTTATAACTAAAACATATAGTTAAGTATTATTATGTATACTATATTATAATCTTTATATTATAGATTTTTTGTTGTTGTTTTTTTTAGTATTAGGACGTTAATTAGGTCCTGTAACTACATAAGTAACTTGTCTGAGTTCCTTGATTTGATTGTTCCTTGATTGATTAACAGAAATGTTATTAATAAAATAACTTTTTATTCTGAACATCTACACTGTTATAATTATATCAACGACAAGCGACGGACCCTATTTTACAAGCGATTTTCCATCGTCGCACTTCAACGAAATGACGCAAGAGATGGGCAGTTGAGAATATCAGGCGGGAAAATGAATCATTGTGATTGTAAATTTTGAAAAGATATGTGCTCATGGGTAGATTTTCGGAAAGTACACTGTAATAATTATATCTACGGAAAAGCTAGGAAAATTACGATTAATTATCCTTTCAGGTAAGTAGATTAATCTTTAAATTCTCTCTGCTTCACTTCTATGTTGTTTCGTTTCACCATAAATAAATAATATATCGGTTAATTCAGCCGATATAAATGACATAATGAATTTTAAACACCCATAATATTTATTAAACGATACAACCACTGTGAAACAGAAAAGTTAAACTTTTAGAACTAAGAACGCAAGAACACAACAGATTACTGAACACTTAAATCTTAAAACGGAAACATGAAACCAGATATTTGCTGAACTTAAAAATCGCAATAAACAATATATAAAATGTTGTCAAGCAAATGACAATAAATCAGTCTGTTTTTTTTATTCAACCTAGGTCATAGCATATTAGATTTTTTGCCGATTAATATTAAGCTTGACTTAATCGAGGTTAACTAAATTGCATTTTTCTCATAAAAGAGAGTGAAAACGACAAAATATCGACGGTTAACAGTTCAGTTTCTGGTACAGTTATTTTTAGATAGACTCAAAATCGTATTGGCTGAACGGGGATACGAACACATATTGCCAAGCAAAAAACCTATTTATACACTGTCTGTCGCCAACAGCAACCAATCAAATCACAAGATTTAATTTGCTTTTACAACTGTATCAGAAACTGAAATCTATCATACATAATCATGCTAGCAAAAGGTAAAAATGTCAGTGGCTCACATGTTTTTTTTTTGAAAATTATTTCAGCGACATACCACACGAAGCTGTCCATGCATTTTTACAAGTGAAATATGTGTTAGTTTAAATAACTTTCCCCAGTCAAATTTCATTTGATTGATGCAGTGGTTTTCAGGAAATTTGGAATAAAACAACAAAAATTTCTTCCCTCGTAAAAGCGGTCTTAGATGACGAAAAACATGGTTCCGTCGGTATGTCTGTCTGTCTGTAATGTAGCTGTAAACCTATATACCCAACTGACTTCATATTTGGGTCAAAAATGTTAAAAAAAACTACTTATCCAATTTATCTCAAATTTTGCAAAAAATCAACTACCACGCAGGAATCAACTGGTAAAATTTTGGCACGAATCCAAGATGGCGGAACAAATTGGCGGCGGTATTTAGAAATTCAGCCTGAAAAACTACTTAATGGACTGATTTCAAATTGTGTGCCATAACTAATTGTGGTATACATATGAACTAGTAAAACAGCGGTACTAATTCAAGATGGCGGAACAGAATGACGTCTAAATATAATATTGTTAATCGTGAAAAGATCATCTTCTCAGGTTTTACATATCTTCGCGTTTTAGCGTCCCTTGACGCCTAAAAAATATATTTTATCAATTCCGTCGGTCCGTCTATCGGTTTGTCTGTCCGCCTGTCAGTTTACGGCAGAGTTTAAAGACTACCTAACATAGTGTCTTCAAATTATACCGGAATAAGATGGCGGCTTAGTGAAACTTTAAACAATTATTATGGAAAAAATTAATTATGGCTGGCCGTTGGCGGCCTAATAAAATATTTAAAAAATCAGCTGAAAACACTAGTTATTAGACTAATTTCAAATTTGTGCAAGCATTAAGTGTGATAAGATATAAACTGATATAGTTGTGGTACGAATTCAACTAAATGACACTAAACGAGGGCCAAATAAAATTTTTAAAAATCAATGTAGAAAAAATCGTATTCAATTCACTTACTTATACAAGAGGTAAGTATGACAGTTGAATGTGACATAGAGACCAACTGGAACGAATTCAACATGACGTAACAACATGGGGGTGTGTGCTAATATAAAAAATACTTATTGAATTTATTTTAGATTATGACCAAAAATCAAGTGTAGCTTAGGTAGAAACTGGTAAAATATCTGTTATATAGAGACAAATTGGTACAAATTCAAAATGACATACCAGGGGCGAGCGGTGAAATTTTAAGACAGGGAAGCAATTTTTAGAAACTTACCTATTTGTAATGTAATTCGATTCTTCGATCATTTTTTGCAAATTCGTCAATGACGTCATCATAAAAACGTCGATGCTCCGACATATTTTGGAGAAGTTTATTCTCAATGGACAAGAGCTATGTATGCGAAAGTCTCTCCTGCCCCGTTGAATTACTCACGAAATTTTTTATACGTTTAAGTGTTGAAAAATTGCGTTCTACTGATGAATTTGTGGCAGGTATTGTCCATACTAATTCACACAATTTCGACATTTCGGTGTAGGCATCTTCCAGCTCCTTGTCCTTTAAAAATTGCATTAGTTCCTTAGCGTTATTTTTTGCGCTAATGTCATCAGTTTCGTAAATCACTTTTAGTTCAGATCGCAGTAACACTCGGTCGAAGAACTGGCCATAATAAAGAAGAAGAGATTTAAACGCATCTTCTGGAAAAGTTTTTCTTTTAAATGCATCAAAATTGCAGAGCTCGAGGAATTTAAAATCATTTAAACCGTTAAATCTATAGGTAGTTTATTTGTTGCTGAATTTGATCGATTATTTCCTGACCCTTGAACTATTTATTGCTTCTGAGTCCAATATTTCATTATTTTCTATTATATTCTCAAATAGTTCAATCAGTGATTCACGATTTTCAGATACTGTTACCACAAGTCTTCCATTATAGTTCCATCTAGTAGGAGCTACTTTGGGCAATCGTTTGTTGACTTGGAAAAAAAAGCAGCCATGCTACTTAAAGTAACGAAAAATACTTTACACTCTTTAATGTGATTGATGGACTGGGATAAAACTAAATTTAATTTATGAGCAAAACAATGGACAAACACAGCACTTGGCAAAGCTTCTCGAACTTTAACTTGCAGACCCCCAAATTGTCCTGCCATCACTGCAGCTCCATCATAGCTTTGAGCAACTAATTTTTTCTCTCCATTAATTTCTTTAGTAACGTTATAAACTACGGTATATAATGCATCTGCTGTACGATTTTCGGACACATTCTTAAAACCTAAAAATCGCTCTTGAATACTTCCGTCTGTTTTAACATAGCGTATTACTATAGATATTTGGCTAAAATTAGTGATATCAGTTGTTTCGTCTAGAACAATAGCAATGAACCGCGCCTCGCCAATCTCCTGCTTAATTCTTCTTAGAATAATGGTTGTAACAGCGGAAATTAAATCATTCTGGATTCGATTCGACGTTCTGCGAAAAACGCTAGACTGCTCTAAATGATTTTTTAAGCAATCATTATATTTAGCCATTAAACTAAGTAAATCTTGAAAATTTCCACTATTTGAAGAAACCCTTGTTTCGTCATGACCTCTAAATCCCAATTCGTGCTGTCCGAGAAAACAAACAACATCGACAAGTCTTCTTAATATTTGCCTATTTTTATCGACTAGTTCATTGTGTTGGTGACTAATTTCCAACTGTTTATTAAGGGCGTGTTCAATTCTGGTTTTGCCGAAAACTTTTTCTTTTATGACGGCCTGCAAATGCGCTTTGGACATAATGTGTCTTTTTACAGCTTTATGGAAATTGTTTAAATCGGAAAAACCAGTTTTATTCCAGAGACATTTTTCATTTTCAAAAAGTAAACATTGCCAACAAAATAATTTACTTATATTTTCACACCCTGTTAGCCATTTAAATTGTTCGTATTGTTTTTCCGGATAAAAATGTCTAATACAGTTTCTCGTTTTTGTAGTTAAATTTTTCATAGGCGATTTTGCCCTTCCTTTGCAAATTCCTTGCAAGCTTATCCGCGAAGTTTAATGTTGAAAATCCCTTTATTATTAAGACACACACCACACATTCACACACACTTTTCTTACTAAATTCTCCAACAACGTTATTACCGACAGCCGAAGTTGACGGTATTTGCATATCCACGTCCGTATTATTGTTTTCCATATCGCACCATGCACGACGCGACGTACGTATCACACAACACAAGGATAGCCGTTTAAACAAAGAACCTACTCCCAGGATAGCTTCCGCCCCCACTTAAAGCACGCGACCGAAATGCAAAAATTGTAAACAGCCGGTGGAAAGTTCAATAACCTCTGTTCACAGGAAATCAAGCATACAGGCTTGGCTGCAGAGAAGCTAGCGGCCTGCATAGGTTCTATTCGATTTTCTATCGTGCCTGGGTCGGAGTCAAAGCCACATTTATTATATGCTTGATAATTAAGATAATATTTTAGCATTTTTAATATAAACTAAATTAATTGTTTCCTATTTCAAAAATTACATTTTAGAAAATGTTTTGTATTTTTTTTTGTGGAAGCACTGCTTACTGCAATACTTATTGAATTTATTTTAAATTATAACCAAAAATTAAGTTTGGCTTAGGTAGAAACTAGTAAAATATTGGTAGGAATCCAATATGATGAAACAAAATGGCGCAGATTTTTTTTTAAATATAGTATACAGGCGTTACTAAATGACTACGCACTGAACTAAATTAGGTTGCACTTAACTATTCCCAATTAAAGAAATGATTCATACCTAGGGAAGTTCCGGGTAAAGGAAATTCACCGATTTTTAGTTTTAATTTTGGCCGGGGAATCTCCCCACGAGTTATAGCACATGTTTTTTGAAACACCCTGTAAAAGACGAAAAAATATTCAAGATTTTATTTTAAATAAAATCTTATGGTGCCCGTTTTTTGTGCCGATGTACAGAGTGCTTTTTTTTCGTTGATATTATAGGGTATAGGCTAAACGGTAAGAGATACAAAAAACTAAGACACGTATCCCGTTCTCTTTTTCAGTGTTTAGTTTAATGGCGCCGTCAGATCTACGCTAACTGGATTGGTTTAGAAAATACAGGGTGATTCTCAAAATATCCCGTTTCTTATTATCTCTTATTACTTGGTTATTTATGGATAAAAAAACTTGAAATACAAAAGTTTTATGACTTTTTACGATCAATCCAGCGGCGTACTTAAAAAATATAGATGTTTTATATTTAAGTATTTAGAAAAATTGCAATTTTTCTTGCGATTGTAACAATATATAATTCTTATTATTTTGCTTTCTCCTAAATAGCTGAAATACCAAAAAACATTTATTTTTAGTTGGCCATTGACTGAATTCTTTAGGCGTTTGTTTTGGTTTGTTCACACGTCATAAAATTAAATAACAATTAAGTATTGATTGTCAAATTCCGTTTTCGATTATATTTTTAAAACAAGATGTCCAAAATGAATGTTTTTCAAAACTACGAAAAGTTAAACATGTTTGAGTACTATATTCAGAGTAATAAAAATAAAGACGCAGCTTTAGAGCTATATTTTGAGCGTTACCCGGAACGACGACAGCCAGACAAACAAATATTTCAAAGATTTTATGACAATTTAAGTATGGGTCATTCGCAAAACCAAGAGGTAAGAGTTACAATAAGGAAAATAGAGAAAGACATGAAATAAATAAATTAGCTTGTGTTGCTGCTGATCCGATAGTATCTAGCTCTAATATTGACAAAGACATTGGCATAAGTAAATCTCAAGTTCTAAAAACGTTAAAAAAGCATTAGTATAAACCGTATAAAATAAGGAAAATTCGTTACTTACATCCTGGAGATAAAGAACGGCGTTTAGAATTTTGTCATTGGTATTTGCAACAGATTAATCGGAATGCCAATTTTTTTCAAAATGTAATATGGACTGATGAAGCTTTTATATCTAGCGAAGAAAATTTTAATCGATATTGGTCAAACATAAATTTTATATACCGCGGCTAGAGTACAACAAGGACGCTTTGGATTCCAGATATCAAAATAGCGTCCTTAATTACAGGATTTATAATGAAAATTTGAGTGCTGAAGGTTACATCCAAATTTTGGAATAATGTGTAATAAACGAATTGGATAACAAGCAATTAGCTGCAAGAAATATTGTTTATATACAACAAGACGGTGCCCCAGCCCATAACAGCCATATGGTAAGGCACTTACTAACTGTCAATTTCCGCGAAAATTGGCTTGGTACATATGGACCAAACAAATAACGTCCGCGTTCCTGCGACCTGACGCCACTGGACTTTTATTTTTGGGGATTTATCAAGAATGAAGTATATAAAACCTATAGTATAAAACTATTTTTCGGGTTTTTCGCCTTAGAAAATTGGAAAAAATAAAAAAATTAAATTTCATATCAGAAATATAACCAGAATGGCTAATCTCTGACAAAATGTCAATGAATGTCAATTTAAAGGTGTTATTTTTAATTGTTAGAATAAGGTGCGAAATATGTGTACCTAGAGTATGTTCATTTTAATTTATTGTATTTTGAGGTATTCTTTTTTACTTCAGTATTTAGGAAATTTAACCAAGTGTTATTAAAACTAACGGAACGGCTTTCTTTTATTTTGCGTTTTTTGGAACATGGTTCTTTTGCTAAAATACTAGAAGCATTCCAATAATTTTATGATTGTTATCTAGTGTTTTTTGGCAAATGTTTAATTTTTGAAATTCCCTATTTTTTATGTATGTTTGGTGTTCTTAATTCTTTTGGCTAATGGCCTAGAGGTTTCACCTATATAAAATTTATTGCATTGATATGGAATTTTATAAATAACATTTTTTGTATTTTCATTGTTAGGCTTTGTTTTTGTAAGTTTGCTTCTAAGTGTATTTTGTGATTTAAAGATCGTTCTAATGTTAAAACGTTTACCTATTCGTTTTATTTTATCTGATAAATTAGGTATGTGTGTAAAGAGCTTTGTAGTTGGTCTATTTTGGATTTTTTTGTCTTTTGGATTCTCAGATTCATAAAAACATTTTTCAACGAAATCATTAGGATAATTCTTTTGATCTAAAACATTTTTTATAACATTTTTTTCTTTAATAAAATTTTGATCTTTGCAAATTATTTTGGTCTATCATATAGACTTTTTACAACTCCCTTTTTAAACCATGATTGGATGATTTGAGTAAAAATGTAAATATCTGTTTGTGTGTGTAGGTTTTCTGTATACGTTTGTTTCAAAACTGTGTATGTCTTTTTTGATAAGTATGTCTAAAAATGGAAGTTGTTGGTCTGTTTCCTTTTCAATAGTAAATTTAATTGTTGGTTCTTTGGTGTTAATATGATATAAAAAATTATTTAAATGTTGATTGTCATGTTCATAGATACAAAAAATGTCATCAATGTATCTCCACCAAATAAGTGGTTTATTGAATATAATTTAACTCAAAGTTTTCCATAAAAATATTACTTAGTAAAGGAGACCCCATAGCCATGCCAAAATTTTGTTGGTAATATTCGTTTTTGTATTGAAAATAAGTGGTTTTTACACAAAAAGTTAGTAACTCTAGAATAGTATTAATGTTTAATGATGTACGTTCACTAAGATTGTTGTCATTTTCAAGTTTATTTCTTACTATTTTTAAAGTTTTATCTACAGGTACGTTTGTAAAAAGACTAACGATATCAAAACTTACCAGTGTATTATTTATATTTATTTGAATATTAGACAATGTCTCAAGGAAGTGTTTATATATGAATTAGTGTTACCTACTAACGGTTTTATTATATTTAAAAGAAACCTAGCTAAAGGATGTATATACTATATATATATATATATATATATATATATATATATATTTTATATATATACATACCTATACAAAAGTAATACTTTAGAAGAAATTAGAGCAACTTTTATTAATTGCATTGGAAGAGTGCCAAATATTCATATTTATAACGCCACTCGTTCAAAAATGCATGGAGCAGAATGAAAGACAATTTTAGCACCTTTTGTGATTAAACAACGATGCTAATCGTTAAGTATTCGAGATAATTGTTGAGTTGTTATTATAATTTTTTTGTTGTGTTTTGTAGATGTTTTGGTTTATCAATGTTTTAATATTCTTGGTAACTGAGTTTTTAAAATACCTATCATAAAATAAAAGAATAATTCCATTTTATACAATTATACGTATATATATATATATATATATATATATATATATATATATATATATATATATATATACAATTCTAAGATAATAAACTCGGTCTAAATAAGTTTTAGTATTTACGCCAAAATACCAATTTGTTTATTTATAAGCGAATTCAGGGTTCTAATTGTACCGTTTCATAAAAATATTTCATAAACAAACATTCTAAAACATGTAACATATAAACCGAGCTATCAAATAGGCCGCAACTTTTTATGGATCAATCAATTTTCGCCTTAATAAAAGTAAATGGCTTAATTCAGAATTATAGTCACGCAAAAGAATTATTACTTGAGTCGGCTCACTTGTGGTTATTAATAATTACCCGAGATTTAGTGTCGACCATTAAAAGTATGTTATGTGGTTTGGATTTTTTTGCAAGTATTGTGGCGTGCGAACTGGCAATTAATAATCGGATTTAAACCGCTTAAAATGAAATACTAATGTGTTAATTTTAAATTTAATGCTCGCGGTCGTAAAAAATAAAAATAAGTAAATTGCAATCATGCTTTTTATTCTGATCTATACCAGGTGGCCTAGATTCCATTCGCACCCTTATATCCTCATTTTTATTTTATGCGGATATCTTGTTCTAAGTGTAGGATGTTTAAAAATATTTTACATAGAGCATATTAATTAGCATGACGTAACCGAAAATAAAGCTTCCAAATAATGGGGGGAAATCATTGCTTTTCATAAAACAACTTAGTTTCTCTAAATGTAAAGGATTATTCATTAAAAAGGGACATCCCACTTGACTTTGTTATTTTTAAAAAAAGAGAGCTGATTTTTTTGTCAAATTGTAGGAAATCATCTGACATATTTTGTAAGTAATGAAACTATTATACGGGGTGTCCCATAGGCAAACGTGAAAATAAGGTTACTTTTTTTTTAATGGGACACTCTGTATATTATTGCATTTTTGGATCCTCCAGAAAATTCTAGATATTTTCCATATACACTGCCAGGCAAGTGAAACGTTCGAAGAAAACTGTGGCTACTCTTTGTTGCCTCGTATATTTTAAACTGCTATGCCGTTATCTTTAGGTTTTGGTTCATTGTATAGCTTACATATTTGGGTACGTATTGCCACACCGAATTTATTGTTGTCTTAACATTTCTAGATCAAACAGAAAGTGTTGTTCTTTAGTAATAGATCATGACGTCGTATGGCTTTTTTGGAAAGTATCCATGTGACCTAAAATGAATGGTAAGATAGCCTGGACATTCATTAGTATTTTCTTTTGTTAATTTTGTCGATATCTTAAATCATCTCAAAGATACTGATTTTTTTCTAAATATTTACATTTTTTGACCAATTGCAAATTTTAAGAAAGCTTTATTGGGAATATGTAAGTAATGTAAGTTTATGCTTACTTTTATGTAATTGAAAATCACTTGAGAACGTTGAAGTTTCTTTATTACGTTAATATCTACAGGTGAGGTCACATTTTGATTGGAGTAAAAATCTAACAAATTGAAATTAATTAAAATGGAAACTTTAAACACACAGGTCCCTCTCTAGCACTGATTAGTGTCCTGTATTCTTCTAGACATACTTGATATACAGTTTTCTATTTTTCCTTGGTCCATTTGTGGCCGTCCTTCTAACAGTGTGTTGGCTAATTTATTTAAATTTTGTAAGTCAGGTCGAGCCTAAAGTCTTCGTTTCAACATGTCTCATACATGCTCGATCGGATTCAAATCTGGCGAATTCGTGGGCCAAATCATTCGCCTAATATTTACTTATTAAAAATAAAGTTAGGTGTTCGTTCGTCTGACATCGGTAGAACAACTGGTTGAAGATCCCTCTAAATGTAATTTTGAATGAATTCGATGAATATACCAGCCCATAGTGTAATAGATCATGAAATTTTCCTGATAATGCCATGATTTTTAGATAAATAAGCAGTTGTCCCATCCAATTTCCCAGTTTTGATGGATTCGGGCAATCTGTTCCTTCTAAGCAAAGCGTTTAAAGGGGAATTGTTTACCAGTCGTCTATACTTCAAGTTTACTTCATGGAGCCGCCTGCCAATAGTATCTTCAGAAATGACGACGTTATGAGCTACGCGGATTCTAGATGCTAATTGTGGAGCGGTGACATTTGGATTTCTGCTGGCCTCTAACTGAAACAACCTGTTTATAGCGAGTGTGCACCATCACAATGGCCATACTGAACAGAGTTTGTTTCTTAGAAGCATCTTCATGCTCGCTCTATTGTGCTTTGAGTCGAATTCAGGAATTTTGCCACATCTCGTTATGCCCAACACCGCCTGGTGTAAGTTGGGTCATTATACATAGAAATATTTAAAGAAAACCACTTACGGTGGCACTATGTAATCGTAAGAAATCTTCCTGCAGGGTTTACGCCTAACAACATAGTTCACTACGTTAAGGAAAAGCTTGGGACTACAGAGTTTATTCGATGCTACCACCTAATCAATCATATCTCAAATATTGATTTTAAAATTGGAACTCAGTCAAAAAAGACAGCAATCTATGGCCACATGGCGTAGTAATAAAACGGTCAGCTGTATCCGAACTTACAGAAAAATCTACACCGAACCTCCCACCTCCCTCCACACCGAAAAAACTGCCCACCAACTCGAGCTCCGTCAGTTCACTGGTTGTCTCCTCTCCAATTTCTCCAAAGGGCACTATAATATCTTCTGACAAAGAGGCCATTGCTGCCTGCAAAGCAGATGTCTTGTTGAGCGACAACTGCTATAGTCTTTCCAAGAAAGCTCCTACTGACCAAGAACCTATTTTTGATCCAATGTCTCCCCCAACAGTGAAGCTTACGCGAACCGAAAAAAGTTCTGATAACCGTTTCCTCATGTCTAGACTAAGAGAACCAGCCATTTTAAAGGCCTTCAAGTTATATCTCGCCTTCCTGCACGACCAACCTGCGCCAATTCACTTTGAAGGGTTTACAAATACAAGCACCAGGCGGTTTTTGGCTTCTGAAGGCATTCCTATAGATTATAGAACCCTACATAAGATATATTTCGATTTTCATGCTGCTTACGGATTTAACGCAGCAGAAGTGGAAGCGGATCTTGCAGCCTACCGATTAAAGGTAAAAAAATTCTATGCGGGGACTTTAATATTGACTATGCTACTGTTTGTGCCATCCAGAAATATCTAATTTCTATATTCGACTCTTTCGGTCTTTCAATGCATGTATCCTCGCCAACTAGAATTTCAAAAAACTCTTCTTCTATCATCGATTACATGGCGTCTGATTTTTCTCCATCAGAGGTGCAATCACAGGTCTATAACTCAGGTCTTTCCGATCACGAGGCGGTAATTTCCAGGTTTAGTTTACCTATTAGGCCCTTACGAAGATCTCGCCATCGGGGCAGAATTTTCTCGGCCGCAAATTTCTCAGTATTTCATAATATTTGCTTTACCAATTGGAATTTTGAATCTGATAATGTCAACACAAACTTCAGAACTTTTTTAAATAAAACTTTAAGTGCTTTTAACAAGGCCTTCCCGCTTAAGAATATCAAACCTAAGCGGCATAAACCGTGGACCACGAAAGGAATACGAATTTCTGCTAAAAATATGCGCTCGCTCTCATATATAAAAAAATTCACCGACTCCTTTCTTATTCTCGACTATATCTCTAATTATAGGAGGATCTACACTACTCTTATTAAGTCAGCAAAAAAATTACACTACCGAAAACGTCTAACAAACTCTAATAACGTTTCAAAAGAAACCTGGTCCATCATCAATAACCTCAGAAACAAATCAAACCCTGTGACTCAGATCTTGCCAGGGGCTAATGATCTAAATGATTATTTTATTAATGTAAGCAAAAATGTTACCTCTAGTATCTCGCCAAGTTTGGACCCTCTTTCGTTTCTCCCTCCTTCAAAAAATTTAGCTGATAGCTTTTTCTTAAGTCCCGTTAGCAACACTGAACTATTGAAGGTAATACATAATATCAAAAGTAAATCTTCGTGTAGCACTGATGGCCTATCAATTAGAATATTCCTGAACTTGCCACTCCCAGTCATAGAGGCCCTTACAACATTAATAAATGAATCCTTTATAAAAGGTGTATTCCCTGATTGCCTTAAAACAGCTATAATTATTCCACTTCATAAAGGCGGCGAAAAAACTAACTCTTGCAATTATCGCCCAAATGCACTACTACCAGTGCTATCAAAAATCATCGAAAGGCTACTGAAGAACCGTCTTATGCCATTTCTCCTGAAACATCAGATAATATCCCCGGAGCAGTTCGGATTTCTACCCAACAAGTGCACCAGTGACGCCATGTTCACGTTGCTTAGAGGCGTCTACTTATCTCTCAATAACAACCACCCAACTGCCTCAGTTTTTTGTGACTATGCGAAAGCCTTTGATTGTGTTAGTCATGAAATTCTGATAAACAAACTACATTTTTATGGAATTCGTGGTACTTCTTTAAATTGGTTCAAATCTTATCTTGGAAAAAGGCAACAACTTGTAAGGGCTAATGGTTCCGATTCTGATTGAAAGTTGATTACAAGTGGAGTCCCTCAAGGTTCAGTCTTGGGACCTATTCTTTTTTTGTTATACATTAATGATATCACGAACCTTAAAATTAATGGAAGAGTCTCCCTTTTTGCTGATGACACAAGCATAACATGGAGTGATTTTGATACAACGTCTTTACACTCTAGTATCTCCAAAGACTTGGTTATAATTAAGGCTTGGTCCGATTCCAATATGCTTTGTTTTAACGTCGATAAAACGGTGGCGTTATCTTATAAGGGAACTTTACAACCACTTCAGGTACATAACAGCAATATTGAATACGTAGAGTCGGTTAAATTCCTGGGTTTAAATATAAATAGCAACCTAAAATGGTCTAATCATATTGACACCTTAACTAAAAAACTTTCTACCGCCTGCTTCGCCATTCGATCAGTTTCAAAAGAACTAGACGTTCCTTCTGCCAGACTTACTTATTTCTCTTTATTTGAATCCCACCTCCGCTATGGCCTTCCCTTTTGGGGCTTCTGTACCACCGAGCAATTTCGTAGTATTTTTATGCTTCAAAAGAGAGCCAATATTTAAAATTTTGGTCAAAATAATAGAGCTCACAGCCAATACTATTTCAAAAAACATGAAATATTAACACTTCCTGCATTATTTATTTTGGAAACGGTATGTTTGCTGAGAAAACATATAAACACCCTCCCAGAAAGGCCACAACATGTATACCCTACCAGAAACTCTAGGCATGTTATTTATCTTCCCATTCCTTCCACAGAATTAATAAAAAAATCAATTATTTACAACGCCATAAAACTTTACAACAATCTGCCAGTACATTTAAAATCTATCCCTATGCTTGCACAATTTCGAAAAAACACCAAAGCATACCTCATTGAGAGACCATTTTACAGCGTTAATGATTTTTTTTTCAGTGAGTAAGTCTCTTTAAATTGTCACTAAACTCGCTTGTTTACTTAAATCTTTTGTGAGTCATGTCCTAACTCATAGCATAGAATTTTGTAAATCATTATATAGGGAAAAGAACTGTCGAACATTCACTTAAAACTTAATTATTTTTGTTAGGTATTGGATTAAAAACAATTTAATTCTTTTTGTATACTACATTCTACACTAGTTCAATATACCTTCTGTTTAACATCACAATTATTTGTATAACTATAATAACATAGAGTTTAAGGTCGCATAGTTGCAATTTTGATTTCAATGTCATCGAAATTATTCACCTCGTACATGTGTGTTTGTTTACTTTTATAAGGTTATCATGATTCATTTACTGTTTGCAATGTTATGCTATATTCTAACGTGTGTTTTACGATTTGGTAAATTGATAATTTACATTTAAAAAAAAAAAAAAGCACTGACCTGTCGAAATTATTTTCGATTAATGTTTTGATATGTCTTATTTTTAGGTATATTTTGCTTTGTCCATAAAATTGTAGAATTTTTCTGCGGCAATAAAGCATACTTTTGTTTGTTTGTTTGTTATTATTTTGTTGAATTGATGCAACACCAAAGTCACATTGACATTTTTGACGTGATAAATATTGCTAGGCAAAAAAAAAACAATATTTCTGAGATGATTTAAGGTGAATGACTAGGCTATGCTACCATTCACTTTAGTTCACATAGATATTTTTTGAAAAAGTTAAATTGTTATAAAATTATTATCAATTTTTATTATGCCCATTTTGTCAAGTTAGCTACAATCTAATTAAAGCAAGTTTCATAGTTACCTTGCCGAAACAAAACATTTTTTATTTAGTGGTAGTTGAATTGGTTAATCTGCAAAATTAACATTTCTGACACAGAAAAACTTGATATACATGAAATATATATAAAAAACGGATACGACAAAAGTCAGCTAAACGAGAATATCAAAGAATATTTGAAGGAAAAGGAGACATGCTAATTTAAATACCTTTCCTCGAATATACCAGAAAGTTTCTAGAGAACATTTAAGCGAAAGAATAGAACATTAGCTTAATACGAAAATTGTTTAGTTAGTAGTTTCAAGGTAATTTTTCCATTATTTGGTATTTGCATATTAATTCCCTGGCCTTGTAATTTTAGAATGTCTGGAGAAGTCAGTAATACCTCTGTCTGAAACTCTAGGCAAATTCTTTTCTAAGATACAGAAAACTCTAAAAAATATAAATACAAACCCTACGAAGTTTCGCAGGTAAAACAATGATCTGAAAAAAATAAGGTAGCTCCTTCACGTTATTATTTGGAAATGATCAAACGTTTGGAGGAAGATGCACAATTTTTTAATGACATTGTTTCGACGGACGAGTCTTCATTTTCAACCTCTAGGGGTTTTAACAGAAGAAATGTGCGACTGAAAATCTCAAAGCTTTTGTAGAAATAAAACAGGTCGCCAATCTGTGGGCTGGTATTTCAAATAAGAGGGTCATAATAAATCTGGAACAAGTCCAGATACTACTCCAGACTTCTTAAATCTTGATTTTTTTGGGGTTTGTAAAAGATACATTAAAGGATCAAAAGCAACTAACGGTAAATAGGATTAGGGAAAAAATAACATCAGAAATAGAAATATTAAATGGAAGAAATCAAGGAATCATTTTAGCCGCTATAGAGAAATAAAAATGAACGTATGTACAGGGTGTCCGGATTTGGTTGCAAAAGCAGGGTAGCCGTAAACAAAATTTTCATAGCCTTCTTCGTTTATGAGATACAGGGCGAAATAGAAAATTTTGCATTTTGGGACCACCCTCGTATCTCGGTTATCCTTTAACTTAACGCAAAGCGAAAAATTGCTGCTTATGCAGTTTTTACTCTGGATCCAGTGGCGTAGTCATATTTTTCATTTGAGTTGTTATTTTTTAGATATGACCCAAAGTTGTGTTTTTTTAAATGAGACACCCTGTATATTTGACCAGAAATTGATTTGTCCTTTTAAAAGCTTCTCAAAAATATATAATAGTATGGGTCTATTTTAATAAACAACAACAAAAATCCTAATTTTCATAATTATCATCCCAAATTTTGCAGAAGGCCATGCAAAACGATGCCGTTTTCTTTTGTTTTCTTGGAAGCAAATGACATTTCCCAATTTTGTACGCGTATATAAAATATAGCGCTAGTTTTTTGTATTTATTTATTGTGTAAAAATATATTTGTATTATTATGGAAGAAAACCAAACTTTCGAACATTATGAAAAGTACGATATGTTAGCTTGTTTTATATTAAGTATGTTGAAATACTATTGCTTAATTTTTATTTAGATATCCAGAAAGGAGGCAACCTAATATATCCACTTTTTATCGGATAAAAAAGAATTTACTTAATCACGGATCATTTATCAAACGTCGTACGAAAGCATAAAGAAAATCGGGAGGCTGAGGAAATTACGGTTTTGGCTAATGCAGAAGCTTACCCTAAAACCTAGGGATTCCAAAAACTAGAGTTCAACAAATTCTAAAAATACAAATTTAGGGTCGTGCAGCACTTACAGCCAGGGGATGCAGAAAGTCGGGTAGTCTTCTGCAATTGGTTTCGAGAAAGATGCGATTTCGAAAAAAAAAGTTCGAATTATATATAATTCGAAGAACAAAAGTTTTCTTGCAATAACGAAATGTTCGACTACCATTAATTTCCAATCACATACAGTTCGAAACCAAACACAGTCGATTGGCATAAAATTCGATATATTATTAGTTTCAAAATATAATGTTTGAATAATAATAATTTCGAACGAGTATAAATTCAAAGACAAAAGAACTCCTGTCAATTTTTGTCAATTATAACCCAAAAAATGTTCCTGTTTAAAAATTATTTAGTCTATAATCAAAAAGAATCCGCATTTAAATAAAAATGGATGTCACGAAAACTAGACAAGAAACATACAGAGATTTTGGTTAGTTATTGTAGCTTTCTCCTAATTTTGTTTATTCACTGATTTTAGTTTAGATGGTTATCTTATCGTTCAGATATATTCAAGTGTAAGATAAAATAATTGAATTTTTAAACCTAAAAAAAAGGCATGTTTTTTTTCTACTGAATATGTCGAATCTGGACTTGCTTGTCAAAAATCCACAAAGTATTATATCTGCCGTTTGGAAAAAATATACCGATTCGGCATTAGTGAAGCTTCTATCAATCATAGGACTATCCAAAATATGAGATGCAAGCAAAATACCGTTCCTGCTGCTCCAAATTCTAGAAAAGACTTAGTCCGTTTTGTATTTTGGGGTTCTTATAATCGAACTATTGCGAATTGTTTTTGTTATCTAACTTACTGTTATTCGATGTTTTTTTGTACTTCTTAGTTTTGAATTTATTTATATATTTACACTCGAACATTTAGTTTTACTTTTTTATTATTTGAATTCGAACTAAATGGTGCGTGACCACCCGGGGAAGACCATGCTCCGTCAAGAGACCGGCTTCTAACAATAGGTAGTAGTTGTTGTAGATACAATAACGACCGTGGCAGTACTACCACGTTTTCTATAAAGGTACCGTGAAGTGCAAATATATGTCTCGGTTTTTGGACAACTCCGAATCTTTGTACGTGTCCATACCATCTGAGCTAGTTAATTTGGATATCTTTAGCTATTTTATGTTTTACGTTCATAATTTCTCGAATTCTATCCTTTTTTACTCTTTCCAGTTTTGAATTTCCGGCAGCGCTTCTTCAAAAATCCATTTCTGTGGTTTCGAGCGACTAGCGTGTTTTTTCTTTCAAGGTCCGTTTCTTGGTTCCGTGCCGTCTTTTTCTCAATTATCTGCGTTATTGTGAATAGACGGTCGACAGTGGATCTACCCGCTCTGAAGCTAGCCTGTTCCTCCGCCTCCATATCGCAGTATTCGTCCTTAATTCTCTTTTTTACTAGCTTTCCGTAGACTCTCGAGATAGTGTTAAGCACCGTAATTCCTCGATAGTTACTGCAGACGTCTTTTCTTCTCTTCTTGTGTTTCTTTGTTAAGTACGACGTTTTTCATTCTTCAAGGTACCAGCCTTTTCTCCGTTAATGCATTTCTGGAATAAACTTTGCTTACTATTACCTAAAAAGGAGAAATCCCTTAATAATTTCAACATAAATATACATACCTTTTAAGTCTCCACACCATCCAATGTATTTATTATTTTGTATTATGACGACCTTCATTTAATATATAAAATGCTTGCTATAACATTATTTGGACGGAATTCCTGATATTTCTATACTCTTTGGGATGCATATCCATTTTCACCACTCCTCAAAGCATTTAAAATAGATCAATAGATATTTGCAAATTTCAGGTTAAAAACATCGCGGCCTTATCAAACTGCTTATTATGAAATGTCAATCAAAGCTACACAGCTGACGGAGCCAGTCCAACTTGAAAAAGTGGCAAACTCAATGGAAAATGGAAAAATAATGAATCAGTATTCGAAACTAGATTTTACTCAGTTTTCGACTTCGGTTAAAAAAAATGTAAATCTATGTTTTGCAGAAAAAAGATGGAAGTTTTGATATATTTAGTCGTTTCTAGAGAGCCAGAGAATGACAAACAGAATTCGTGAAGGCTACAATTCAAAAATTTCTCAAAATTTACCCGAAACAGTGATCGAGCTGGTTTTCACACCAGTCTCTAGAAAAAACAAAGACCGTTTTTTGCGTATTCACTTAATTAGGCTAGAGTTAACCGTTCATATACTACAGGGTCAAACGTAAAACCATAGAAAAATATATGAAAACGAAATTGTAAATGTATTTCTAAATTGCTCGCCCTGTATAAACCGGAGAGTAATTTTGGCGATCTGGTTTTTTCAATATTTCGGGGAAAATTTGGGGTCTCATAAACAAATTCCGTCCCTGTATACTCTTCTCGGAACAAAATAGTGAAATATTGTAAAATTGAAAAAAAGTAAACACTTTTTTTTTGGTTTTCTGCATTTTGACCGCTTTCTGGGCATTTGTGGCATAGGCACCCTGAACTGATTTTAAATCTGCTTTATATTCCTCATCGAAACCCTTTTTTATCTTGACGAAGTAAGTCAGGGTTTCGATTCTGCAAAATGGCTTCAAAGTTACCCCATTTCCTACCCCTTTTTTTATTTTTTTAAGGTACATTCCGTGCTTCGATATTGCCCGATAACGAATTTGTCGGAGATTTATAGACGAGAAATCCGAAAATATGCTCCACATCTGAAAATTAACCATAGCGACTTACATCTTGAATCATCAGGGTTTCTAAAAGAGTGCCCTTATCGGACGCCACTATCGGCTTGTTGTAAACTCCACCGAAATCGCGTTTATACCAATAGAAGCGCCAATATATCCTCTACGATCGACTAGACAAGCTGGAGCACTTCGAAGATTAAAAAACAGAAATTTCAAGAATTTCTGGTCCAAAAAGAGAAATAGGTGCGGCTATTGTAAAACAAAAATATATTACCTGAAATACAATTTTTGTAAATTTAATGTATTGAGCCCTCGTAAGTACTAGAGTAAACGCTAACTGTAACCATAACACAACAATGCAATTAAATCAACATAGTTCAACCTGTTGCATTCTCAGAACACATTAACAAATTATTTTACAACGCCTGGTTTCCGATTTTGTTTACAATAGGTTATTAGCAGGTTGCCCGATGAAATAGAGGTTACGAGAAATATATGGTCAGGTTCAAACGTGGGAGATGTTTTCACTCAAGAATACTAGTTATTGAACCGGCGAATACTATAGATCATAAATTATCCCACCCACGATCCATAGTAGGTACTACCGCAGTAACACATATTAATCTTCGACACGGCGAATAGCAATAAATCAGTGATTGTTGTTGAAGCTTTTGTTTGGCTTGTGTGGCACCTAAAGATGTCATTAATAAACGCTATATTCATTCCTATTTAACCTATTTTTATATAGGCTGTCTCATGCAGGGTGGTCTAAACACACAACACAAATATTTAGATAAAAAATGCTTTTGTACACGGTTTAAATTAACTCATGTCCAACACATCAAGAGATGATTTATCGTAGATACTATCGGGTATTTTTACCGAAGGTACCGCTTTTTTTTTCGGAAAAAATTATGAGTATAGAAATTAGTTTTTATTTCTTGGAAAGATCGTGAGAGATTTAGCTCGAGCGATTTGTCCTTAAAATAATAAAAACTAATTCTTGCCAATAACATTTGCTACAGTAAAGTCGGCGGTGGTAATCTGGGCGCGAAAGCATCTTCATTATCTGCTTATTCAAAAGGGTTCTTTTTTGCTATAAGTAAATTGGGCGAACGAGTAAATTTTATAGCTAAAAAAAGTTAAGCTGTAAAGACAAAGTTTACACTGTTGGTTCTGATAACGCACTTTCAATTTTCGAGAAATGACGGAGTTGAAATCTGTCATTTCGTTGTGGTCGAAAATAATAAGGCGAAATTATAGGGTATTGAAGAACTCGATGAGACCTTTAAAAAGAGGTATGGTACGACCCCTCTCCCCTATCAAATTTAGTGTGTTATTCTCCCCCCAGCTAAGGGGTTAAAGGGGCGGGTAGGAAAAAAGCTGAAAAATAGTTCCTCTTCAAATGAAAAATCGACAAGTCCTAGCGTTTTTCCAGATTTTCATTTTAATGCCGAGAAGGAAGTTTTCGTTGGCGCACCCTGTATGAAAAAAAAATATATATATATATATATATATATATATATATTTATATAGGGTGAGTCAACCAATTGGCACCCCCCATTTCTTTCTTAAACTATTAGGATTAGCTGAAAAAATTAAATACAAAGGTGTTTCGAATTTCAATAATATATATTTTTACGGTAACTGTTATTATACAGGGTCGGTCACAAATGCTGGACGTGGTCTAAATGCAATTTTTTAAATAAGAACTTACATTTTTATTTCGGATTCTTCATAAAATTCTAGAAAAAAATTATATTGAAGTGATATGGCTAAATTTAACGGTTTATGAGATATTAATGTGTAAAAATTGTAAATTATACTTGCGGCATAACATAAGATTTGTTATTTTATTGTTTAGTTTCTTGGGCGACGTTACTTGTACTTTTGTAGGAAAAACACCAGTTGATGCAAATGTCATTTGAGGTTTTGTCAGTATTAAAAATTTTACATTTTAAAGTATACATTTTTATGGCGTTTAATCAAAATTTCCCCATCAACGAATTAAGTGACATGATTTTACTAATTGGTGAATGTCAGCGTCAGATAAAAACTGCTAAACGTCTATACCAAGAAAAATTATATTTTTAGTATTCTTGAATTACCTCGTATCCTTACTACGTATTACTTCGAAATAATTCATGTTATAAATAAATAATGTTGTAAAGATTCACAGGTCTTTTTTACAATTTTTAAATATTAATATTTCATAAACCGTTAAATTTAGCTATATCACTTCAATATAATCTTTTTTCTAGAATTTCATGGAGAATCCGAAATGAATAAAAAAATATTTAAAAAATTGCATTTAGACCACGCCCAGCATTTTTGACCGACCCTGTATAATAACAGTTACCGTAAAAATATATATTTTTGAAATTCGAAACACTTTTGTATTTAATTTTTTCAGCTATTCCTAATAGTTTAAGAAATAAATGGGGGGTTCCACTTGGTTGACTCACCCTGTATATATATATATATATATATATATATATATATATATATATATATATATATACATACATATATATATATATATATATATATATATATATATATATATATATATATATATATATATATATATATATATATATATATATATATATATATATATATATATATATATATATATATATATATATATATATATATATATTCCTACGAATATATTTTAAATGGTCCAGAAACTCACTCTAAGAATATATAAGCAGAATGGATGAAATACTGCCACCGACTGAACAATATGAAACTAACATAACTCTAAGCAACGACAATATTAAAACCCTCTCTAAGAACTATTGTAAACTAGCTAGCCTAAAGAATAGAAGACAATTTTTACTAAGATGTAAAACTGAAAACATATTTCCAGCATTTTTAAACATTAAAATTAACCACATAGAATTCTCATCAACTAACCTAAGAAGGAAATTTCATGAAAATATTGTAAATAATTTTAAACTCAATACGTTAAAATTACTAATTAGCGACACCATCATTAATATAAAAAACATCGAAACTAAAATATCTCAAATCAAAAACCAATTACAGGAAACAACCACCGCAAATAAATTTAATGAACTCTTAAATATCGAAAATAAAAAATATGAAGCTTTATTCGAAAAAATTAAATTAAGAAACATAAACAAAATTTACTTGTTAAAAACAAAAAAAAATAAAACAAACCCAAAAAAAATTAATATACAAAAAGAGTGGCTAGAAAATCTGACTGAGACGGAAATTCCGGAATATGCAGTAGAAATTCTAAGTTTAGGTTCTAATTTTGCGTATCCAATTACAAATTCCAATGAACTCCCTGTTCCTGACATAATATCATCTGTCGAAACATCAATCAGTAACCTTATTAATGATGAAAAAGATACAATAAGGGCAAATTGTTGTAACACTCTCAAAACATATCAAAATAAAATAAAATCTAAACAATATAAAACAAAACATAATAATATAGACCAAGAATTAATTAAAAAAATTAAAAAAACAAACACTTTCCTGAAAAATCATCCAAATCTAAAAATCGTACGCCCAGACAAATCAAATAAAACGGTTATCATGGATACAAAAGAATATGATAATAAAATGCAATTACTTCTGAACGACACAGATACATACAAAAAAATAAATACAGATCCAACAAATATTTTTCAAAAAAGAAACAACGAACTTGTTACACGGTGGGAAAAGAAAAACTATATATCACCTAATTGTGCTAAGAACCTAAAAATGTATAATGCCCAAACACCAAAAATTTACGGTTTGCCAAAATTACATAAAGATGGAATTCCAATGCGTCCAATTATTTCGTGTATACAATCACCATTAAATAACCTTTCTAAATTTTTAAAACAAATTCTAGAAAATATAGTCAACAAAAGTACCACTTACATTAAAGATTCATGGGATTTCAAAGAAAAAATAAATAATTTTCAAGTACCTCAAAACCATATTTTAATCTCACTGGATGTCATCTCTCTATACACAAATGTACCAATTGATTTAGCCCTCCTACTTATAAAAAATAAATGGAACGAAATAAAAAAATTCACGGATATACCTCTGGATGAATTTTTAATAGCCATTGAACTAACTTTAAAATCCACATTTTTTGCATACAACAATAATTTTTATAAACAAATAGAAGGTTGCGCAATGGGTTCCCCAATATCAAGTGTAGTTGCACAACTAGTAATGGAGGAACTAGAGAGCAATGACAACTAGACATATCACTTCCATTTTTCTACAGGTACGTTGATGATTGTATAACTCTAATTCCAAAAGATAAATGTAAATATATCCTAAATGCCTTTAACAACTTCCATGAAAAACTTAAATTCACCATCGAGACTGAAAACAACTCAAAAATAAATTTCCTAGATATGACATTATATAATAAAAACAATATTATTGAAACACAATGGTACACAAAAAAAACGTGGTCTGGCAGATACATAAATTACTTTTCGCAACACCCAATGAACCAAAAAAAGTCGGTAATAATCAGTCTTGCTGATAGAGCAATAAAATTGAGTAATTTAACTTATCAATCCCAGGCAATACAAAAGGCAAAAAACATCTTAATTCAAAATAGTTACCCAAAAAAATTAATAAATTCAATATTTAACTCCAGATTACAGCAAATGAACAATCCCAATCAAAACGTACCAAACGAAAAAACTAAAGATAAAAAATTCCTCTCTATTCCTTACATCCAGGGTCTTTCAGAAAGTATCCAAACTATTTTCAAACACCAAAACATAACCGTATGCCACAAAAGCTACCACACTTTTCAAAAGAAATTTTTTACTTGTCTTAAAACACCAACCCCAACCAGTCAAAAAACACACACTATATATCAAATACCATGTAATGATTGCCCAGGAGTATACATCGGACAAACTACTCAATACCTTAAAAACCGCCTAAATGGACATAAATATGACAAAAAAAATAAAACTTCATTAACTAAGCACGAAAATGAAACATCCCATAAATTCAAATATGAAGACACAAAAATATTAAAAACGGAAACCAACCAAAGAAAAAGGGAATTCTTAGAAATGCTCTATATTAAGCAAAATAAAAATTCAATAAATGATAGAACTGAAATCAAAAATTTAAACCAAATATATCACAACGTAATAAAATAATTATCATGTTTCCGAAATTTTCTCCTTGATTAATAAATAAGGAAAAAAAAAAATTTTTTTTTACTTAGTTAAGTGAAACGGAAAAAAAATACAGTAATTACCAATTGATTATAATAACAAATAGTATAATTAAAGGCACTCATGCTATACACCAAAACAACAACAACACAATATACAATTTTTTGCTTCAGTAAAAACAATCAGAAAGACAAGCAACTGCTTCAAAACGAGGTGCAATTCCAGTCAAAATATATCGGTAGACTAACATGCCACCGTAGTTTTATAAATAAAAATTTTACATGTTTGTTGGCGTCTAATACTGTATACTAAATGTGACGTGACAAAAATTTTATTCTTTTTTGGTTTGCTGAATGCAGGAAGTTACCTTCTTGGGTGAGTTTGAAAGTATAAATTACTAGGAATTTTAGTTAGCGTAACGAATTATTATTATATAAAAAAAAAAAAAAAGGTTATTTTTAATTATGTGTCTATAAGTATATGTATGTAACATTTTGTCTCTACATTTAAAAAAAAAAAAAAATGTTGACTTCGCATAATATAAAATAGTACTGTTTTTAGTTTCAGTCAAACAGCACTGATGAAGGCATTTAGCCGAAACGTTTGCAATAAACAAAATGAAAATTAATGCCGAAAAATAAATTGTTTTATTTTTCCAAAAAAATAATTTGAGGCCAAAAAAACCAAAGAAAATCTTCCTACGAATATAATTTAAATGGTCCAGAAACTCACTCTAAGTATATATATATATATATATGTATATGTTCATACCAAGGTGCGCCAACGAAAACTTTACACCCCGGCATTAAAATGAAAATCTGGAAAAACGCTCGGACTTGTCGGTTTTCCATTTGAAGAGGAACTATTTTTCAGCTTTTTTCTTACCCGCCCCTTTAACCCCCTAGCTGGGGGGAGAATAACACACCAAGCTTGAATAGGGGAGAGGGGTCGTACCATACCTCTTTTTAAAGGTCTTATCGAGTTCTTTGATACCCTATAATTTCGCCCTATTATTTTCGACCACAACGAAATGACAGATTGTTAAAATTTATTAGAGATTAGAGGGTATGGATACAAATTAGACTTTGTTTTTTACGTTTTTGTGAAAAAAATTGAAGAACTCTCGGACCGGTCGATTTCTAATTCCAGGGGGAACAACTTGTCTGCTTTTTTCATCCCCGTAACTTCAACCCCCTAATGGTGGGAAGCACAACCCCCGGATCATCGAATATTATCTGACCCTAAAATTTCGCGTCAAAATTTTTATCGAAAACGAAATGAAAGCTTAAAGAGTGAAAGTGGCAATGTGGAAAAGAATGTCTACTTAATAACCAACAAAAAGACTACTTACTTTTGTGATCTGTTTATTAAATGCTGGAAATGACCACCATTTACGTTCTTGCAATAAATAACTTGTGTTTAAAACGTTCCCGTACATTACGCATCATTTCCGGTGTAATTGGAGGGCATTCATTAATTATACGGTTTTGCAAATCATCCAGTGATTCGGGCTTGGTAGCAAAAATCTTAGATTTCAGATGACCCCATAGAAAGAAGATCAGGTGACTTGGGTGACCACTCAATATGTTTCCTTTTTCCAATCCAGCTTTGAAGAAAATTATCATTTAAAAATTGTCGCACAAGTTGTCGAAATGAGGTAGTGCGCCATCTTGTTGAAAAATGATCGTCTTCTTCATTTTTCAATACTTGCGCGAGGGCTGGATAAATAGCATTCTCTAATAATTCTAGATACATTTTTCTATTGAGATTACCTGGTATAAGAAAGGGACCGATTATAGGATTTCCATAAATACCCGCCCAGATATTTAATTTTTGGGGATACTGATGTACTTCACAATTGTCTTGGATAATCATCTGGCCAATATCGGCACTTAGGCCTATTTATAATGTCGTTAAGGTAAAATGAACACACATCCGAGAAACAGATATCGAACATATAGTTTTGATTATTGTTAATAATTTCATTGACCACTCCGCAGTACTGTAGTTGACGATTTGTTCAGTTCCTGAATAAAAAAGCAAATAGCGAATAAACTTTTTTCAGGATGGTGTTCGTTAAATAAAGTCGCTGTTACTCGTGTAGAGTCGGTATTTTTCTGTGGTATAAAATAATAAAGCGAAATTATACAATCAAAAAGAGCTCGAAGAGTCATTTAAAAAGAAGTATGGCACAACTCTCCCCTATTCTGATTTTGGTGGAGGTTTTCCCCCAGCGAGAGGTTTAAAGCTCGGGGATGAATAAAGCGGAAAAATAGTTCCCCTCAAATTAAAAATTGATGGCTGATCTGCAAGATTTTCATTTTAAAGACGGAAAATCGGAATGTACAGTTTTCGTTAGTCTGCGTTGTTTCTCCTTTGTGTGTGGGCAGAGTAAAGTGCGTTATCGAGCAACTAATGCTTTCGAATTATTCTATACCAAATTTAATTCTTCATTTTACTCTACGCATCCTTTCATATATGTTTTTTTTGTAAAGCTTAAAGAATGTCAAAATGCACATGTGTCAAAATACAAGGTTTGCTATTGCTATGAAAGTTAAAGGTAAAATTGTAAAAGCGAAATGAAATTTGATCGAAAACATGGTGACGTCTCAGTCGAGCAATGCAAGTGTTTTGTTCGACTTATACCAGTCATGGCAAGCTTTGATTAGTTAGTTGAATGCTTCTAACATAGTAGAGATCTGAAATTACACGATAAAACAAAATCGACAAAACTGCTTGTAGGTGTTTTATCCCTGTAATTACTACTTGATCGGTTGGAATAGCAGAAATGCTATTTTCTGAATGGTTTGCTTTTAAAGGGTGAAATAGTCGCATAAAAATTAAAAACTCAAAAACAGGGTTACATGAATTCTCCGTTTTTAAGGTACATAGTGTTAAAATGTGAAGTTCTTTATATTGGCAAAGAAAATTTTAAGTTTTAACACATATTGCTGTTAAAACGCAATATTTCTTAGCTATTGAGCGTGCGAAGTAAGTACTTAATGTGTTTAACACTCATGTATGTATGTATATATTATGAACTATTTGAATACTTAATATGAGTGAATCAACTGCATTTAAATAAATAATCCCTTTTATATTGAGTTTTTTTTTAATTACACACCCCCAAATTTACTCTTATGTAATTAATTTATTACAGAACTGTCACATATAATTACTTTTTCTACAAAACAACGCCGTGATCTAATTTCTATAAAATTACTAATTATTTCCATAGTCACATCAAGGATATAATCTTTTTCTGTTTCAGTTGTAAAAACCAGACTTCCGGCTCTTTACTCTTCTTTAATATTTTGTATCCTGTATATACGGCGATATAAGCTAAAAAAAATCTAACCATTAACAATTTTGCCATCTAAGTTTTTTGTCGTAATTACGGTTTATATTATTTGTTCGTATTTAATTATTAGAAAATAGCTACTTATTTCGTTATTAAATCTCTTAATTTCTTCTTAAATAAATAATTTAGTACGACGCGACGGTAGTTTCATGTAATGTCCCATTTACCAAGAGTAAAAAACGTTTACATCAGGAAATTATATTATATGATTTTTAACTGACTTTGAAAAAGGCGGAGGTTCTTAATTAGACCTTTTTATATGTTTGTTTGCGCAAATTGTCTAAACGGCTATATATATTTTTATTTGAAATCTATTCACCCGCTTTTTTGTAATAATAATATTAGAAAAACACAGGTGTAAGGGCGACAAAGGCAGAGAGTGTTATAATTAAATTTACATTTTTTTAAATACCCTTTTGAAACAGCATTAAGGTGTGTATACATACAACCCCATTTACTGAAAGGTATCTCTTTTGCTATTTCGTAATTTTATATATACAGGGTGACCATGGAAATGTGCAACCTCAAAATCTAGAATTTTAAACCAACTTCAAAAAAAAGAGCAGGTTATGTTTAGCCCTATGTATTTTATTTTATGTCTGTACATATACTGAATATTAAAAAAAAATTAAAAATGGCGCCGTTTTGGTTTTTGCTCCAAGATATATTACAAAATTTTTTTAATTTTTTACGCCTTCACCATTATATCAGGAAAAATATCATACAGTGGACCATTTCTTAAACAATTGATTTGTACAATAAAACTCGTATAGATAAAACTAAAAATGATGAAATTTTATAAAAAAATTAAACCGACTTCAAAAAAATGCACTAAAAAGTGAAAAATTATATTTTATGCCCCGTGAAGTCGGCTCTTAACTTATCCAGAGTCCAAAGCAGACCTCTGAAAAATAATATCAAAAAGGCTAGTTGTTGCTCTTTGATTGTTTGTATTTTATTATTAAAAATATCCCAAAATTATTTATTCGTCATTTCGGACAAAGTTATTTACACTGAAAAAGTTAACTTGTCTTCTCTGAGATTTGAGCCCAGGATTTATCACTTTCTAAGTAAAGACTTCGACAACTAAGGTATAAAGACCTTGGAGACTACGAAAATTACACTGTTATTGCAGCCTTCGGCGGCTACAAATCCGGGAGGGTGTTAAAGGATTTGTAGCTGCCAAAGGCTACAATACCATAAAAAATGCACTAATATAAAAATGCATAAATTAAATTTTCTTAGTTGGTTGTTGAGCTCCTAGTCTTCGTGGCTTAGACAAGTTAACTTTTTCAATTTTTAATAACAAAATAGTTTTGGGAAATTTGTAATAACAAAATAGGGAAAATTCAAAAGCAACAAAATATTATCATTTTATAAGCTAAAATAAATTAACTTGTGTCGACAAAAAGAAGGCTTTAGTTGCATGTAATGGACTCAACACACGGATAAAACCTAAAGTTATTTCTTGCCAAAATGGTAGCCAATTCTTTTGGTCGCTTGCCACAAAAAAATAAACAAAACTTTCGCAAAAGCTCCTTTCCACCCTTAACTTCTGGTGATTGAGTTGTCTCCACGTCTAAAGCAAATGCTGAGTTTTTTACTTTAACCCCTCCTTTTCACCTTCCCCTTCCATCCAAACCAGCTTTACCATGCAATAAGGATGAAATTCATTTCAGGGTTAAAAACGTATTAAGTATTCTAAAAACACTTGGTTCTAAAAAGTCGCTTAGCCTTGATGATATTCCTGTCATACTCTTAAATAAGTTCACTTCTGAACTGGCTCCTATCCTTACCAAGTTATTTAAAGTATCTCATAACAAGGGCATTTTTCCTAAATGCTGAAAATTTTCTCCTGTACAGTCTGTTCCCAAAAAAGAATCCAAAACTCTTTCCTCTAATTACAAACCCATATCTCTACTCCCAATTATGAGTGAGTAATGGAGAAGTATGACAACGCTGATTTTTAATTTTATTTAACAAACTTCCTACCTATGGCCTTCCTTCAAAATTTTGTACTCGGATTGCCAGTTTTCTTTCCAGTAAAAGTAGCTTTGTAGTGGTTAATGGCTATTCATCCGATATTCACAAATTTAACACACGTTTCACAGGGCTAGAGGTGGGTCGTTCACGACCGACCCGGCTCAGTGATCCGGATCTTCAAAGTGATCCGTAAGAGCCGGATCGTTCAAATATAGTGAGCCGGCTCCGGATCCCAGAAATATCAGATCTCGTCTGTTTCGCAGGTCCCTGATCGGAGCGGCTGAACGTGTTTAGTCGTTGTTGATTCGTTCACTAATTGCACACACGTGTTGCCTTCTTGAAACGCCGCGCCGGGCCTTTTCCAATTTCTATTCATTCTCGATGTTTGTTTGTTTTGTGTCAGGAATCGGTTGCGTTACGGTGCACTTGAAAACATGAAATTCTAAATAGGAAAGTTTATTCATTATATATTTATAAAAAATACTATATCACAAAAGTTTGAAGTTTTATATTTAAATTAATTAATAAGGCCTAAAAAAATTAAAATTTATGTAGGTGGTAGTAGTCTATATACAGGGTGTTTACCAAGTAAGGTAAAATATTTTAAAGGTTATTTCTTAGTTAATTCTAAGACATAAAGTTCATATAAATAAACACATGTCTGAAACAACCTAATTTTTAAGATACAGGGTGTTTTATATATGTTTTTAAAAATAATTTTTTTTAAATACATATATTCAGTATTATTCAGAGCTAAAAAGAAAAAAAACATGTGTTATGATGTCTTGACTAGGTTCGATCCCATAATTTTTAAATAGATACCTATGTAAAAACCAATATTTATTTGGTGTGTAAAAATAACATATTGGAATAACTTAATATCACTACATATGCATATAAAATACATTTTTGAATCGTACATCTTTTACTCAGGATAGACGTCACTTTCGATTTTTATGGTATCAAATTAGCATATAAACAAAGTTTAAGCAAAATTTATTATGCGAAAGTTTTTCGAAATTTTTCTATGAAAGTTTTATTTTTATTTCCAAAACGCTTCATAATTATTTGTTGATACTGAGCGCGGTTGAATGCGGTGAATATATTTACCGGGCGTAAATAGTTAACGAGATGTCTAAAAAATATCACTTTTAAAAAAGTATTTCGCGAATTTCCAATTTTTGCGGATCGTGGAAACACTACCGTACATCCACGTCAAAATAGATGTCAGTTTGGATTTTTATGGTATCAAATTAGTATATACAAAAAAAAAAGGCACAATCTATTTTCTGAAAATTGTTTGAACCTTTTATATATAATGTACAGAACATTTTGTTGAACAGTTACGAAAAAAAATATTAAAATATAAATGATTGGTTTTCATATTTTCTTCTGAAACCACAATTAAATAGGCAAATTAGGATGTTTATAAACAATTAAGCTTTTTCTAAAAGCTACGTAACTCGTAGGGATGTCATACTAATTAAATTAAAAAAGAACTATCTTAGTAAACAAACAGTAATTTTTAATGATGGTTGAAAAATAATTACCAATCTTAAAATCTATTTTTATATTTAGTTATATTTTTCATCAATTAATAATTGTTATTTGTATATGTAATTCACTGCGTAAAATATTAAAATTGATTTTGTTAAAAACATCCGCTGTAGCATCAATTACAAAGGAAACGACGGATCACCCGGGTCTCGTTCGCCACCCGACTGAGCCAACTGAGCCAAAAGTGTCACTTCTATTAAATAGCCAGGGATCCAAGTGATCCAACTGACCTGGATCCGGCTCACTGACCCGGATCTTTTAACTGATCCAGATCCATTGACCCGGCTCTTTTAAAAGAGCCAGATTGCCCACCGCTACACAGGGCCTAACAGCAATCCTCTGTACCACAGTGTCTATACTGATTATGGTACGCTCTACTCCAACATACGATTTTCTAAACCTTTTTCCAAGGCTGAAATTTATGATAGGCATAGAGTAATGACTATCCCTAATACAGGACCTCATTAAAACCGGTGAAGAAACTCGGTTTCCTTTTCCCAGGTTGCAAATACTTTTCTGACAACTTGTATACCTTTTACACTTCACAGATCAGACCCTTCCTTAAGTATTTTTGTGATATATGTGGAGAAGTGTGTCCTTCAATTTCTAATATCCTTGAATTTGTCCAAAGAAGAATTATTCGCCTGATTAATGATCCATATAACACAAGGAAGCTCGCATCACTAGAGCGTCTTTAAATTATGGGCGATCTGTCTCTGTTTTACAAATACTAACACGGACTCCGTTCTGATGAATTGTTCACCATTATGCCTTTATTAGTCATTTCTGCCAGGGAGATACGAGCATCGACCCACATACATCCGTTCAGCGTCCAACTGCAAAGACCAAGGACCTTTCACTTTGTTTGCTCCTTTATTTACAGAGTGTAACGATTATAGGATGTGTTAACAGCAGCAAAAGCTCTTCCCTCTTTTCTTAATCTGCAGTTCTTTAAATCCCGCATCAATAAACTTTCCCTGTTTTCATTTAAAGCAACCACGGTACCAAGTATTAAGGCCTTATCATAGACAAAAAAAGAGTTGGGATCCATCGAGCGGACGGCCAGAATTGCCAGGGGAGGACAACTGACAACCCCGTGTCAAATCTTGCTGCATCTTGCACAGATAGACCTAAGACTCGTTCTTGGCAACTTTGCGCTTAATTTTGTTACGCGCGAATTAATATTTCGACTAAATGGCGACAGGAACGATTAAAAGTGCTGAATTTATTATGTATATGATGGAACGTCTATGCGAAGAATAATCGGTCTACGAAAAAACTTAATAATTTTAATATGAAAACTGACAGATATTTATGATAAATATACATAATATTACCTTAAAAATAAACATTCTTGGGAAAGTAAGACCATTCAAAATTTCTGTGTTAGTGACGAAAATCTATCATATTGAATCCTAAAAATGTTTTTAATGGTTTAAAAATTGCATGGTTCCCTTCCTGAAAATAACACATTTAAACTCACTCACTTGTTTTAAATACATGCGATAAGTATGCACCTGTTTAAAGGTGGATTTCCTAAAGCATCTGCTTTAGATTATACAGTTTGCAGCTAATAGGAAGCCCAAGTAATTTCAGGAAATTGGAGGGCCCTAAAATATGCAAAAATTGCTATAACGGTAGTTTCTTACCAGCTGCTGATTTTGATCATATATTAAAAAGATAAAAACAAGAAAAACGGTTAAAACGATGTAATTATGTAGAATTTTTTTACCGTTCTAAAAAAATACTCATACATTTTTTAAAAGAAAACAAAATATATTGAAAAAAAATTACTTTGGTTACACTCGTACACAAGGAAGTATATTTTCTTAAATGACATCTAGTCAACTTTGGATTCTGCAGAATGGAGAACAATGTTGAACTGTAAAAAGTAAATTTATATAATAAAAAATTCACAAAGAAATCTAATTCTATTAAGAAAAATAAATGTTTGTTAACGAATGTTTAAAAAAATCGGTAAATTGGTTTTTACCCAAAACTTCATTTGTAACGGATTCCATTACACACAAATTACTTAGTTTTTATATATACCTGGTTATTTGGTAATTAATTTATACACATTATATAAATATTAATATGTATCATTTTTGACGATAAAAAGAAAATTTCATTACGACGAATGTTTTGTTACAAGGGCATTACATATTTTTGTACCTAAATACCCAGAACTTAGCTTGTAATAGAACTCTCGTACTATAACAATGTATGCAATATTTATAAAGTTATTTACAAATAATATACTTCTCATACAGGGTGTGTCATGTAACAGTAGCCAATATCAACTTTCTTATTTTAAATAGAACACCCCATATATTATTCAATTTTTGGATTCTTCAGAAAGTTGTAGACATCATACAGTGTCCTATACCTATCTTTAACAGTTTCGGAAATATTAAGTGTTTTCAGATTCACTGCAAAAATTAACATTAAAAAAATTAAATTATTTGTTTACAGAAATTCATTACAACACACTCAAAAACGAATAAGTAATACTATTTATTACTTGATAATGCAAAAAAAAGTTAATTTAGAAGTTATTGAATATAATTGCCGTGAACGTCTTTGCAAAATCCTAATTTTAAATAGAAATATCTTCTAACATTACTCAACATCTCAGCTGTGACCGATCTGATCGCAAGCGTTATTCCATCTTCTTAAGTCAACTAAGTCGAGCAGTTTAGTTTTGTATACAATATTTTTAATAAATACATATAAGAAAAAGTCGAATGGCGTCAGATCAGGGGATCGTGCTGGCTATTCCATAGATCCTGCGTTGAGGTACTGCCGGACATTGATTTGGTAATGGGGCGGTGCTCCATCTTGCTGAAACCATATAATATTCACTGAAACTTGTGGGTTTGCTGAATCAGGAAATAAGTTTGTCAAAGTTGGCACGACATTACTTTGGAGCAGTGCTAAATAATTTGCTAAATGCTAATATGTTTGCTAATATGCTAGATAAGTATCGCAATTCAACTGCAATCAATGAGAAAGAGACCTGTGCTAGGATCTCCAACAGTTCCTGCCCAAACATTACTTTTTTCAGGGTATTGCGTATGTTCTTCTCTTATCCAATAGGAGAAGGATTTTCCCTAGAAAGATAATGGCAACTTTGATGATGAAGTGTAAAGGTGTAGTCATCAGAAAACAAAACATGTTGTAATTGGAATATTAGAATCGTCTTCCATGAGCTCCTCAGTTGGTATCACTTTATAGGAATGCATTTTATTTTTTTTTACTGTTAGAATAATCGATTTAACATTTTGGCTGCTCCTTGACTAAAAGTATGTGGGTTTTTCTCAAACCCAATCATAATATCCAATTTGGTATCATTACTTGTTGCATTAGCAGCTGCTTTTTTTATCTTCCTTATGTTTCCAAAATTGGAAATTTTTTATGAAATAAGAGAGCAACTTCCATTTGTGTCCGTGCATTATCTCCATAACAAATCATCTGTCGAATTTTTATTTTGCGCATTTCTGTTAAGTCAACTATTTTTCTGATATGCAGTTCGAAATTCAAACGACTATAACACTGACACTGGCAACTACTGTCCTGCAGTGAGAAAATAATTTGCTAACGCCAGGCGTTTTAAACACAAGCAAACAAAACCATTTATAGCTTTTTTAATTTCATATTAGTAAAAATGAAGGCTGATATGGTTTTTGTTACTTTCTCATTATCAAGACCTAAATGGAAAATAAGTATTGAGTGTGTTGTAGCTAATTTATATCAAGAATCAATTAATTTTATTGTTTTAATGTTAATTTTCACAAAAAATCTGAATACACTTAATATTTCCCAAACTGTTGAAGTGAGGTATAGTACATTGTAAATTGTTAAATTGTAAAATTTAATAATTTACAGGCTGTGTTGCTGTTATATTTACATATTTAGCAATAATTCAGATTGGAACAAATATATATTTTTCAACTACACACATTTTTTTGCCCAGATCTAAGATACATACATACATATGTATATACAAAAAAGTCATTCACTTACCATCCCTACTTAGATAAAATCATTGCTTTGATACTCCAGTATGCCGTTTTTTAAATTTTGTACCTATGTTTATTTTAATATTTTTTATTTTTTACTTCCATCGTAAAAGGGTATAATTATTTAACGTATGGGTGTTTTAACATAATTTTACTAGGCAAACCTCTTAAAAGGGCCTAGGCACGACAGTTCCTTTTGCCGGCTCTGGCATGAGTTGACAGGCGGGGTTATTTTAACTAATTTAATTATTCATTCTGTCCTTTTCGATAATTTAATGCATACAGTATACTTTTCAGAAGACACGTCTTATAACACGGAGCTTAAGTAAGATTTTTGACTTTGCGGAAAATTTTTCTTCCGAAATTATTAACTGTACTTTAACCAAAATAAAAAACCTATTTAAACAACAAGTTACCAAATTTATTACAAAATAATTAAATGACACTAAGACAAATGTTCAAAATCAACGTAGCAGGTGAATTATTTAATAATTTAAAAATATTAGCAATAATTAAAAGGAAAATTCTTGTGAAATAATTTGTAAAATTACGGTCACTAATATTAAATAATATGTACCCTAATTGGCCAATAATTTAAACACTGTTAAGATAATTAATTACTCAAATTTTCCAATGAAACAATAAAAAAACTAATAAAAAATTTTAGATATTAAAAAAAAATGGAAATTTCTCACCAAAACTCTTAATAGCTGGCGCCACGTGGTGGAGAACCCACGACTTTTATGGACGGCCCAAGGCTGCAACAGTTCTGGTTTTAACGCCTACCTACTCGTCTCCCTCAATGGTTCTCGAACAGGATTTATGAAATTATATCCAATTGGGAACGGAATTCTAAATATTTAATTTAGGCGAGCCTAAATATATAGTTGTGGTAGACAACAAAAATTATCTAACAACTAGTGGCTAGTTCTAAAGACGGCTAGTTAGGCGTTTAGCTACAAAAACTTATCCAGAAATCCAAGTACTGATTTCAAAATGGATAAGACAGAATCATGATATGAAATTTTAGATTTCGATTTTAACAGTTTTTTAAAAAAAACTAGTTTGTAGGAAAATAAAAGGCAAGGCAAAAGGGCAAGTCGGTGTAGAGCTGAAAGGAAAAGAAAAAAATAGGCGTCAGCATAGCATGGCGTGATCTCGAAATCCAGTAATATAATATAAAAATTTAATACAAAAATTCACGCTTAAATTTTGAACAAATTAATCTAAGTAATCAATAATGTAATTACAAATTTTAATGCATTACCTGACTGATGTAACTCTGGGAAAAACTAACAAATTACGTTTCAAGAGTTTGACCCGTCAAAATGGCTTCCGACTTGCACAAAGTTCTGAAGATAAAATGGCAGAAACCAATACGTTTAGCAACAACAAGAATTCAAAAAAAGGTTCCCTTTTTTTAACATAGGATAGCCAAATCTCAACACAGGTTTGCTGGGCTGACGGCGCAAATAAAAACCCCAAAGTAAACGTATGTCTTAAATGATTTTAATTGAAAAGAAAAACTATTGCTTAAATATATACTAGAGCAATTTAATCAACGCAATTAATTATAAGCTATATAAATAATATAATTCAACAAACCAAAATTAACAGCAAAATAACTAGAGAAAATAAGTTTTAATCTTTATGTTATCTTCCCAACTGAACGATAATAATATTAAATATCAAATCCCCTTGTAATTATTATGATCAACGACATGAGTGTACGACAAGAACGCATTTTTAAATCTGCCTTAAGAGGAACAAGGAAAGCCAAAAACTAGTCTACACCACGCGGTGAACAACGTGTCGCCTATTGGCTGCCAAATTTAAACAAATACGAGGGAGATTCGTAGGTATCCAAAAAAAAAACTAAATAAATGATATCACTAAAATGTAAGAATTCCTGCATCCTTAGCGTCAAATAAATACTGAGATATAGTGATATAACAACTTAAATATACACAATAATTATAATTAGCCTATTTACGTCCAACCGCAAGCTTAACTGAGTCTAGAAAAATTTAATACGCGCAATATAGGTCTGTAAGCAATAAAATATTTAAATTATTAAATACTAAATATGTTTACTTAAAAAAAATATAGATTTATTAAAATGATAATTTGTCTGACCGTAACGCACGACAGTACACCGTTACGAGGGAAGTATTGTAATCGTGAAAAAATCACCTTTCGAGATTTTTGCAGATCTACAGTTCCAGGGTCCCTAGATGCCGAAAAACATGTTTTCTCAATTCCGTCGGTCTGTCTCTAAAACTTATTTACCCAATTGACTTCCAATTTAGGTCAAAAATTAAAGGTCATATGAGGATGACCTGGCAACATTTTGATAAAACTCCACTATGGCGAAACAAAATGGCGGCCTAATGAAACATCAGATGCCATGTAGTAATTAACTGGTAAAAAAACCAAGATGCCGAAACAAAATGGCGGCTTAATCAGATATTTAAAAATGTTGCTTGAAAAAACTACTTAATGTATTTATTTAAAATTTTATACAATAATTAATTGTGATATGAAGATGAACTGGCATAATGGTGGTACGAATTCAAGATGGCGGCCAAATAAAATGTTTTTAATAGTGAGAAAATCATCCTTTTACATATTTTCATATTTTAGCGTTCCTAAATGCCAACTATTATATTTAATCATTGCCGCCGGCCCGTCTGTCAGTTGGTGGCATAGCTTAAAAACTACTTACACTATTGACTTCAAATTTTGGTCAAAAATTAGCGGTCATATGGGAGTGACCTAGTATTATTTTGGTAACAATCCTTATGGCGTAACAATTATTGTTATTATTGCTACACTACACTGCAAAATTAACCGGACAAACGAAATTGTGTTAAAATTTTAGGTTTTTCCATCAATTTCGATCATTTTTTGTCACGTTGCAGGAGCTTCCATGTTCATCATTTTCCTTAATCGATTTTAGGAAAAGTTTAAATGAATATAGTGATAGAGGGTAGAAACCAAACCAGAAACTGCATTTTGACCTAAATTTCTGAATACCCTGTATTCAAATTTATAACCTGAATGACGTTTCTTTGCACAATATTTGTAAGCCCAATCTTTTATCAACAACTAGTTTTTTGAATCATACTGATATATAAGATACATAAAATAGAGACAATTTTATTTGTAAAGTTGACAGTTTCCGTGGCTTGTCAGACAAACTCTTGTCAACAAATAACATATTTATTTGCTGAACTTAGAGCGTTTGTTAAGTTGAATATGTTATTGTCCTGTGTGTTTTGAAACTGGTCTGTAAACGATAAGTGTTTGTTAATAATAAAAATTTAATAATGAGAGCAGAAGTAGCGCTAGCCGTTGCTTTACAAGATGGTGGTAGGTCAATTCGGTATATCGTTGAAAGGCTCGCCCGTCCTTGCAGCACAATATCCGATGCGATACAAGATTCAGGGAAACTGGTTCTTACTCAAGAAGACCTGGGCAGGGAAGACCAAGAGCCACAAATGCAGTTGAAGATCGATTTCTTCGACTTCAAATTCTACGAGAGCGAACGGCTTATGCTCCCGTTTTGGCCAGAAGATTTGCAGATATTCATGGTACTTTAGTATCATCTGCTACCGTACGCAGAAGGTTGAGAGAACAAAATATATCCTCTCGTGTAACTGCTACAGGTCCTCTATTAGATGCAGGTCATCGACGTCGGAGCCTGGAATTTTCTCTAGCTCATGCAGATTCGGACAAGGGCGATTGGCTAAACGTTTTTTTTTTACGAAGGAGTCTCGTTTTACAAGATATTCACCAGATGGGCTGCAAGAGGTGTGGAAAAGACTCGCGTAGTGATGGTATATACATTAGGCAGTGTTTGGAAGAACATGTGGTTTCTTATATGTTATTTAAAGGAGAAAATTTCCTCCTAATGAAAGATAATGCTCGTGCGCAAATAGCCGGATGACGAGACAATATTTGAACGACGTTGGTATTCAAGGGTTAGAACGGCCCCCCAGAAGTCCTAATTTAAACCCCATAGAGCATATGTGGGATAACCTAGGAAGAAATGTTAGGCAGAACTATGGTGAGTGTCAAACTTTAGTTGCATCGAAACGGGCCCTAATAATTCGTCAAATGTTCGTTGTTAATTAAAGAATTATTGCATAGTTGTGTTTGAAAATGTGTTATTCCTTTAAGAATTCGGATATCGATTCGATTCAAGAAACAAGTTGTTGATAAAAGATGTGGCTTAAAAATTATCTACAAAGAAACATCATTTAGGTAAAAAAAATTTTACAGGGTATTCAGCAATTTAGGTCAAAATGCAATTTTTGGTTCTACCCTGTATATCACTATATCCATTTAAACTTTTCCTATAATCGATTAAGGAAAATGATGAACATGGAAGCTCCTGCAACTCGACAAAAAATATCGAAATTGATGAAAAAACCGAAAAGTTATTTTAGGTTGAATTTGAATACCATTTCCATCCGGTTCATTTTGCAATGCAGTGTAGAATGTTTTTAACAAAACATGTACTGTTAGGTGAATCTATCTCGGTAGGTGTTAGGTTAGCTCAGATGCATCGACAAAACCACCATTAAAAGCATAAACTATTATTTAAGTTATAAAATCACATTCATTGTTTAAGCTCTACATTCAGATTGCTTTATAGAAGTAAAATATAATAAAAATGCGAACTAGGTTAGGTTAGGATTGGTTAGGTTTGCTGTAAAGAAAGCGCACAGTAGCGCGCCAATAAAATTCCGAGTAATTATTAAAACAATAAGGATTTTCTAAAAGAAAACCTATACTCTTAGATGGATCTATCCAGTTAGGTGTTAGATTTGCTCAGGTTCGTGAAACCATCTTGAAAGCCATAAATCATCATTCAAATTATAAAATCGGATTAATTTTTTAAATTTCACATTCAGAAGGTTTTATCGAAGTAAAAAAAGTGTGTTGTGAATGTATAACATTTCAGTGAAGAAAAATGTAAAAAAATAAATAAAGAAATAAAATAAAAATTGAGAGTTTCGGTAGAGAATTTTTTTAATTTACGGCATTCAGGAGGCTTTATAGAAGCTAAAAACAAATGGGTAGATATATGACATTTCAGCTAAAGTTTACAAAATATCCCCAGAAAATAGAAATGATGTTTTTCCGCAGGAATATTTTTCCATTTTTATGTTCAAAAAAATGTGTAGAATGCAAAACATAACGGACTTTCCAAATTCCTTTCTAAATGGAAAAGAAATTTCTGAAGATGGAAATGGTGTATTTCCGCAAGATTATTTTTACATTTTTATGTTCAGAAGAATGTTTAGAATGCGAAGCAAAACAAAGTTTTCATGTAACTGATTTGAGATATTTTAAAATGTGGAAAATGGAAATGATGTAATTCTGCAGGAAAATTTGTATTTCCCGTTGTTATGGAAGGCTTTCAGAAGGCAATGAAAAAATGTTGTTCAAATAACCCATTTCAGCTGAATGACACGTGCCTCTCAAATAGTCACTGTGATTGCTGAATAAAACTGCCTATTAACATTAATAGACCTTAAGGTCAAATCATAAATCAGTAAAGTCTTATACTAAATATGCATGTCCATATACAGAACAAGTTTATTATCAATCATTAGCAACAAATATTTTAAATACCTCCACCTACACTGAGCTTGACTCTAGTGAAAAAATTCTCAACGTACCTTTTACTCGACTTCTTTTTAATAGCCACTACGTTTTAAAATCGGATTAGGTTACGCTAACAGAAAAAAAATGGGTTTTTGAGGTTACCCAAATATATCCATTCATTAATGCATTTCATTAAATATGTAAAACTCCTAATGGTTATTAAATATTGTCAGATCGTTCGCTTAAATAGTATTAATTTTCTTTTATCTCGTACGCTCGGTCCAGTGGATATTTTAATGTGTTTATTCTAACTGTAGTTTAACGAAATCAAAATGAGAGAGAGTTTTGTGATGACTTGTTTCCGGATTTGGGTACATTTCAGAATTTCTTGTTGGTTCAGTTTTTCTTTTTGATCATTGGATGAATTGATGCCATTGTTATAACCAATAATATCTTCATTGTTTCTGATAATATTTTGATTCTGATTTTTATATATTTTTTTAAATTTAAGTAATTTCAGTAATATAACATTGTGTGCGTGTGCGTGCAGTAGTTGTCCGTTGTACTCTGCGCAGTTGTATGGTATAGCGTATGTGGTGAATAAGATTCTTTATCGGTATTCCACCCTAACTTCATAAAAAGGCATTATTTTATAATCTAATTGACTAATGGCACGAGCAAATACTGGACTAAGCGAGCTAAAAAGGTCTCCATTACGCCAAGCTCTGAACCTAGAGCCACTGCCGACTCTAGATCAGGCTATGAAGAACAATCTGGCAACAGCGCGGCGGGTTCATTACGAGGGTCTACGTTTCGTGCGTCATTTTTATGGATAAAATATGTTTAATAATTTTCGTAGTCGGTGATTTTAATAAAAGAATAGAGGCGACTGTGTTCGGTTTAAGGCTTTCTTTGTAGAAACATTTTGTAAAGTTCCATCTGGCAATAAGTTATAGTCCTCGAATATCACTTCCTAAAAAGTGTAAGTAGCAAACTTCAGAATACTGTGAAGGAACCGACTCGGATCTTAGAATGCTATCAACGACTTGGCTTTTCAAATTTAGTGTTTTGGGAAACTAAAAGTGCTTTTAATATATTATTACAATTTGGTATTTACCTAGATAAATTCAAAAACAACCCTATTTTTTTCTTGGGTTATAATACTAATACTATGAACTACTTCACTTCCGACTTTTCCACCATCTTATTAGCTCATTACCCAACACAAAATAAACCACACTCGTTATCAAAACAATATTACACTACATGACACAATAAAATTGTATCGCACGTTACATTTAGTTTAAATTTTTCATTAAACCGTTATCGATAACACTTTTTCTTTTTGCCCAAGCAAAAATATGATCACAAAAAACTTAATTTATTCCTTGTTTCGTGTAAGAAAATAATCGCAAGAAGTGCTATTTTTATATTATTCTAAACCCGCAAGTATCGTTGCCGGATTTACTATTTCATGGCCTGATCTGGAGTCGGCCCTGCTACAGCATTCTGACCGACGAAAAAATCAAAATATTATCCAGCCTTTGATACTGTGGTTGTTCTGAAATAGACAGCAATTTCTACAAAAGCGATTTTCTAGATTTGACTGGCATGAACTTTCTCTGGTTCGAAGAAGGAGGTTATTAGTTCGACTCTGTGTATTACTTTTTATGTATGTACATAGATTTCTCTACAATGGTATGTCCAATTTGGATGAAACTTTTAGGCGGTATTAAGGATAATACCGGATTAGTACCATAGTAGGCATTTTGAAGAAAATTAAAATGGTGAAATGACGCCATTGTGAATCTCTTTTAACCTAAGCGATACATTTGAAATGCACTAATATATTGCCTTGCAATTTGATACATGAGTAATAAATAAATAATCGTTCCGCAATTTGAGTTAGGAATATGGCGTATTTCGCATGTGTGAGTGAACATTGGTTCACGAATGCGGAATGCGCTACTCCAAACGTGTTTTAGACTAAACTTTTTCTTCAACTTCTAATTCTGTAATTAAAAACGATATCGGAACGTTAATTTTCATATCAGTAGAAGAAAACATTTATTTCTTGTTCAGGTTGTTTCGATTATTATAAATTTTAACGAATGTTAAAAATACAAAATATCTTTATTCTTTATTATTTTCAATAGCTTGAAGTTCATTGTTACTGACAACTTTAATTTTCGACTGTGTAATGCTGATTTTTTATAAATATGTAGAGAGGGGCATTTTATATACTATTAGGGTAGTGATTCTGGAAAAAAATCGTATGCAATGGGTCCAGCATGATTTTTTATTAACGTCGTTCAAAATTTTATTCTATATTTATGCTTTGAAAGCTTTAAAGCTGACCTCTGCAGTAAAAATTTTTTCTAGATGGAATATAATATTAATTTCTACATTTTAGTGCTTTCTTGAAGAGGTTGTCTGGTCTATTTACTGTGACCGTTTGATGGATAGGATTTGACAAATCGTACATAAAAGAAGACTTATTTTTCTCCATCAGTCGTTTTGATATATGATCATGTAATTTAAGTCAGGTTGGGTTGAGAGTGATCGTGTAGATATTTACTTTGTCAACCTATATATATGCTACGTAACTTTTATGATAGTACTTTTCAAGTTAAAATCTGCATTTACTAAGTTTGTTTTTTGAAATACCTAATTTCAGTTGTACTGTTCAGATTCTTCTTCTAATGCCATATGTCATATTTTTGCAACGGTGGCTACAAACTGTGAACGAAACATGTAGGCACTGAAGGTTGAGATGTTGTTTAAAAAAACAGTCCAGTCTGTTGATTACTGCTTCGAGATTAACTTTTTATATTTCAATAGTTATCTAAATCATGCAAAATTTATGGAAAAACTATAAACAAACACACGTAAGTGAAAGTCAATGCTTCTGTAGATCATTTGGTAGCGCGGAGGTTTTGTGTTCGAATTCAAGTGAAAACCGACTAACGTTGTTGCCTTAAGTGAAAAAAGAGTAAGTTTATGGACGGTGATTTAAAGCCTTGTAAAATAGGAGCAGAGGGAACCAAGCACATTTCATAACCGAAAGACTTTTGGAATAAAGGAGCGAACATAGTGGGAGGTCCGCGATCTTTGCAGTTGGACGGTGAACGGATGCATATGGGTCGATGCCCTCTGGCAGGAACAACTAAAAAGGGATAATGGATGTTAATTCACTTGAATAAAACCTATGGTAGTATCTGTAAACAAAGACAATAAAAGAAGCTACAATTTGATGTTTATACCTTTTCTTTAGATAGGGTCAGGGAGGTTAAAGAATGAAAGAAAGGTTGCTCTCAATATATACGAGCAATACTCAAGGCTAGGTCTGATTAGCAATATGTAAAAGGTATACAAGTTAGCAGAAGAAAAATATTTTCAGCCTCGAAAGAGGAAACCCATTTTCAGAGCGGCTGCCATGGCAATTGACGTGATTTAACTGCCAGCGAAGATCTTGCTGAAACCAACTAGGCTAAAGGAATATTTGGCTTCAAACATTTGATTAGTCATTTGAATGGTATGAGTATTAGAAGATTATTTTTGAGATAGTAAACATTATTGGGTTTTAGAGACGTTAAGTTGAACAAGGTTCTTTGCTTCTTTTTCTATGATTTCACGGAAGTTCTCGGTTAAGTATAGTCATTACGTCATGCCTAACATTCATTTTAGTCTTGGAAACTGGTCTAGAAAATTGTATGTTCGAGCGGAGTATCAGTATGGCTGTAGATAGGATTGCAGCCATTTCACAAATAGTTCTGCTTCAGTCACACCAAGTACAAGGTTTTGAAGGAAGACCATAGAGAGAAAATTTAAACAACAAAATAATATTTTGCCCCTTTTCTTCCTGTCTCTTTAATATTATAACAAATCTGTCTGTCTTTAGCTTTCAATATTTGCTTATATATTATATATATATATATATATATATATATATATATATATATATATATATATATATAGTCGAAATTGTAGCTTTGTAGAAGCTCTTGAGTTCAAATTGTCCACATCTTCCAAGATTCTTTGGGATACCTCAACTTTCAGACATTAACACATATATGTCCTGTAAATCATTCTCGTTTTTCTGTTCATTTCAAAACATTCGTATCACATAAAAATGATCTAAATTTTACTTTAAGCTGTGTTTCGAGTGATTGTTTGACAACCCAGTGAGCTAATAGAAAGTATTAAAATGTTCAGACAAACATATTATGACATTTAAAAACTGATTCTTAGTATATTATGAGGCCATAATATAAAAATTAAATACCTCTTTTTTATAATGTTTTAAATGGTTATACAAATTATTTTGACATTAACAGGAAGTAGACGAATACAGATCATTTTCAACTATAGAGGAGAGTTAAAAATACCTCTATGGCAAAAAAATATCAATATGTAGTTACTTATTTATAAAGTCACGTTGTTAGTTTCTTTTTAAGGTTCCAGCGTGATCCTAGGGTACGTAACTCTGGGCTGGATGTAGAAAGAACCTCTCGACTTTAGAAAACAGGGATATGATTTTTTATTAACTCATAAATCAGCATGAAATACCAAAAGTTAATGCTTGCATCATCTCCTTACTATGTGGTTTTTTAGAATAACAAATACTTATGGGGCGCTAAGAATAACAGACACTTATTGGGTTTTTAAGAATAACAAATACTCATGGAGCTTTAACGATTTAAATAATTCCTTTAGGTTATATACAGGCTTGGGTTAAAATATATGGGGATAGGGTAGTCATGAGCTGATGTATTACTTATAGGTAATATCGCAGATAACTAGATTGGTTTTATGAGATTTAAGTCAAGTTTGAATCTACTGGAAATCGCGTTGTCTTCATAGTTATTGGGATTAGAACACGTCAAATTAGAATTACTATCCGACGCTTTGTCTCCGATTGCACGAGGCATCTTCAGGAATTCTTACTGCACGAGATCTTAAGTCCTTTAAGTCGTCTTCGTTTTTCTGTCCATTTTATAACATTTGTTCTAAATGTTACCTCAAGCTGCTGGGTTTTGATTAATTGTTTGAAAACCCAGTAAGCTAATAGAAAGTATTAAAATGTTCAGATACACATATTACGATATTTAAAAGCTGGTTCTTAGTATATTATGATTCCAACCATATCTTTGTTATTAACCATATTACAAAATTGAAATACAAATTATTCTCAATAATTTAAATCGTTGTACAAATTATTTTGAAATTAACAGGACTTAGGGGAATACAGAATACATATTTTGAACTATAGAGAGAAGTAGAAAATACTTTTAAGGAAAATAAAGACCAAACGTATTTACTTATTTATAATTTCACGCCAGTCGTTTCTTTTTCAGCTTTCAGAGTAATCTTATGGCACGTAACGCTGGGTTGGATGTAGAGAGAAAAAATCGACCTTAAAAAACAGGGGTATGATTTATAATAATCATCATCTCCCTACTTGGGGGTCTTTAGAATAATAAATACATTAAAAATAACAGATACTTAAGGGGTTTTTAAGAATAATAAGTACTTTAGTAGCTTGAGTAATTCCCTTATATTTATAGACAGGCTTGGGTTAAAATATATGGGGATGAGGGTAGTTATGAGTTGGCCTTCTACTTATAGGTAATACCGCAGATAACTAAGTTGATTTTATCAGAGTTAAGTCAAGTTTTAAGCTACTGGAAATCGAGATGCCATTTATAATAAAAATAATGCTAAGAAATTATGGTTCTTGCGATTAGAACGCGTCAAATTAGAACTACTATCCGAAGTTTCGTCTCCGATTGCACGAGGCATCTTCAGATCTGAACACTGTAAGCCGTCAAAGCTTGCGGTCTATGTTAGAAATAATGCTGATGATTGCAAGGTCAAATTTATCAAGACTCAATCGGGCTAATAAAATATTTCAACAAATTTTCAAATTATTTTAATAATCGTGAGGTTGGGTTTATTCAAGAGTTTATAATATTTAATTAATTCCGAGATAAGTTCTGGTTACATAAATTTTATGTTTACGAAATATACATCAAAATCCATTTTAAGTTTAAGTCGCCAGCAGGGTGCAATTCCCTTTTTATGATTCAATAATCTGTAAATGCTAATTTTGATTTGTGTTTTGATTTGTTTCATTGTTTGTCTCCACGTCCGTCGTATGGTATTCTTGACTGATTTTCTTCTTACGCTATTGCTATTATACTTGAAAAGTAGTATTGAAAACAGGGCCCAAAACACTTTGATATATTATTATTTTATTTTGATTGAGATATTTTGAGTCAAATCATCAAAAATTGACATTATAAATATACTTTAAAAAATCGTTAAAAGTTACTTTTTTCAAATGGACACCCCCAATTTTTATAATTGTATCTTATTTAACACTTAAAATAAGGATGATTTTGTATAAAGTTGTCTATTCCGAAATTGTGTAGTTTTTGAGTTATTGACAATTTAACATTTTTTATTCTAATAATAGACTTCTAAGTTTTCTTGTTAGTTGGCCATGACGGGGAGGCCTGGCGAGAACAAAACCAATTGGTTACTATAGAAACGTAATATTTATTGTCGTTTGACAATTATCTATTAAAATATTATTTATTGATTATAGTAATTATAATAATTATTAAACTAATAATCATGCCGGGGTGATTAAATTACACACACGAGGATTATTTAAATTTGTTTATTATCTATGTGGAATCTAACAGAGTTTTAACAAAAACATGCCAGATATTTGCTGATAGATATCCAGATAAACAGAAACCGTCACCGAACAGCGTTAAACAAATGTCGGAAAACTATAAAATTGTTGAAACCTTGAAGACAAAAATTAATTAAAGAAAGCCTACACAAGAGCACAACTTATTTTTTAATAAATGTTGAAAATATCCACCTTGTACTTCCAAACATTTTTCGCATCTCGGAATAAATCCTTCGTGAGTAGCCGCTCTAATTGAAGCTGGAGATAAACTTTTGAACGCATCCCTTACCCTTGCCATTCAGTCCTTTTTCGTTGTTACTGGATTAAAATAAACGATTCCTTTTATCGTTCCCCATATAAAATAATCTAAGTCTGTCAGATCGGGGGAACGAGGAGGCCACAGGAAAGGTCCATTGTTGGCAATCCACTTGTCGTAAAACGTAGCTTGTAAAAAGTCAGTAACTGCAACGGTTCTAGTGGTGGGACGCCATCGTGTTAGTAGAAAATTTGACTATGTTCTGTCAAAGGTAAATTACTTAAATGTTCGTTGTCCAACTCTTCAAAAATATTCAGATATCTTTCTCCTACAAAAGTTTATAGCCATAATTTTACGGAAAGAAATGCTTTGATAATATTCATCGATTTATTGATTTAAGAAGAAACAAAATACATCAAAATTCAATTAATTTAATCTGAAGAGTGCTCAATAAAAAAAAAAGGTTTAGTATTTTATGACTTTCTAAAGTACCCTGTATAAATTGCTTGTAAATATCTAACTACAGATAACTTTCCTATAAAACTTGGGAGGATATATTTTTTCAGATATGATGTGTTACGGTATGTGGACCAGTATTTGTATTAAGTAGTGTAGTGTGACCTATATAAATAATTTAATTTAATTTATTTATGTAATAATATTTACTAAATGATTTATCTAATTTTGGATTGACGCTAAATTGATTAAAAAAAAATTATTGTAATATTACCTTAATGGATTATTTTTCATTAAAAAAGTCCTTGTGTTTAGGCAGTGTATAACTTACCATTTAAATTTTCTTCGTAAAAATTCAGTTTTATTATTCCATCGTTCCTTGCTGCACAAAATACATTAAATTGCCAGTATTCTTGAAAGTTCCGCGATCTTACTGCATAAGGATTCGAATCACTCCAAAAATGGGAATTGTGTCTATTGAAAAGGCCATTTTTAGTAAATTTTGCTTCATTGGTCCAAATTATATTGTCCAAAAATCTAGGGTTATCTTGTACCATTGTTAAAATAAACTCCCAAAACTGTACTCTTTTTGGCATATCAGTATCTTTTAGATGTTCAACCAATGATATTAAATAAGGTTGGAAGTTATGTTTTAACAGAAACCTATGCACTGAATTCCTCGAGATACCTGACTGTCTTGCCACGTTTCTTAGGGATGTCATTGGAAATGCAATTGCAATCTCGACATTTTCATTATCAACAACGGGCTTCCTCTTATTAATTTTTGCCTTGACGTTTTCAAAATTTTTATAGTTTTCCAACATTTGTTTAACGCTGTTTGGTGACGGTTCCTGTTTATCTGGGTATCTATCAGCCAATATCTGGCATGTTCTTGTTAAAACTCTGTTAGATTCTCCATAGATAATAAACAAATTCAAATAATCCTCGTGTGTGTAATTTAATCGCCCCGGCATGATTATTAGTTCAATAATTATTATAATTACTATAATGAATAAATAATATTTTAGTAGGTAATTGTTAAACGACAATAAATATTACGTTTCTACAGTAACCAATTGATTTTGTTCTCGCCAGGCCTCCCTTTCATAGCCAACTAACAAGAAAACTTAGAAGCCGTCTGGCATTATTAGAATAAAAAATGTTAAATCGTCAATAACTCAAAAACTACAAATTTTTTACTTTTACTTACAAACTTTATACAAAGTCACCCTTATTTTAAATGTTAAATAAGATAAAATTATAAAAATTGGGGGTTTCCATTTGAAAAAAGTAACTTTTAACGATTTTTTAAAGTATATTTATAACGTCAGTTTTTGGTCACCCTATATTTATTTATTATAAAAATATCAGCACAGGCCACTAAAGTGGATCCTTTTGGACAAGGAAGCCACCCGCAAATAAATAATAGAGACTTCGATAATCAGGTATATATATATATATATATATATATATATATATATATATATATATATATATATATATATATATATATATATATATATATATAGTCTAGACCTGCAAACGTCATATTTTACATAAAATTCAAAATATCTCAAAAACCGTTCAACTTAGGTATAGGATATTATATACGAAATATACCTAGAATTTTTCGAGAAATCCAAAAATTTGATAATATACAGGGTGTTCTATTTAAAAAAAGAAAGTTGACGTCTACTTCCGGTATAACCGGAAGTGCCGCCATCTTGAAAATATTTTGCGCGAATTGCCCTTATCGACTTTAGTTAGCTGCCAAAATTTCAAATTTTTCCAAAGCCTAGTTTCTGAGAAATCGACCGCCGCAGTTCGTCGTGGGACACACTATATTTTAATATACTATTTTGAAAAATAATGTAGAATTTTGCAAATACTTTTTGTACTTAGTTTTTCTATATTATCAAAATAAAGAAGTACTCTACATAGAAGAGGGAATTTTAAATAACATGATCCGAATTACTGTAAACATTTAAAAGTTACATCTAATAACTTAACGTCCCCATAAAGATGATGCCTCGCTAAAACTTTTGACGAACGAAAATGAATGATTTATGAATGAAGATGGTCGAAGACCAAACCCAAACTAACTTAACTGGGAAATTATGTCAGTGGGACATGACGACACTTGCGTAATCTTCCTTCAGAGAGTTATTCTCGTGCTTCTTTCAGTCTCCGTAAACAATTGGTTTTTAGGTAATACGTATTTAGACTTGGTTGTGTTTATAGCTTTATAAACAGGTAATTAAAATACATGCAAATTGGGTGCTAGACTGTTTTAACAGGTGTAACCGTACTGCAGATTTCTCTTCCTCTCCGGGATGTAAGCATTTTTTCATTTATTGGTTTTCGTTCTTTATTAAATTAATCTTTTCGTTAATGATTTTGTCGAACATATCACTCGGAGTAGAGTATTCCTGTATGCCGATATACTACAGTTGTTTTCGTGGACCTGGAATTCCTGTCTAAAGGAGTTAGGCCAATTTTGTTGTGGAGGAATTTTCTCCCTGGCGTGGTTTAAGAAAAATAAACTTTTGGTGCACAAATGGATTCTTCGGACTATTTTTGTCCTGTTGTATTCAACGTCTTTTAGGGAAACTTTCCCTGAAAGTAAAATTCTGACTGACCACTCAGTTTATTTATTTAAATTATTGACTTAATTTCATAAAAACAGACATTTTTGTTGGCTTAATAGTTCTTACCGTTACAATGACACTCAGAGATAAGTCTTATATCTCGCTGCTTAAATTTAGAAATGTATAAAAGATATCTCGTCGTACACACTGCGATTCTAAAGTACGAGAGAGTGTTTTCGGTAATGACATTATATGGAAGTAGAAAAACCTATTATTTAAATAATTATTTGTTAATAATAAATGTATATAGCTAATGAAATATTACCGCAAAAGAATGCAGTGGCCACAGAACCATTAGTCTTATGAGACACACTCTTAAAATATTTCTGAAGTTTATAAGCAAAGAATTTTTCAAAAGCTAGAATTGGACATTAGCGCTTGGATTCAGAGAAGCGTTGTTTGGGTTCAATATATTGATTCAGAGATGCATGTATGTCAACCAACTCACATATGCTTGTTTTTTGGATTACAATCAGGTACTTGATAAAGTTCAGCATAATTGTCTCATGCAACTTCTCAGACGCAAGAATCTCGATTCAAGGGATATTAGAATAATAAATTACATATACAGTTGTGAAATGAGGGAATGAAGTGTCAGAGGAAATCCAAATTCGAAGAGGTGTGAGACAGGGTTGTGTGCTTTCTCCACTATTATTCAACCTATACTCCGAAGTAATCACTGTTTGACAAGATTTTTCTAACACAGGCCAGCTCATTATTTTCACAATGAAAATACTCTCCCAATAACAAAAAAAATATTCCGAAAGCTCTAATACGCACTATTTTTTAATAGCCTAATTAGAACCTTTTATATTGGCAGGTAAACAATTTTATTGTGAGGCGGCTAAAATGGGTCCATTTTACAATGGAAAAATTACCTAGACTGGGTTGTGTACAACATTAGACATAAAATAAACGTTAAACATCACTCTTCTGTTGAGTTTCGAATTGAGTGGTTTTCTGTATATCGATAAGCAAGTGTATGTGAAGACGAGAATGTCGAATCAAATGCACCGAAGTTGACAAATTTTGTTATATTTGTGGAGAATTTCTGGTGAAATCACAAGCCAGGCCATTTACCGAAAATGTAAAAAAAGCCTTTAAATATTTTGGTGTGTCAATTGGGGATCAAGATAAGCGGTGGGCTTCCCATGTGTGCTGTGTTAGTTGTAGTGTATCATTGGTGCAGTGGAAGAAAGGAAAGAGAAAAAGTATGCCTTTTGCAGTTCCATTGGTATGGCGAGAACCCACCAACCATTCTGGCGATTGTTATTTTTGCCTGACAAAGTCTAAAGGTTATTCCGAAAAGGGAAAGCACAATATAGAATATCCAAATTTGAAAATTCGTTGTGCATATATAGACGACCTGTTCCTTATAATGCAAATTTGTCAAATTTAAAACCCTCTATACCAGTTGCCCATTCAGTTGCCTGAAAGAAAATTAAATTGCCAATTTTGCTATTGATTTGGGAGATAAAAATGGAGATAACTCATCATCAGATAGCTCAGAAGAACCGTGTACCGATCCCACTTTTACCACAGGTCCCAGTTCAAATTAAAAGAAGGCATTTTTATTGGGCCACAAATCGAAAATTGCCACATTTGGTTGATTAGATTTAATTTGTATGTGATTTGGGGCTATCCATGAACAGATGCCTATAAAGCGCTCAGAACATTAAAAATTCACTTCCTCCATTCCCATCTGTCATTTTTTCCTAAAAATTTGGGAGCTATTAGTGACGAGTAGGGTGAAAGGTTTCACCAATATTTTTCTCGTTTGCTTTTCTCTTAGATATATGGTATGTTTAATAGGCGAAAACTGTAAACATAGTCAATAAACAGAGTTAAGAATTTTCTGAAATCATTTTTTCTATAGATATTAAGTATCGTATAATACAAAAATTACGAATTTCAGAAAAAGTGCCAGTGATTCAAGAATTTTTAGCACGTGAAATATCGGGAACCAAAGCTAACAGAAACGCAATCAATATTATCAGATTTGCCGATGACACAGTGCTACTAACGAAATGTCCGGAAGATTTTCAATGAGTAATCGACCGGCTAGTGGAAGTCAGCGAGGAGAATGACTTGTTAATGAATATATAATGATTGTATCGGAAACACCGTAAGGCCAACACAATTTAATAGTTCATAATGAAATAGTGGGTTCAAAAATACAGATATTTAGTCACTAAGTATAATCAATGAAAACAATGAATACACCGAAGAGATTAATAATTCAAGAATAGAACAAGCAAGAAGTGCATTCAGCAGAATGATAAATGTATTTTGCCGCAGAGACTTTACTTTGAAAATAAAGATTCGTCTCTTGAGACGCTACGTATTTTCCGTTTTGATATACGGTATGGGGGCGTAGACACTTAGAAAAAAACTAAACCAACAAATTAGAGTCGTTTGAGTTAGGGACGTACCGGAGAATATTGAAACTGAGTTGGGTTGATAGATTCACAAATCATGACGTGCTGGTCAGAATGGACAAACAGAAAGAAATGTTAACACTGTGAAATACTAAAGGAAAAGGTTGATGGAATATTTTTGCGTGTTTTAAATAAAACACAACAATAGTCATAATAATTATAAATAAGGCCCATAAAAGGTGGAAAGTTTAAAGTCCTAAGTAGAATTTTTTGCGAACTAGAACGACAAAGCATTTTTTTGCGAACTAGAACTACAATTTTTTGCGAACTAGAACGACAAAGCAAACTAAAGATAAGAAATTTTGGTGTGAATCCAAGATAGCGAAACAAAAAGGCATCTTATTAAAATATTTAAAAAATCTGCATGAAAAAACTACTTACTTATAGTGATTTAAAATTTTGTGCAAGAATTAAGTGTAATATAGAAAGATGAATTAGTAAAATTGTGATTCGAATTCAAGAATTACGAATAAATATTTATTTGTAATCGTGAAAAAAAAATCCTGTCCAAGATTTTACATAGGTAGCTTTAAGTTTTAGCATTCTAGATGCCCAAAAACACGTTTTCTCAATTCAGTCAGTCTATTGTCGAATGTCTGCCTGTCAAATTGGGGCCTAGCTAAAAAATTATTTACCCGATTGACCTCAAATTTTGGCCAAAAATTAAAGATCTTATGGGAATAACCTGGTAAACATTTTGGGAAATATCCAATATGGTGGAAGAAAATGCTGTCCTAGTCAAGTATGACTTAAAAATTACCACAAAATCAAGTGTTACATAGAAATGAACTTTTAACATTTTGGTATGAAGCCAGAATGGCTGGCTAATAAAATAGTTAAAAAATCAACCGGAAAAACTGTTTATTAGATTAATTTCAAATTTTGAGCAAGCATTAATTGTGGTATATAGATAAACTAGTAAAGGTTGTGGTACGAATTCAAAATAGCGGAACCAAATAAAGATCAAACAAAATGTTTAAAAAATTTCTCATTCAACTCAAGTTTTTCACAAAAATTAAAGGTGATATAGAAAGAGGCTGGTATGAATTCAACATGACGGCGACTCCGAAAATTCGCGTAATCCGGGCACGTGGCGTCAGTTGCCCGAGTTAGATATATTCTGATGGTCTATTCTTGCCATTCAGGAAAAATCACGTTGAAGGTGCGATATATATACGTCTGGTAAGTACAGCAATTTTTGCAAGGTATTTAGTTTTACCTATTGTTCATTAAAAATCAGTTAAAAGACGACGTTCTGGCAAATGTCGTTTGAAGTTGAGTTATAGTAGAAGCTGTATCTACAAAGCAAACGCCATCTCTAAGAATTTATTGCAACTTAAACAGAAGTATCATCTCGCCCATGGGTTTGTGATAGATGACGCTCAACATTTCGGGAGAGATGACGTAGAGTAGTTTTTTTATTTTAGACCCAAAATGCCAACTTTTTACACTGTTCGTAAGAGTACAAGGGGAGAATGGACATAAAAGGACTTGGCTAGGGCTGTGGAAGCTGTTTTAAGACAAGGTCCACATCAGACAAGCCAGTCGCACTAACAACATCCCTAATAGGACACTACGTGCACGCTTAGCTAAACAGAAATTTTTCAAGGGTAGAAGGTTTTGCATGAAAAAAATTTCAGGGGAATAGTTTATAATCTAGCACAATCTACTAAAAAATGGGCTGTGCTGATTGTCAGGTCGAAATGTTCCAAGAGGAAGGCATAAAAGTGTTTTTAGCTTCTGAGAATGAGCTTCTTGATAGACCTCAAAATATTTTCAATATGGACGAAACAGGGCACCAACTTAATAATGTACCTGGTAAAGTTGAAGCTGTGAAAGACAGTAAAGCCGTTCATGTAGTTACATCGCAAGAACGAGGCGAGACCATAACAGTAGTGTTGTAACGCAGATGAAAATTTTATGCTACCGTACTGCATCTTTAAGGGTATTAATATGCAACAAATCTGGTAAGTGAACATGCCACAAATGAGATACTGGTTTCAAATCTATATTTTATGTTTGCGTTTCAAAATGACGTTATATTGCCTTCACGGATGGAAAAATACAACGTATTTTCATTCCGGGTGTACATCCGTTCACTACTGTCGTTCTGAAAAGAACAGTTTTGCTCACGTTTTGACAAAATCACATTTGGCATTTTCGAAGCTTTCTTTCTCGCGTCCGAATAGAGACTGAAGTATTGGTGACTGCGACGCTTCCTTTTATACCCCCACCCGGGGCCGAAGGTTGCTGTTGTTGTTGCGATAATTGCGCTTGTGTTTTTGCGATTTTAGATTTGTCGATTATTGCCTTCCATACTGTTGGTAGTTTTAATGATTCGTCCTTTTTATTCAAATCACCTTGTTTTCCAATTTCTATGGCTTCTCGGATTATTCTGGTCTTATAATGTTTTATATTGGCAATCTCCCTATACCCATCGAAATTTATTTTGTGGCCGGTTTCCTGATTTGTAGGAATAAAGTTGAGGTTGTTTGTTTGTTTCTGATGATGAGTTTATGTTCTTCCACTCTTGCTGATTCGCCTGTCAGTTTGTCCCACGTACATCTCTTCACAGTCCTGGCACGGAATGCTGTATACTCCGCGGTTTTCCAGTTTGATTTTAGCTTTTGGGTTTCTTCCGATTCTGTCTGTTGTGCCTTTTACATATGGTAAGACTACTTGTTGCTTTTTCGGCTCATAATTTTTGTTATTCGTTGTTCGGGAAACCTGTGCATTAATAGCTTTCTCTATGGTGCGATTTGTGTAGCCATTTTTTTTAAAGCACTAGATATTACTCTAAGTTCGTTTTGTCTCGTCTGTGTTTCAGTTAATCGCACGGATCTGGATATTAGGGTATTTGCCACAGCTTGAATTTGTGCTGGGTGATGATGTGATCATGCATTTAAAGATCTGTCTATACGTGTTGGTTTTCTGTACACGGTGTATTCGAAATGTCCGTTATGCAGTTTTGTGATCAGAACATCTAAAGTCAGAAATTTTTCGAGCTCTGCAGGACCATGTTGCCATATAATAAATATGTCATCCACATAACGAATCCATAATTTGGGCTTTAAACTTGCTTTCTCAAGAGCTTGTTTCTCGAAGTATATCATAAATAAATTCGGACTACTGGTGATAGCGAGGACCCCACTGGAGCACCATCCGTTTGTTTATACATTTACCCGTTGAATGAAAAATAATTATTTTTAAGGCAATTCTCCGAGAGTTGTATTATATGTGCCTGGAGACCTTCGTTCATAGCAATCTTGTCCAATGCTTCGTCGATGGGAATACTGAGATATAACGATTTGACATCTAGACTTGCTATGATGTCGTCTTTTTCAAGGACGATGTCTCGTATAATTAGAGTGAATTGCTCCGACTTCTTTATAAATGAATCAGTTTTTTCTACAGTTGGTTGCATAATTTCAGAAAGATATTTCTCTAGTTTTTGTAGCGGCGAAATAACAGCACTAACAATAGATCTGATGGGCGCTCCTGGTTTGTGTATTTTTGATATACCATAGAGTTTAGGACATCTGCTCGACTTTTCCCGTGGTATGATTTTTTGTTTAATTTCGGGGTTTATTGGTAAACTTTTTATTTTATTTTTAGTTCTTTTTCCAGGTACGTTGTCGGGTCTCTTGGAACAGGTCTATAACAATTGTCTTGTAGCATATCATGCATTTTTTGTCTAATCTTGGAACAGGCCTATAACAATTGTTTGTTAGAGCTTGTAGCATTAAAATTCTTGCCACTTCTTGACGAATTTCCTGTGCTTTTGTTTCTTCAGAGGAGTCAAGGACAGCTTCTACTCCTATATATATATATATATATATATATATATATATATATATATATATATATATATATATATATATATATATATAGTTCCTTAAATAGAAATAAAATTCTTGGACCCCCAAGAATTTTTACGATGTGTGTATATGGGAAAAATCCTGCAACTCATGGAGTGTCTATTAGAGGTGTAATCGCTTTTTGCTGTCGTTTAAAGCTGTGGATAAGCTTCAAAATATAAGAAATATAAGTGACAACTTCTTACATACATATCCAATAATAATTAAGAAAATATAGTTCTGTGTACTTTCATTTATTTTAGATATTTGAACTTAATATTTAAAGTAATGTTTATAATCCCACTTGATAAAATGTAGCGAGCACTGCGAAAGAAAAAACTTGCAAATAACTACACGAAAGGAACGTGTTCGCATTACTATTACATATACACCTATTAAACGTATTAGTGAACTTGTTGACCTAGATGAAATCGATGTTAATTTGATGATTATTAAAAAACGACGGCTGGGACCGTTATATTTCAAATGTCTAGACCTTGACTATTGATTTTAACCGGAATTTTTGCTATTTATTTGAACACATGTTTTGGTTTTTTGTTGCTATTTGTGCTTGCAAATCGGATTAGAGCAGATTTATTGATGCTTGGAGTCTAATTGGTTGGGCGCTATAACAAGTTAGAGTCTTTTATTTGCATTGTTGCTTTAATTATGTTTCCCTTTGATTGCCACAGGCTCCAATTATTAACATGCTGTTGAATTTATCAGGCAAATAGTTATTATTGATACAATTGTTTCAACAAAGGTATCCAAGGCAGTTATCGGCTTGGTACAGTTACCATCCTATTTATAACTTGAGCCTAAGAGGAAGCAGGTTTAGTTATTTATGTACCAATGGTAATAAATAGATGTTCTTATAAATTAGAGTTGTATTGCATTCATTTCGATACTCTTTTGAGTGTCGAAATAGCCCACTTTTTCGCACTAGGCGGTGAAGGTTTATCGCGCTCCATTTTCGCACTCATTTACCCTGTAAGAAAAATTATATAAAGAATATTAGTACTTATTATAAATATTAACTACATAAATATGAATATTTGACATATTTAAACCAGATGTATTATTAAACACTTTTATAGAGCCAACCATTAATACGTCATTATTAACGACACAACATGTGTCCTCTTCTTCTCCTTTTCTTTTCATTACTTCTGCAGCATGTTCTCCACTGAACGTTCAACATACCCTTGAGCCACTGCACTACTCTTCCATCCACCGTGCCTCTTTAACGCACATAAACAATACCTACTTAAAAACAAAGGCCAGAACACTACCTTCTGACGTCATCACTAGTCGATCGCAGAATGCGCGGCGTTTTATTTGCTTATGGTGATATTATGAAATTATCTGGTAATTTTACAATTTATTTTGATAATTTAAAAACCAAATAATATGAAAAAACATTTTAGATTTATTTTCGAGTATATACAAGATAAATGGTCGTGAAGTTGCCGGGCTCATAACGATCAGGTGGTATTTTACCCCCAATAAAGCAATTAAGGTTGCAAGCGTTTCTCAGTACAGGTCGCTATTTTATATTTATTATTAAATCATTTGAACTGTGGCATTAGCGGTGTTATTTATTTTAAGAGTAACAATCCTTCTGTTATTAGTAATTTTTGAAATGTTTAGACCATGTGAATCCGACGACAGACTTAAAGAGATAAACTCATAAACTAAACAAACTTAAAGAGATAAACGAACAAAAAACAAAATGCCATTTACCGATGTGCTGCAAGAGAATTGTTTTACGACTATATCAAGGTAAAATTATATATACTTTTTCCTTACATGTATCTAATAAAAAAATAACTCTAATTAATTCGGTTAATGTGATTAAATAGGTAGTTTTACAAATTTCTGAATCTCCAAATGAAAAATTACTGTTATTTGAGTAGATGCTAAAAAATTTTTTAAACATTTTATCTGCAGTATGAAGCGGTAAAAAAGTTCTATCGATAAACTACTTAAAAACGATTTTTACGCTATAACAAGATCAATAAGGCGCAGCATTTTTCTTTTTCTAAAAATGTAAAAAAAGTTAATTTGAAAAATTAAATTATTACAAATGATACCTTATATTTTATTAGTAATATTTATGTATTATAAATGCTCAAAATATGTGATCGAACATTCACTAAAATACAATTTAGTTTTGGAATGTACAAAATATACCTAACCCATTTTTTTTAAATACTTGGAAATCAGCTGTTGGCCGGCGGCCCTTTTTGATTATTTTTAAAATACTTTTATTATCGCTGTTTTCTTCAATTGTATTCATACGGTAACGTCTTTTGCGACTCCTTACACTGCCTTTAACGATAGCACATGCGCCAATAATAACTCACATGCTAATGCATAGCTTTAAACTGCATTCACTAATATTTATATACAGTAAAATCAAGAAATGCTCAGCAACCTTCAAATATTTGTCTGCAGGACTTCTAAAAGCGTCAGCGGCCATAGAAGCTACCATTAAGAGAACTGTGGAGTTAACCGGCATTTCAAGGTCTACATTGCGTCGATTACTTGACCAAGACAATTCACTGGAGAGGAAGAACAGATCTAACAAAGGCACAATGAAAGTGTTTGGGAATGGTGATGCAGAATTAGTGCGCAGGGAAGTGTATGAGATTGCGAGAAAGATCTTTGCGGGAAAAGTTATTAGCAAATGGTTAATTTACTGATAGTCTCGAAACGTTGTGCCGATTCCTGCATAAAATTGGATTCGCTAGGTGAATGGAGACAAAAATATTCAATCCAAATTCATCAGTTCCGCGCAGAAAACTAAAATATTTACTATTTAGATGAGAATTGGTTCGACACCCATGACACTACAATTAAAGGTTGGCAAGATTCTTCACCAAAGTACATTTTAGATGTATCTGCTTCTCAAGGAAAGAAAATATCCATCTTGCACTGTGGCTCGAGGGATGGTTGGATGCCGAACGCTTTGCTACTTTCAGCAAAAATCATTAAGGACTGCTCGTTAGACTACCATCAGGCCATGACAAATGAGCTTTTTGAAAATTGGATGAAAAATTCTCTTCTGTATCACAGCACCTTCACAGCACCTTATCTGAAAAAGTACCAACCATAAGCGGTAAAAAAAAGGTGCAAGAGTTCCTCAGTTAACATGACCTCAATTTTGAAGAAAATTATACAAAAAAATAACTATTTAAAGTATTAAAAACTAAATCGTATGATAAAACATATTGTGTAGATGAGGCTATAAAAGCATCCGGTAACATACCACTTAGTTTGCCCCCTTACCACTGCGCTTGGAATTCAATAGAAATGATATGGTGTGAATTAAAAAACAAAGTTAGACACAATAATGTAAATCCAAAAATGTTGGCTAATGTAATTCAACTAATTAAAACTCAATATGAAGTAATACCAGAGAGCAGTTGAAGAGCGCGTTAATATTGTACTTAAAGTAAAAAATAATTATAAAAAATATTGGGAAAACGTAAAACCTTTAATTATATCAGTGGATGGTAGTGATAACATAGATTCAGGCTATTAACATTAATTAATAAATCATTGATTGAGATGATCCATTTTACTCATACGTTCCACTCCTTTTTAGTTTCTTTAGTTTTTAAGATATCGGAATAACCTTTTTTGTTTGGACCAAAATAATAAAAATTAGGATAAAAAAGATAGGACTTATGGTAAGGGAGGAGTTGCTATTCTTATAGCCTCCAATTTGACGTATCAAGATTTAAAAATCGAATCTAAATATCTGCCAGAAATATGTGCCGTAAAGTTTACTTTAACAGTCGCTGGTATAATTTTTTGTCGATATATAGGCCCCCCTCAACTAAAGTATCTCTTAAAGAATGGATACAAATCTTCTCATTATTTCCAAATGTTTTTATCGGTGGAGATTTTAATGCCCATCATGGATTGTGGGGATCTAATTCGGCAAATTCTGACAATAATATTATAACATTTTCAAATTTATGTATAATTATTTAGTTTATAGTAACACTGAGGCAATTACTAAATTTGGCTAGTTATATATAGTTACTGATTTTCACACAGTGTTCTAACACCATCCTGTCGAATAACTCTACGAGTTGAATTTTTCCAAATTTCACACTTTATAAAAGAAAGTTAATAGAATCTTTATTAATAGGGTGTTACGATTGAAAGTGACATATTTTGAATATATAATCAGTTTTAGTTAATAAGATACTGGCCTTCTTTATTAATGAAAATAACAACTTTTTCATTTTCAATAAAATATTCTGTTTTTTCGGTTTCTTCTTTCAGTCCATTTCACTCACGTGAATTATGATAAATATATTTACTCTCTTCTTTCTTCTAACATATCAATTTAACACTTTGAGAACACTTGAAATATTAGAAAGTTACAGAGTATATAACTTTTTGTTTTCATTTTTCAAAGCTGTTTTTTTCTATGTTTGCTTGGTATGGAATGTTACAGGCATTTTGGCTGATGGTTTTTCATTATTTTAAGCCAATTAGTAATCTGAAACAAAGTTGAATATTATAACTTTGCAGTTAAATATAACCTTTAAAATATCAAGACCTTTATGTAAATTACATTTTGCATACCTCAATATGTTTTATTCATAATTCATTGGATTACATTTTGTAAAGTATTTTCAACATCTCTAAACTAAGACAAAAGAAATTTGTTTTTGCTTTGTTTAAAAATATTCAGAATTTGCCTGCCTTTCTCGTCTGTCACTATGATTTCATTGGTTTCTTATTTTTCGGCATCCAGTCAGCTCTGACAATGTCTGGTTTTTGTATTTCAGTTACGATTTTGGTTCTGCTCAGGGGCAGTTCGCCAGCTCTATTCGGGGGACACCGAATATTATTGGATTGTTACTCCTCTAAACTAGTGGCGCCAGCAGTGAACTCTACTGTAATTATTATTTTATTTTATGGCATTAGGTTGCATAAGTCTGAAGTGAGGAAGAATGATGGAGGGGAATGTCAAACTTCTTTGAATTTTCTGGAGCTGATTTTCTCGCCCCTTTCTATTGGCTCTCCTTAGAGGTGCAACATGTGTTCGGCTTTATAAAAGTGCCTTAATGGACCGATCTTTTTTTAGTACTGAAAGTATGTCCTAAGTATAATTTCTTTTAAAGTGCAGTGATGTTGAAAGCGTAAGGCCTATTTATGGACATCATTTGTCCCTAACTTTTGGTCCCTTTTTGTTTCGTTCCACATTTGATCAACCACGTGGTAAGTTGATTTTCAAATTAGTTTCCTGCTGTGAGCTAATTCGCAATTATCTTTTATAAACAGAATGGCGTCCTGAATTTTGTTTTGGCTGTCGGTCCTCGAGAAGCCTTTCTAGATGTCTGGAAATTCCCTTTGTCGGTGACCGTTGACGTCGAAGGAGCTCTCTAGATGACTAGAGATAAGGCAATGTCTTTGAATAGTTTTGTTGTAAATAACTTGTTTTTGCACATTCCGTGTCGATTTTATTTTAAGATAAACAATCGTTTGTAGTGTTTCAAGTTAAGAATTCAAGATATGGTTTGGGATATAGGTACATAAACTAAGAGTTCTACAATAATTCTGAAGTTCCTTTTTGTAAGAGTACGAGCGAATACTTTAATTTTATAACTTTTTATATTTATAAATTTTATATAAGGTATTTAATTTAATTTTCATATTTACATATTTGTGTCAGAAAGGAAGTAAGGTAACACATTTTTCACACATTTGATATATTTTATATATATTTTACATTTTCTTGATTTATTTTTTTTATATCTTAATGTCAATTGAATTTTTGAATGTAAGCTAAATTTCACATGTCAAAAATTATTTTATAAAACAACTCTTAAAAAAAACAGAAGATCAAGGTGATCATTAAAATTTGACGGTATGCACTTTATATAGTGTTTTATTGAAAAGCCCTCCAAATTTTTATTTTGTCTGCATTTAAATATCAATATAGATTTCTTCCTAATTGAGTCACAGTCAATTAGGTGGCGCCAATTTTAATTTCGAAAGGTGTACCCGAGAACCTGCAACCTACAGCTCTCCGAAAAGATGACTGGCTGCCGTTCACATGTATGGATAAGTTCATAAGAACTTTACGCCATAATATACTGGCTGACGCTATAAACCTTAGTAATTTAGTTATACTTAATACAGGTGAAAGAACTAGAATATCTCTGCCAAATACCTCTATTATATCTTGAATTGATATAACAATTGTTTCCAGCAACTTAGGTCCGGAGTTGAGTTGGCAGACCCATCCCATTTCATTAGGTTCTGACCATTTTCTTATTTTAATTAATTTCAAAATCGACGATTTGTCTAGTGAATTTATATACTCCACTCGTAAATGGTGGATGTCCACAGCCAATTGGAATTTATTCACTAGTGAACTAGAAGGCTATATTCTGGCTTCTCCGATCTTGAACTCTGTAGATGAAAAGTTAAAATTTTTTCTGGACTCGCTAAACACTTGTGCTACTAATTCTATCAAACAAAATCGACCTTTTATTCCGGATAGGCGTGAAAAACCACTTTGGTGGGACGACGAGTGTTCAAAAATTTTAGAATAAAGAAAGTCTGCCTTAAAAATGTACCAAAAACATTCTAACGTAGAAAATTTTGTAAACTAACGAAAAATTGCTGCCCAAGCTAAACGGTTATTTAAACAGAAAGCTTTAAACCGTTGGAAAAAATGTTGAAATAGTATAAGCAGAGAAACCTCAATTAGTCAAATACGGCAAAATGTTAAACGTCTACGCAACAACAAGAGTAAAACAATTAACATGCCCTCAGAGGTTGCTAAAATTTTTTTATCAAAACTGGCGCCTCCAAGCGTGAGTAATTTATCTGGCGACTCTTTCAATTTTTTACATAACCATTTTCTCACAATTCCCTTTTCACTAGAAGAGTTAGATGAAGCCATTAAAAAAAAAAGAAAATACTTCTCCAGGTCTGGATGCTATTTGCTATACCCTATTGCAAAATATGGGTTATTCTGCTAAAAAATTTCTTCTAGAAATATTTAACGAGATGAAATCGTACATTCCTGAAATTTTAAAACATTGTTTAATTATTCTAATTCACAAACTAGGAAAAATATTCTTGAGCAAGAGTCTTACAGACCTATAACTCTAATGTCCTGTGCAACCAAAACCTTTGAGAGGCCGATTAAATTTAGGTTAGAATATTGGTTATATAACAATAATATACCGCCCTCTAATCAATATGGATTCAAAGTAGGTATAGGTACTAATGATGCAATAGCTCATTTAGTTACCGATATTCGACTGCTACTTACTGATAATAAGTGTAGAGGAGCTTTATTCATTGACATTAAGGGTCCTTATGAGAGTGTTATTCTCGAAATACTTAGAATTGACTTGAAAACCCGGAGCAATTGGTTAATACAATATTAAACTCATAAAATAATAGGGAAGTTGATCATAAACATGGTAATACAAAATTAGGACCTAGACCACTTCAGCGGGCATACCACAAGGGTCAGTGTTGAGTCCTCTTATTTTTAATTTGTATACTTATAATTTCCATTCATTGTGGCAAGATAATATTACTGGACTACAATTTGCTGATGATTTCAAAGTATATAGTGCCACTAAAATCTTTCAAGATAGCGTTACTAAACTTAAACACATGTCTTGTTGCATACAAAACTGGAGTTTATTAAATGGTTTCTCATTGTCTTACAATAAATCATCTGTGTTATTCTTCAGTCGAAAAAGAATTCCGAGCATAACAAATATAACTTTAAACAATAGTAATTTCCCAATCAGTGGCAATTATAAGTATTTGGGTATTGTAGTGGATAGAAAGTTACTCTGGAAGGAACACATATCTCGCATAATTAATAGGGCAGAAAAGCGTCTTAATTTCTTAAGACAAGTATGTCGATTTCATTTAGGAGCACTGCATAAGGTGGCTCTGTTATTCTATAGGGCATTCATAAGATCAGTTCTTGATTACGGTTGTTTGTACTACAGTTCGGCAAGTAAAACGCATCTTTTAAAAATTGACAGAATTCAATACAAATCTACTAAAATATGTATGGGTGTAATGTCATCTTCTCCGAATATGGCTGCTTTAGAACCTCCAATAAATCTCCGGAGAGAATATCTAGCCTCAAAATTTGTATTGAAACTTTACATGAAGAACAGTCAACTAACTACTAAAATATATCAATTACTTATCAAAGATTTCACGGACCGCTACTGGCAAAAAGAAAGTACTCCAGTTTTGGCTTTGGCATTCGAAAATTGCACCAAAAGTTAATACCTAAAGTTCACTGACCCAAAATCTAAAACTTTATTTGAAATAAACTACAAGGCTATTTTTTACCAATTAGATGTATGTTTCCCTAATTATCCTTTAGATAACAATCATCAGTGTAACAATAAATTGAAAGAAATCCTGTCAAAATACAAACCTGGTACCCTAGCAGTATATACTGATAGCTCAAAAACCTCCCATCAGACATTGGCAGCGTTCTGTATTCCTAGATTGAACTATCAACAATTAGTTATTATTAATAAAGATTACAGCATATTTTATGCTGAAGCTGCGGCAGTATATTACGCTATCAAATGGGCGATCACACAAACCGCCACTCATATTTTAACATGTACAGACAGTCAGTCTGTTCTACGAAAGTTGGAAAATTTCTGCCACTCTAAAGATATTTTTCCTATATGTTTTGTATATAGAATATTAGAACTAACCTCTGAAAGTAACAAACATTTTAAGTTCCTCTGGATAAAATCACATAACGGAATTAAAGGAAATATCATGGCAGACCACGCTGCAAAATCTTGTAATATCGAGAATAGCATAAATGATACAACTTTAATCACGAGTGAATATTTGTCCGCCTTTCGTAACAAGATGTTCATCCAGTGGAGAACAAAGTGGCAGGAGTATGGTTTTCATACAAATACTCACTACAGCCTAATACATAATAGTATTCCGCACAGACATTGGTTCCAAAGTATGAATACTACTCGGGCAATTATATCTTGCATAAGCCGCCTTAAATTGAATCACGTTAGACCACCATTCCATCTATACAAAATTGGAATCCCGACTGTCCATCATGTGGAGAATATAGCGATGTCAATCATTTTCTGTTTAATTGTAAACAATATGAAAATGAGTCCAAAGCAATCTTAAAGGTTTTTCTGCGCCTTTATAGCTGCCCGAAATTTTAAAATCAAATAATGTTAAAGTATACAAATACATTTATTTGTATTTTAACAAAATTTGTATCAAGCTTGTATTTTGTATATATTTAATATATCCTTTTCCTTTTTACCAAATCCAAAAGTTTAATACACACATAGTACAAACCTGTCAAACTTTTTATATTTAAAGTAGGTCACATTATATAATTGATTTTATTGTTGTTTTCTATAGTCCTGGCTAAAACACTCGTTTGTAAGGCCAATAACTAAACAAGAAAAAATAATAATAAAAATTATAATGTACGGCTTATTACTTTTCCGCAACTCAATAATTTATGTCAAAGTCAGCAATACGCAAAAAATTATTATATATACATATATAAACATTGTTTTAATCTTCCTACTACCACCCTGGACCGGAATGATTTATTAGCCAAAGATGCACAAGCAGGCATACAGTATAAAGGTATTAGTTAGTCATGACCATTTATCGTATGTCTACTTTCCCATAAGATTCAATGCAAATAGAATTTGCTACAAAACCCCATATTTTCCCTAATAACCTTAATAAAAGCAGATAGTCTGAAATTTTTGTAGTATGTAGTAGTTAGTCTATTTAATTATCATTGGGAGGATTGTCTAAATATTTCTGCACACTCTGTAAATACTGCTGCTTACAATCGAATTTTCTAAGATATCTGAAAGTGGTAGGCTATTTGGTTTTATCTTCTGGGAAAATATCGAGTATTGTGTACTTTGAGAGACATTTAAGTACGAAATTTAGAAATGAAATCGCAGTTTCCTCACTTGAGCTGACTTGTGACTTACCTGTTGCTGCATGCACGTGGCTTCCGGTTGAAACAAGGCTGTCAGTCGTTAACTGAGCCCTCAGTCGTGCCTCATTCGATCTTTCTCTGTCATGAATTATTCTCGTCGCGCATATACGTCCGCCGCGATTACGCCCGAACCCCCGCCTCTATCGAAAAAACTCATACCACGAAAAACTTGCGGAACCCGGAAATACGTACGACGTAGCGTTAACGTTGTGGATACGGTGGTCCGTTTCGCGATTATAGGCCAAAAACCATATTTTCGGCTATATAATCGGAGATAACTCGTAAACCGTGTTCCCTATCGAAAAAACTCATGCCACTAAAATGTAGAGAGGATCTAAAGGTATACGACGACGTATATGAAGATTGAGTGTACGACGGTCCGTTTGGCAATTATAGGCCAAAAACCATATTTTCAGCTATATAATCTGAGATAACTCGTAAACCGTGCCCCCTGGCAAAAAAGTCATAACACTAAAAATGTAGAGGGGTCCAAATGTATACGACGACGTATTAAGATTGAGTGTACAGTGGTCCGTTTCGCTGCTATAGATCGAAAACCAAATTTTCGGCAATATCTGGCAAACGAACACTCTTAGATCGCAATTCTATTTTATTTTGTAAACGTGCTACTTGAGACTCACTAAAAAAACAAAATAAAATATGTAAGGATGGTAAACATATGCTGATAGAATAGTTAATTTTTCTAAAGTAGGACAAGTAAGGATAAGTAAAATTCGAATCATAAAAAAGGCAAACATTTTTGATTACTGGTTTCCTATTTTATTTTTCCACATTTTGAAGCCTAATAACTTTTTAACGGTCAAATATATTGGTAAAAGGTTTGGACTAATATATACTTATACAGTAATTAAAACCCAAATAAAAATTTCAAACTTAATTAGGTGCTTAGGTTTCAAAATGTGGAAAAATGTAATGGGACACCTGATATAATACTGTCATGATTTAGATTGTTGATCATATTTAAGATTAGTTTTATATGATTTGAAAATTAATCTGAAATCTTTAAATTGTCATTATTGGTAGGGTCACAGTCAGTATTATTGCTATTGCTGTCGTTTGATTCGTTCTAATGTATGTAAAATATAGTAATAATTATAATAATAATAATAAGTGTCTTTATTACTGAATTTTGATACAAAGTATTAAAAATATATGGAATGAAAACCATACAGAAAAAGGCGAAGTTCAGATAGGACATCCTGGAATATCCTCCTGATCAGACTCAACCCTGCATATGTAATAAATAAATAACTTATAACTAAAAATAAATGATGAGAGACAGAAAAAAAGTACATATGGCGGCTAACCTTTAAACAAAATACAAACTTACATATAGACCCCAGAAGAAGTTTAGTAGCTCATTTTCTGAGAATTCGCTCAATAATTTATAACGGCAAGTATGAAGATATGGCTTCATTTGCTTCGCAGTGTGAATTTTATCTTTGTGTCCAACATATTCTTTGCCGTGATTTCTTTTATACCTTGCTTGCTTGTCTCTTTGTCTGACTTCTCTTCTTCTTTCTGTTTTTCCCGGATCTACCATGATGTATTCTTCTTCTGAACTACTCTCTGATGGAACAAAATCTTTATCCCGATCTGGGTCGTCCAATTCCTCTTCGAGGTTACCTGAAAAAGAATAAATATATTTGAACATGCTAAATTTTCTAACTTTAGCCTTCATACATAAAGTGCCACAATGTTAAATACAAGAATGATTCCACCAAGCTACTCCTACAATTTTCTAAGTTGTGTTTCAAACACATTTTTTGAGTAAACATTCTAAAATTAACTTGCGATCAATTTTTACGTTTAGTCGCAATAAATATTTTATAATTGTTCCTGAAATCGGATAGTGAAAATGTCTTGAACTTATGAAATTATTATAGGTAAATTAAAAATTGATAAATCTAACATTAATATTATGTAGCAATATTGTTCCTTGTATTTTGGAAAAATTCAAAATAGCCAATCGATGTATTTTTTCTTGTAGAATCGTCTCAAAAAATATGGAGTTATTTGTTTTTTAAACGGAATGTATCGTTTTTTATACGATTTTTGGAAAGAGTGATTTTTTTATGTCCGTTCTGATTAAAAGATTTGATTTTGCGATAGCTGTTTATATTACATTTTAATGTTTTACAAACTAAAATTTTAGCTTCACCTGTTTAAAATATACGATAGGTTGGTATAGGTGATCAAGGTAAAATGACGTTTGAATGCTTTGTCAATAAAAATTGACATTATTTTAATTATTGTCGAAGTAATATATATTTGATTTTATGAAAAAAAAGTGCAATGTTTTCATAGTATATCTCTCTCCCTTTTGAGGAAAATAAAACTTTACATGATAGAAAAAGAAATTCAATAAAAAATAATTATTAAATAATAGTTTTCAATGTTTTTTCTCGAACCAATTGGTTTCTAAACTTGCTGTTACAATATGATTTGTGTGCTTTATTTCATCGACAATTTTTTTCCTTATGATCTCTTGTATTTTCGTTTCGTTGTCTGTATAACGTTCTTCAAATGGCCTTAAAGAAATGAATTTTGCATATACTTATGGCGCCGATTTAAAAATTGAACTACCATTGTCATTAGCATTTTCAGACTCAAATATCTGTGCCTATTTAAAGTCGTGTTTTTTATCCCACACCAAACATGAATAGATTCCTCCCTTGAAATTTAATAGTCTGGAACTTTTTTGGATTTTCTTTGAATTATGTCTGTTGACAGAGAGCCACACAATATTTTTGAATAAATCAGGGTCTTCGTTTTCTTGCCGAATTACTATTTGAGAAACAAATTGGAAGAGAAGTTCTTTTTGTGCCGGTGTTAGTTGCTGAAGTGGAAGGATACGAAAAGGCCTAAATTTATGAATTTTTAGAGTCCTGTGAACAGTCCCTCGGGTAACTCTTCTGCGCTTTACACCGCCACCGTACTGAACTTCCCGAAAAAAGATAATAACTTTAATTTCTTCTTCTTTGTATATTTTTTTTTCTATCATGTAAAGTTTTATGTTCCTCAAATAGGTTTTTTATCCTTTTGTTTGATGGATATATTTCTATGAAAATTTGCTTTCGATTTCGATCAGAGTCAAATATATATTTTTTAGGTGAAGACTTCGACAATAATTAAAATAATGTCAATTTTTATTGACAAAGCAATCAAATGTCAACGATCACTATCAAACGTCACACACAAATCAAATCTTTTAATCAGAACGGACATAAAAAAAATCACTCTTTCCAAAAATCGTCGATACATTCCATTTAAAAAACACCTGGCAAAACTGCATCTATTTTTTCGATGATTTTTTGGATTCTACACATCGATTGGCTATTTTGAATTTTTCCAAAATACAAGGAAGGTCGAAAATAAGCCCCTGTTCAGTCCTCGCTGGAACACCCTGTACATGAGTTCTGAAAACTATGCAGTTATATTTATACGCATTAAGAGTAATGATTTTATGAAAAAAACAAGCAATGTCTACTTTCTTACAACCGAAAATCATCAAACAACATCTCTTAGGATTTAATATAATAGATAAAGATAATTTATTTAATAAATTTAACTCCCTACTCATAATGTCACAGCTGGCAACGACATCGACCTTTTTAAAAGATAAATAAACTTGCGTATCATCCGCATAATATTGAGCAGAGCATATTTCCAGTGCTTTCGAAAGAAAAGCAGTATAAAGGGCATACAAAAGTGGAGACAAGGGTGAACCCTGACGTACACCATTAGCAATTTTTATTGGAGCGGACACCACGCTGTCAATTCGGACTGACTGCTCTCTATTTGTTAAGAAATTCTTGAAAAACAAAACTGCGCTCTCAGAAAGACCAATGTGATGCAAAACAGCAAGCAGCAATCCAAAATTCACTGTGTCGAAGGCTTTCGAAAAATCAAATAATGCTAAAACGGTTATTTGACCGTCCTCAATGGACTGAAAAATATCATCAGTTACATTTGCTAATGCTGTAGAACATCCATGGTGGTCGCGAAAACCCGACTGAGTTTCAGTCAGAATGCCACTATGTTCAACATGTTCAGATAGTCGAATATTAATTACCTTTTTCTAGAATTTTGGACATACAAGGCAAAACACTAATGGGCCGAAAATTTTTAAATTCTTTTGGTGAGGATATTTGGGGTAGCGGTTGTATTAACGCTTTTTTCCAATTTGACGGAAATACTGCATGAGCGAAATAATAATTAATAAGGTGTGTTATATAAGGTAAGATAAAGGGACAACACAATTTTATAATATAATTACTGACACAGTCTGTTCCCCCAGCGCCAGATTTTATACCCATTAAAATTTTGGAAACTTGAACCTCTAATACCAGAAAAATTTATTTATAAACTCACTATATAAAAATGTTTTTACATACAACAACTTTTACTTGGGAAAGCTTATTATAATTTGAATGAATTTTTTTAGACACCCTTTAAAAGCATTTATTAATATTCTAATTATCAATTTTCTAATTTTTTTACATTTTTTTAAAATTGGTGTTGTATTTTGTATGTTTGTATTTTTTCAACATTGGACAAATTGTAGATATGTGTGTCTTAGGAAAATAGAGTTTATCCTTGACTTGCAAGTAAAACTAAACATTATTTGGTAAAGTGTACTGAAAATTAAATTTTTTTTTACTTACCATTTAGATGTTTTGAATTGTATTCTTTTTCTTTTATACATAATCGTAATTTTTGTGTTGCATTTTATATTTTATTTGTATATTCAGTACTTTTGGCCAAGATTCATCTTAGCGGTTATTTTGATTTTGACATTGACTAAACGCATCCCGGGACACAACACATATTTTCATTATTAATTTTTAACCATTTTTGAGGCATCGTTACAATATAATCGTTACAATACAATTACAATCAGCCTTTTTATAGTTTTTACTAACTAAATCACAAAAAAAACACGCTAGAAACACATAAATTATAACCCACTTATAACAAAATTTATAACCTTAAAACCGGAGAACCGCAAACTAACAAATTCAAAACATGCAGTAGTACAATGTTGCCAAAGTTTAAATCCATAAATCCGAACCTCGATGTCAACTTATATTATTTAAAGATGGTATAGTTTTAATAAGGTTACAAAAATATTGTATTGTAGGGTTTTTCGGTTGATAATGCATATTGGGCTGCAGTTAATTTATTTCTTATGTAGTCGTTATACCTTAAACAAATAAGTCCATCCTAATAAGGCAACACCCAGTTACAGTTCGCTGAACTGATGATTTTGCTATTGGTTTGCAATGATCGACTAGTGCTGACGTCACACCTATAATAAGTGTGAGCAGTTTGGTATTGTCTTTAAATGGGTATTGACATAAATCACCTTCCGAATCTGTTAACAAAGGTGCAGATGCCATCCGAAAAAAATAGCCAGTGTATTCTAATTTTTCAGGTAATTTTAAAAATTTCGCAATCTGCTTAAGAATACTTCCCAATGTATTAGTATCAGCTAATTAAGTAGAGCATTTACCATCTATATAGACAACAAAAAAGCCTTGCATGTGGGACATGTTAAGGTCGCAAGCGAAAATATTTTCGTAAAATCACCACCAAATACATATTTTCTATTCTGGTTTTTGTATTTGGAATGCGAAATTCATAAATCCTTGTTTATCCTCTACATCTTTTGTACTCATGTATGTTAATTCTTCTCTCCTGCATGCACCAAAAATGTCAAAAATCAGAGAAGCCTTAAACATTAAATATTTATGGTTATCTGCTTCAACCAGAAATTTTTCAATTTCAGCTAGAGTAAATATTTTTGATTTTTTAAGTCTGTAACCATCCGATTTTCGCTTTAGAAACCTGAGTAAATTGCAAAACTTTCGTATATCTGTATTATCCTGCAGATATAGAGTACCGTAAAGTGGGGCGACATTGATTTCTGGAGGCGAGAATGATACTAACTTCACCGACATGCTGTTGGTGATTTTCCGCTGCGCCTAGTTATTTCTCAAATCCGCCGCCGCAACTTAAGGTCAGTAGACAGTCGAATGTAAAATAAAAACGTGTTTTTCTATAATTTTTCTAATAATCCCTGTTTTATGGCAAAACTGTGACCTGTATAACTTCTAGACGTCCACGGTAAGTGTTAACAAAACTGTAATTTTGAGTTGTTTACACTAAAACATCGTTATTTGTGCTTCTTAAATTGTTTAAAAAGTGAGGTTACACGTACAGGTTCTTTTTAAAATTCCGTTTGTTTGAAGCGGGGCGAGTTTGATACAGTTGGTGGGGCGTGATTGATATTTATCAAACTCGCCCCGCCAGACGTAATCCAGACTTTTTTGTTTATTGGGTGGCTTTGCTCTTAAAATTTTTATCTTGCTAGTAAATCTGTTTTTTTTTTCAGATGGTGAGAAAATATGTGCGTACGCCAGGCGCACGATCCTATAAAGATTACACGGAAGACCAACTAAACGAGGCAGTAAAAAAAATAGCAGACGCAGAACTTTCAATAAAAGCAGCTTCCGAACAATACAAAATTCCCTATGGAACTTTGCACAATAAATTCCATGGAAAACACATACAAAAAACCGGTGGCTAGCCAGTTTTTACAAACTTAGAAGAAAAAGCTATTCTTGGAGCAGCCTTAAAGTGCGCAGATTGGGGATTTCCTCTTGATCTCCTGGAGATTAGAATGCTCGCAAAAAAGTACCTGGATGGGAAAGGTCGAAAAATAGACAAATTTCAAAACAATCTGCCTGGAAAAGACTGGGCCTTGAGTTTACTAGATCGTCAAAAAGATGAGGTTTCCCAACGAGTTGCTGGAAATATAAAAATTGCCAGAGCTAAAATTTCTAGAGAAACCTTGACAACATATTTTAGCAATTTAGAGGAAACTTTAAGGGATGTTCCCTCAAGTAACATATTTAACTATGACGAAACAAATGTTGGTGATGATCCAGGAAGTAGAAAACTGGTTTATAGACGCGGTGTTAAATATCCAGAGAACATCGTTAATCACTCAAAGAGCTGTACATCAATAATGATATGTGGCGCTGCCGACGAGACTCTGCTACCACCTTATGTTATTTACAAAAGCGAACACTTATACAATACATGGAAAGAAGGCGGAATTAATGGATATCCTTGCTGTGCCAAGCCTTGCTGTTCGCAGGGTTGCCGTTTTAATAGAACTTCGCATGGATGGATGGACGCTGTTACGTTTGAAGATTGGTTCAGTACATCATTTCTTCCGCACGCCAAACGGTCGGAAGGTAAAAAAGTCCTTATTGGCGACAATCTAGCTTCTCACTTCAATGAACGAGTTCTTGCCCAATGTGAAGAAAACGACATATCATTTGTGTGCCTTGTACCACACTCTACGCATATTTGCCAACCCCTCGATGTGGCATTTTTTAAACCGTTCAAGGTAGCATGGCGCAACATTTTAACCACCTACAAATTAAAGAACAAATCTTCTGGAATTGCAAAGGATGTTTTTCCGTCATTATTAAAATCGGCAATAGAAAAAATGGATACAGTTCAGGCTCAAAGTAAGGATAAGCCAGGAGATCAAGAAGCTGGTGTGAAAAGGAACATCATAAATGGCTTTTACGCCACTGGAATATTTCCTTTTAACCCACACAAAGTTTTAAACAAAGTTCCAGATATTAATCACAACCCCGAGCAGGAAATGAACGATTCATTGAGTGAGTTATTACGAGAGAAAAGGTATGGAACTGAAAATAATGAAAGAGTAAGACGCAAGAAACAAAGACTTACAGTTATTCCAGGAAAAAGCGTTGGAACCAGAAGCACTTCTGATTCCGAGGAAGAAGAGAGTGTTTTAGAGAAACGTGTTGAGTTTGCGGCAGACGATAGTGAGAGTGAACATGAAGAAAATGAAGTTGACTATATAGCACCTAGTATACAATTATTATTAGAGCCTGAAACATTCGTCCTAGCAAAATTTACATCCGGGCGAAGAAAATGTGCAATTTTTAAATATGTTTGCAAAATTTTAACCCGCTTTGCTGATAACGAGTTCAACACAGTTGGTCTAAAATCAACTAATCCAGAAAAAACAATATTTGCACTTGTTAAGAAAGATCAAAGCACAATACCTTATTCTGATATAATAGCTATTCTCCCAGCCCCTGTTGAGCTTGAAGATAAGGTATACAAATTTTCTGGAAAAGTAGATGTTAAGGAACTATAAATGTGTTCATTTTTTTTTTTTTTGAAATATTGTTTTATAAGGTTTATGTTAAGAGGGTTAGTTTCGCTTATTGTAAAACGTCCAGTTAGCCTAACATGTTTTCGTTTATAAATATTTGTTTTTTATGTTTATAAATAAATAATAGCCAAATCCAAAATTAGTGTTTTATTATCCTTATTTTATCAATCTGGCCCCGCCTATCAAAGTTACCCTACCTTATAAAATATAGGATATTAAAAAATCTGCCTAGTAAAATTTAAAACGGGGCGAGATTAATATTAGAGAACCCAATACACGTAAATTAGCACAGTAACATAGGGGGTATCAAAGTCGCCCCATCTAGAGTATGAGTTTGATAGAGACCTTTTTATTTTTTTGTACTGTCATTTTTTATTTTTTTTTATTAGTGAGGCCACCAAAGAGTTCCTATTATACAGCCACATAGCTTTTCCATTTTTGCACATTTTTAAAATATTCGAAAATTATTTTATCTAAAAAAGTATTTTGAAAACTATCAATTTCGCCCCATTTTACGGTACTTGTGAACATTGAATATAGACTCCGAAGAAAAGATGCTTTTTGGTATTTTGATTTTTTCATGAAATAGGAAAGCAAAACTTTTTTTGAAATACCAATGTTCTTCTTCTGCCTCTATTTAAGGAACTTAGTATACTCCAGTTCTTACGGGGTCTGGATTTTTCTGGAAGTATGGTCGCTATAGGTTGTTCAGCACCATTTTCTATATCCGATAGAATATCTTCTTCGACCATTTTTTTCTTCTCTTGTAAAGGGAAGTATTGTAATCGTAGAAAAAATCACCCTCTGCGATTTTTCAGATCTCTGGGTTTCAGGGTCTCTAGATGCCGAAAAACATGTTTTCTCAATTCCATCAGCCTCTCAGTCTGCCTGTCTGTTGGTTTGTCTGTTCGCGGCAAAGCTGAAAAAACTACTTATTCGATTGACTTCAAATTTCAACCAAAAATTAAAGGCCATATGATCTGGTAGCATTTTGGTTAAAATCTAATATCGAGAAATAAAATGGCGACCTAGTGAAATGTCAAGAAAATGATTACTAAAAAACTACTTATCTGATTTACCTTAAATTTTGATCAAAATACAAGAGTTCTAACCACACTACACCATAACTTGTTACGTTCTGGGCGCGTTTCGCTAACCAAGTTAGCATCATCAGCAGATGATATAAACTAAAGTAACTTATCCTAACCGAGGCTATTTATAGGTAAATGAGGTCACACTTGGTTGTACCCGACTGCACCGTGGTCAAGTAAGCAATAGAGGGCACTATAGGGAATAGGCCCTCTGTCTTTATTTAGTGCCTTCTTACCACATTTAACTAATTCTATACTCCCAAATACATTCAATAATCTATTATTAGATACATTTTTAATTAACTAAGATTATTCATTGCTATTTGGTGATTGTTTTCCAAAACATTTTGGGCAACGCTTGACTTTTCTGTTCTTCCGTAGCTTAAATGTGCCATGTGTTCTTTAAAAGGAATGTTTATGGAGCGTTTAGTTTGCCCAACATATTTTAGATCGCAGTTATTACAGCTAATTTCTTAGATGACACTCCTTTCCTTCAAGTCGACTTTGTCTTTAAGGTTTCCCAGGAGATTTTTCAAACTGTTCTCCGTTTTGTAGGCTACTCTAAAACCTACATTTTTAAATACTTTTTCTAGACCACTCGTCTATCTGGGAGCATATGAGATTACTATGAACTTATTGGGAGCTTCATTTTCTTATGCTTATGTCTGTTTACTAATTTATGTACAAAATTATCATTATATCCATTACTTTTAGCTATGTTTTTAATCCGATTCATTTCATTGTCAATACGTTCTTTACTTAATGGAAAATTGACTAACCTGTGAGTTAAGAAATTATATGCTGGCATTTTGTGTTGGCGGCAATGAAATGAGTCGGATGTTATATACCTATCAGTATTAGTAAATTTTCTATAAATATCGAATTCTAATTTACGTCGTCGAGAAAAGGTAATTGCTCATTGTTCTCCTTTTCGTTTAATGTTTCTAAGAAAGTGTCCAAATTTTCTGTTTTAGTATCAAAAATAACAAATATATCGTCTACGTATCTATACCATACCCTTGGGAAATACTTGAGTTCTTTTTTGAATTGGGTTTCTAAACTACCCATAAACAAATTTGCAAGGAACGGAGATAAGCAATTGCCCATCGCTGTTCCCTCAAGTTGTTTATAATATTTAATGTTGAACTGAAAAAAATTTTGATTCATACATAATTTTGTGATAAGCAAATCTTCATCAATAATTTCATTCTTCAAATTCTTGAATTCAAGTAGTTCCTTTAGGTACTCCAAAGCTAGTGGTATGGGTACACTAGGAAACAATGAGCTTACATCAAAATTTCACCTTTTTTTAAGTGAACATTTATAATTTTATCTAAGAATTCTAACTATTTAGTAACCTCAAAGTTATCGTACGAGATATTTTATTTGCTGAATTCTTCTAGTAACTATTTTGAAATATTGTACGTTGGTGATCTAACAGCTAATACAATAGGTCTCATGGACTTCCCAGGTTTATGGATTTTGAAAAGGCAATACAATTTAGATAACTCTGGGTTACTATCTGTTAGTTTGAATTTTAGCTTATCGGACACAAGGTTTTACACTGTTTTAAGGTACTTTTTACTTCTGTTATCATTTTTGATAACGGGTTTTTCTCAATTAAATCGTAAGTCCTTCCGTTTGAATCAAATTGTCTGCTCTTTCAAAATAATCTGTTTTGTCTAGTATAACAACCTTATTTCCTTTGTCAGGTTTTAAATAAAAACATTTATTTTTCTTCAGTCCCTGGATCACTTCAGTATTTTAACGAGAAACATATTTTAACTTGTTAACAACGTTTTTTGAGATTTGATTTCTGCAAGCCTCTCTAATGAATTCCTTAGTTGACTCTGACACGTATTGAATGGAACTTTCGATATTCGCTATAAGAATTGGTAACTATTTTTTACTGGAGGCTCTGCAAAATTCAAACCTTTATTCAAAAGGACGATTTCTCTATTATCAAAGGACTGAGAAAAAAGGTTTTCTATAATGTTCTCGACTCCCGAAGTAATTTGTTTTTGTAGTTTCAACTTTCTCAGTTTGTTTTTAAGTGAACACATTTTTTTCAAAAATTTGGCATCAATAACTACGAAGATTTTTTTTTGAAAATCTAACCATTGTTCAAATTTTAAATTACTAAGTTTATAAGTGAGTTTTTTAAATAATCCGTATGCTTCAATTTCAACCATACTTCGTTTGCTATACAGATTTTTAATTTCTAAATCTAGCCACTTTCGTTCGGCAAAAAATTCAACCTTCCCAGTAACGGGTGATTGTTTAGGGATCTTGAGTAAAATGAATTTAGGGAAAACTGAAAAAGACTTGCATGATTTTAGAAACCAAATATCTGCTGCTATCAACCTAACCTTAGTACAGTACTTACAATAAAGGTTTTATTCCGTTGACCGTGAAGCCATGTTAAGTCCTAACACTGGAACCTGTGATGGAAAACAGATGATCAAAATACAAGAGTTCTTACCACACTACACCACAACTTGTTGCGTTCTTTAGTTTATATCATCTGCTGATGATGCTAACTTGGTTAGCGAAACGCGTGTCCAAAACGTAACAAGTTGTGGTGTAGTGTGGTGAGAACTCTTGTATTTTGATTATTGACGAAGAAAAAATGAACACTTTGAAGCTGATACGAGACTACATATCTTTATGGCCGCATGGTTGTTCAGAAAAGTCTCACCTATAAACAAAGTCGTTGTACTGTACATCCAATTGGAAAAACACATTTAAAAAATCCCGTTCATCATTGCGAAATATTTGGGTCTGACCAATTCTGAAAAGTATACAGGTCACTGTCTGCAGAAAACCTCGGCAACTCTTCTGGCAGAAATTGAAGCTAGTATGACCACGTTGAAGCGCCATGGTAGATGGAAGAGCACGCTGGTTGCTGAAGGATATTTAGAGGATAGTATATCTTCAAACCAGATAGAAATAGTATAAAGTAAGGACATTATTTTGTGGGATTGGCAGGTAAAACCCTCGCAGAGTCAGGTTTTACTAATAGATTTTTAATTGCCTGTTCGTTATTTACGCCCAATTAGGTAGAAACTATAAACTTTTTTTTTTGGTTGTTGAAAATTTTTATCGTCTCTTGTTAAGTAAATATATACATAATACTTTGATTTTATAGTTTGTAATTTTATCATTTAAGGTTAATAATAAGTTAATCAAAAACTGGCGACCAAAAAATACTTTTTTAAAAATCCTAATCAATTGACTTTAAATGTTGCAGAAGAATTAAACGTGATATAGGGATAAACTGGTATGAATTCTAAATAACTTAACAAAACGGCGAACACTGGCCGATTTTGCCGAAAAAATGGCAAAATTGAAAATATTTTTTTGGATATATTTTGCTTTAAACTGAACTAGTAGGCATTCTGATATATCAAGTAGCTAGTAGCCTTTGAAACTGATGTTATAGAAAGTGCTGAGTTGTTTTAAGAAATGTAAAATTCGAATAATTTAGAGCTGATTTTCATAAGTTTCTATTCGTAACTAAATTGATTTCTTAGTGAATAAAATATCTTCTTGATGATTAATAAGCAAGATTTTTTTATCATGGAAAACAACGAGCAAGGTGTGTTGTTTAGAAATATTGTATGTCATAACATTATATTCAAACTTACGTACAATTTTAAGTGGGTTATAAATAAAAGTGTATTTTTTGATGATTTTTTTTAATTTCAAAATTGAAAAGTTATTTTGTTTATGATTTCACCACATTTCACCTATCGCAAATATTTTTGTAAATTACGCGTACCTTCTTCTTATGTTCTCTGCTAACATACATTGCCCGAAAATGCCCATAAGAAAATATAGAGTATTTAAATCAGGGTTGACCACCAACCATATTTCAGCCATATTGGTCTTTAATTTTAGACAAAAATGTATAAACTCATTGTAGCCACATAAAAAAGCTGAAACATATTCTTTAGTTTATAAAATAGCCGCTAAGGGATGCAACAGCAAAAGGATAGTCTAGTTGTTGCTTTTCTCGTAAATTTTCGTAAAAATTTATTTAAAATGCAACACGCATTGCAATTCTTAACCGATTTACACACTTTTACTTTTCCCTTTTAGCATGTTCTCGATAATAAAGCGATATGGAAATATGTCCAAAAACATCTTTTTAATGCTAATAATTGTAAAATATTATCTTTTTGTTACTGAAGAAAGTTTTTATAGGGATTAGGAGGGTATTATTATTATTAGTTTCCCAGAAAAAATCTAACCACAAAATTCCTTTTGAAACTGACTGGCTATACATCATTTACCACCGAGGCTAAAAAACTTTGAATAACTTTTATTATAAATTTAAGAATAAATGCAATTCTACAAACAGAAGAAAATAACGATTTTTTGAAGAATTCAGTGTATGAATCAAGAATTTCATTTTCTCGTAATAATAATGGAGGTGCCAATAGGGGTCGAAAAAAACTAAAATTCGAAGAATGTAATGAGAGAACAAAAAGACAAAAATCTAAAAAATTACGCCAAAATTATTGTTTAGAATAATTAGCTTATGCTGTCCAAATGGAGTATAGGAGTGAAAATAATAAAAATACGACAAAATTATTAAAAACAGTAAATGAAGAGCCTGCAAAAGAGACGCTTGAAATAAAAAAATCAATACTCGTATTTCTGACTTACTGGAGACGAAGCTCCTTCATTGGTGGTTGAACTGAAGCTATCGTATTATAAATTCATACGAATACAAGCTCTAAACCTTAATTCTATACATTGTTCATATGACCAGGTTCGAGGAAAAAAAAAGTTGTTACCCTGATAGAATTGCTGTGAGTGGATCTCAGGCTAACTTCCCCTTCAAAATTTACATAATCAAATAAGCTTAAGAATATTTCAAACATAGGGCGATGTCCTGAAACATTGAAGTCTCATTGAAACCTGATATCATAATCTGGCAAAATTGCAGGCCTTCCTAACACGGTTTTCTCGCCCCATTAAGTACAAGAAAAATAAACATGGATTTTCGGATCAAAAACCTTATTCCCTCTGATTATAACCTGAGTGGTATTGTTGTCCAAGTAAAGTAAAAACTATTTTTAATGATTACGGTAAGGTTGGAAATGATATAACGGACAACAATTCTACCCAAAAATGTTTTTATGTGCTGTAACGTCGAATGTAGATTTTTCTAAAATTTATATATGATTAACATTGGACTCACTATCCTGCCTAGTTATCTCTAGAAATGTACGAGGTATATCAAAAAACTAAAGTATAAAAATGAACAACTTTTATCTCGAACACTGCCTACATTAGTACTGAGGTTAAGTTAGTTTGGACCATTATATTTTAGCGCCAGGTATATATTTCCAGATTTTGCAGACACCCTATAGATAAAAGACACTCTTATCTTATAAAAGCAATTATTTTTATTTTAACCCCTGTATAATAAATAAAATTCAAACAAATTAGCAAGAAAACAGTTTTGATAATTGACTTCACCAAACTGGACATATTTTACTCAACAAAATACTGCAGACACATTACAGATTCATTTATGCCATGTTTTTGGCAAAATCAACCAGTGTGCGGCGGTGTGCATCAATGTTAAAACTACTTATTGAATTTATTACTGCCCTCGAAAAAGGGCAAGTCTTGTATTCGTGAAAAAAAAAATCACCCTACGAGATTTTTTCAGATCTTCAAGTTTCGGAGGTTCTAGATGCCGAAAGATATGTTTTCTCAGTTCCGTCAGTCTGTCGGTCTAGTCGCCTAATAGCTTTACAAACTACTTGCTCGATTGACTTTAAATTTTGGTCAAAAATTTAAAGTCATTTGGGAATGACTTGCTAACATTTTGAAAAACATCCTATGTGGCGAAACAAAATGGCGGCCTCGTCAAATGTTAAAAAAATCATTACTAAAAAACTACTTCTCCAAATTTTGCCCAAATATTGAGTATTAGGTAGTAATTAGCTAGTAAAATTTTGGTACGAATCCAAGATGGCGAAACGACATGGCGGGTTATTAAATTATTTAGAAATTTGTTTTCAAATTTTGTGCGAGAATTAATTGCGGTATAATATGAATTGCTAAAATTGTGGTACTAATTCAAGATGGCGGAACAAAATGGCTACCAAATAAAATGTCTGTAATCGTGAAAAAAAATTGCAAGTTTTTATGTTTTAGCGTCCCAAGATTGCAAAAAAATATGCCTTCTCAATTACATTTTTCTGTCTGTTATTCTGCCTGTCTGTCTATTAGTTCGCGGCGTAGTTAAAACGACTTACCCGATTGACAAATTTTGGTAAAAAATTAAGGGTTATGTGTGAAACAAAATTGTGACCTAGTGAAATGTTAAAAAGAATATTCTTAAAAAACAAATTATTCAATTTACCTCAAATTTTGCACAAAAATCAAGAAACCAACATGCAGTATTTTGATATGAATCCAAGAAAACGAAAAAAAGTGGCCGCCTAATAAATTATTGAAAAAAATCAGTTTGAGATTCATTTTAAATTTTGGGCATCTATTAAGTGTGATATAGAGATAAACTGGCAAAATTGTGAGACGAATCCAAACTAGAGAAACAAAATGGCCGCTAGAATGTCTAAAAAATCAATGTAAAAATCATCTTTCTCAATTGACTTAATATCTTGAAGTACAGGGATTAACTGGCACGAATTCAAAATGATGATACAAAATGGTAGTCTTAAAAAATTCAAATTATTTTAAATGATGCCCAAAAAATAAGTGTGGCATAGGTAAAAATTGGTAAAATATTGGTAGAAAAGACAGTATACTAAATGACTATGCCCAAAACTAAATTGGGTTCACTTTACTGTTTCTAATGATAGGAAAGTTTCGTAACTAAGGAAGTTTAGGGTAAAGGAAATTTACCGATTTTTTTAGACACTACCTTTCACTTAAAAAAAAACCTTGAGATATATATTTTTTTAAAATTAACATTGTTTCCTGTCTAAATACAGAGTACACTACCATCCTGTATTTGCCTTTGTTAAACACAAGGCACTATTATGGTAATTAATTCAAAAGGTATCTGTAACAATTTAGCGGATACAAAAAGTATGTAACACAGACATAGTCGCAGGCTTAATACATTTCTCTGAATCAATTGATAGAAAAACAGGATTTTTGCAGTCAATGGTACTTCAACATACTTATAAGAAGTGTAGTGACATTGATAAGACCTGATCTTAACTGGAGGTACCGTTACCAGTGTAAAAAACGTACCGTACGTTGCGTACATATAGGGACAAATTAGAAAAATTACCTAGATTTTTAATAAAACTGTTGATTTGCGCCCAATCGATCGAAGGCAAGAGTTAAATATTTTACATTTTTTAAATTGTTATACACTAACAACATAAAAGTATATTTTTAAGTAATTGTTGTTTGAATTCATAATTAAATTTCCGTTGAATTATTATTAAAAACCGATTATACTTCAGTGTCAGTTGGAAATGAAAATGTTTGCACAGTGACGTTAACACGGACATGTATAAATGTACCTTGATATTTCTTGTCGTCGTTTAATCAAAATATTACCCCGCGCATAACAAGATTTTAGCGCGGAGTTGCCAATAGAGCAAGTTAGGCTGCAAATGCAAAATCGGGATCCAACTAGAAGGCGTTTCATTTAACATAGTATAGATTATTTGTACAGAATATTATTAGCTCTCTTTATCCTTGAATGTGCTCTAGCTTTTGTTTACTAGAAAAAGCTTTGAGTGGTGAAGGTTTGGTGACATTTAACGTAAACTGCTCATAATTTTCAAAATAATTGGTTGACATGAAAATATTTTACACAAATTGATAAATAACTTTTGATAAGTCATCAACTTATAGTTCTGGAAGTACCAGCCATAATCAATTAAGAATGGTCTCCGACCACAACTCATTTTTAGTTTCAAGTTCTAAAAATGGCCGCTAGTGGGCGTAACTTCAATCAAAAATGGAATTGACGATTTTCTCTTCAATTTTCCTAATTCAGCATTGTATTCTTCAGGCAATCATGCAGCTTTTTGCTGTTCTTGATTTTTTTTTATTTTCAATAATAAAGTGGTGGGGTAAGGTCAAACTTTTTTCTTTCAAACTTATATCTCTGTTTTGGATGAACCAATTAGGTTGAACTTAGTGACAAAAAGAAACGCTTTTTTTGGCTCTTCACGTTGTAACAGGGTTATAGAGCGATTATTTATAATATTTAAAATTATTTATTTATTTATTTGAGGCATAGCGGGCAACCCTATCACAATACTGAAATTAACTAAGATATGATAAGTAAAATCAAAGGCACACTGTAGGCTTCTTCGTAAATTATAAATTACAATGTTATCAAATATAATTGTTAGTATAAATTTATATATATATAAATTATGATAATACCTCAATATTATTTACTCACTGTATATGTAAAGCTTCATAAACTACCACAAAAGAAGAATTTGAATCAACTGTAACAAACAGAAACATGACTCTTTTTTAGAAATCAGAAAAAAGGTCGACATCTAATTTGACAAGAACTGCCTCTGGTTGGCTGAAATGCAGTGCGTCGTCATAGACGCACCCTGAACCCTTAATTAATAAATACTTCGTAGGTGTCGCCGAGAGTTCTACTTTATGTATGTAACTGAAAAATAATTTTGAATTTTCGTCTAATTATGATAAAAGTGCCTTCTATATAAAATTCTAAAACTTAAACTAACTTATCGACGTTCTGAATCAAGGGAAACAATGCTTTCCAGAAAAAAACATGGAATTTTTGAAACGACCTCTTATAAAATATTTTATTTTATTTGTGACATAATAAATTGACAATTCATTATAACTGAATCGAACAAAACGAAATGTTTTAGATATTATTAATTTTAACTTAAATGAAAGCTGGCAAAGAAATCTTCCAACGACTACCGTTCATTTTTCCAACTTGGAAATAATTTCCAGTTGTTTTCCTTGGCTGATTTACCTATAAATATTTTTCGGGGATAATACCACTGGTGCTTAAAAATTTCCGATCATTTTTCACGAATGCGTGTTTTCTTATAATTTTGTAGAGAAAACACGCATGAGTGGAATATTATCTGGTTAATTTTTAAGCACGGTATTTAGGAGGAATATTCCACGAATCAAATACAGGGAAACTAAGCTTTATTAACGGAATATAAAATACATACCTATTTCAAGTTCAAAAATTTGAATTTTGTAACAAATTGAACACAAATTGAATAATAATATACTAATAAAATTATTTGTCTAAATGTTGAAAAGTACTTAATATAAATCTAAATATTTAATTTTAATTATTGATTGTATAATAAAAGGTACAGTTCTGATAATTATTAACCACATTGTTGTTTTGCGACGACGTAGAAGATGCCGTCAGACCACTACTTGTACTTGTGCTGGGTGATGCTGCTACAGGGGCTGGCCTGATTTCTGTGCTTGTTTTTTTGTCCAACTTGAAATCTCGTTTTCTCCTACTACCTGTTTTTCCTCCGAAGTTGTCAGTTTCTTCTTTGAAAAAAGTTGTTTCGGCTCTTGCACCTTCTCCTCCTCTCCAGGCTAATTCATAGGACAACAGAAAAAAAAACACTTTTGTAAACCCTCTGGAGTTGATTCATCACAAGCTTCGATTAGATTTTTTAATTCATTGTATGTTGGCATTTTTTTCGTCTCGGGCCGATTTGAATTCGATCTGCTCGAAGGGATTTATTTTAATTTTGTATTCATTCAAATACCTTTCCATCAATAATTTCGCCGTCACATTCCAAATAATTTTTACCGTGCCTTCTTTATATTCCTCCCCGTTCATTTTTCACATATTGTAGGCCCAGCTTTTCAAATTCATTGCTAGTTGGGATACTGGAGTATCTTGGTCAAAGGTATAGTTTTTTTCATCGCAGAATGACATAAACTGTCTCCAGATGCTCTTCTTGGATTTAACGGTGTTTCTTCGTTCGCTTCCAATTATATTTTCATCAATTTCGTCTTCTTGAACTAGCCCAAAACAATTATTCATATTGACAACTTTTCAAAAATATTTGAAAGATGCTTAAAAAAAATCAGTTCCTAGGGACTCTAGCTTCTCTCAAAAGCAGGTTTCATATTGTCAAGATTTCATTTTTTGGTTAGGTATGTAACCACACCTAACCAGGTAAGTGGAAACACCATGTTTCCTAGACGACGTGGTATTTCCGCTATAATTTTTCGAAAACACCACCAGTCTTACGGGAAAATTTGTACATGAGTGGAATATTCCCCATAATTGTGTGATCAACGGTTACCGAGTTATGGCCGGGGACCATTCTTAATTGAACACCAGGTACAATAAGGCATTCAATTAATAGGTTGCTAAAAAAGTATGTTCTTAAAATGTATATTACATACGTCCTTACAGTCACTGATGCTTGATTAACCTTGCTTTTTTATACACCTTGCATGATTGTTTTTATTTTATACCATCCCCATCCCAAAAATAAAAAACTGACCATCTACATAAGGAAAACGACTTAAATTTTTATACTAAACATATCTATAACAAATAACGGAGATATGGAAAGCGATGTTGCCAAATTTACTCATAAGAAAATTTTCTGTCACTTGTAGAAGGGAAGTATTGTAAATCCCTAGATGCCAAAAACATGTTTTCTCAATTCCGTCGGTCTGTCGGACTGTTCGCGGAATAGCCAAAAAACTGCTTACTTGGCTGACTTCAAATTTTGATTAAAAATTAAGAGTCATATGATAACATTAAAAAAAAATCCAATATTGCAAAATAAAATATTCGCGTAGTGAAATGTTAAAAAAAAATATTACTAAAACATTACTTCCAATTTGTCTGAAGGTACCGTTACCTGTGTAAAATACATGCCCTACGTTGCGTACATATAGGGACAAATTAGAAAAATTACCTAGATTTTTAATAAAACTGTTGATTTGCGCTCAATCGATCGAAGTTAAATATTTTACATTTTTTAAATTGTTTTACACTAACGAATAAAAGTATATTTTTATAAAGAAATTGTTGTTTGAATTCATAGTTGAATTATTATACAGGCCCGTGTGTGAAATGTGAATTCAAATATTATTATTTAACTTATATTGGGTATATAAGTGATGCTAATTTCAAATCTGTTTTCAGCTCTTCACGTAATGTTTTTAAACAAAATACTACAACAATGTAAAAAGTAGGAATATTTATAAATATTTAGGATAAACAAGAACAATAATAAAACCAACAAAACCAATAATAAAACCGAAAGTATTGAAAAAATAACATTCATTAATCCTTTATTTTCTTGGAACATCTTTTTCTTTTTCCGAAAAAGCTTTTTATTGTTTTTCGTTTATATTCTGCTGTAGAACGGTCCCTTTTAAACATCCAATAGTAGTCGGCCATCACTTTGATATCCCAGTGCCCCAAAGCCCATTAACCTTATAGGTTGCCACAAGCAATCTTGACCTATCCCAACTCGATGTGAGCGAGCTACGTCACTCGGCGACCGGCTTGCTTTAGCACGGCTTTGTCCATATCTCTTCTGTGTGCGTTTATTTACATATATTCATATTTTTTTGTTCAAAATTGAAACTTTTTTAGTTTAGGGATGTTGGTTCAAATTATAACCAAGTTTTTTTGCTGAGTGCATTTCAAATACATCGTATTTTAAACTCTCAAAAAATATTCTCGTAAAAAGTTTTAGCATGACAAATAGTTGTATTACTTTAGAAAATGTACATTTTTTATACAAGGTGTCCCAGTAGTGTGTTCTCGGTTTTGGTGATAATGGTTAGATATAGAGAAAAGTTTAAATATAAATATTAGTAAATAGGATGACTTATATACCTACTTAAATAGTTTTTCATATATGAAACACCCTATATTTTATTACATTTTTGAATTTTATATTATTTACAATTATACATATATATATATATATATATATATATATATATATATATATATATATATATATATATATATATATATATATATATATATAGAACTAAAAAACTAGATAGACCACGCTCGTTTGAACATCACATTGAAACTAAATAATATCGCTCTCTGTTCTAAGTAAACCGAGTCTCGGGCAATCTCCAACTGTGCTGGTAAATCCCCAACTGTGCTGCTATATCCCTCAATAAATGTCCAACTTATTGGGGGATTTTAACGCGTGTCACAACGTTTCGAACAAAAAGAAGGAATTTAATTTAATTTGGTTGGTTTACAAAAAAAATACGTGATAGAAGCAAAAATGGGTTAATTAGGGTAAATATAGGTTGTAATTAAGCGAAAAAAAATTAAAATAGCTTCATCACAAATTGTATGCCTGTGTTAATAATAACAGATTATACTTAGCATAGATGGGTCCATTCAGCTTCGTAACGATGTATGAGTATCAGAGAAAAAAATATCGGTGCCTATAATTTAAATAAAAATGTTTGCGTACTTCCGGCACAGTGACGTTAACACGGACATGTATAATGGGACTATGATCGTTTTTGTCAACGTTTAATCAAAACAGTAGCCCGCGCCTAACCAGGTTTTTAGCGCGGAGTTGCCAAGAGCTAGGTTAAGAAATATGTGTACTACATACTAGACTACTACATGATGGCTATACTATATGGAATACAATGCAAATTTGGCATCCAATTAGGGGGTGTTTCATTTGATCCTGAATGGATTGTCTGTAATAAATTACAATGATCTGGCTGACAAGCTAAGTGTTCAAACCTTGGAAAGACGTAGGAAATATTTTGATCTTTGTTTTCTTTACAGATTGTTGAATAATTGTATTGAGTGCCCAGAACTTTTAAATACTTTTATAGACTCTAATCTACCTACAAAAAGCACTAGAGAATTTTTAATAATGTAAAAACCGAAAAAAGCAGAACCCAGGTTTGTTATTAACCATTACTTGTTTTAAACTACTGTTTAATGTTAGTCAGCTGCCTAGAGGCATTGATTTATTTAGTTTAACTTTGTCTAAATTTAAAAATCAAATTAAACAATTATAGTAAGAAGATGAATACCTAGTCTAGTTAAAAAAACAAACAAACAAAGGTTTATGTTACTTATTTGTATATTACATGTAAACAAGTTTATGTAGAAATGTCCAGTGTATTTTATTTTGTAGTATTTTATCCTATTTTTTTTAATATTTTGGTTTAAATATATCATTATGCCCATTCTGAGTCAAAAGATACTCACATCATTTTTATTAAAAAGGGATGTCTGCAATTTTGTTATTAAGTATGCGTCGACATTTTAAAGCAGTAAAGACTAAACAGAAATCATTTGAAGTCCTTTTAATCTCGTTTAAAATAATGACCTTGTTGAAACACATTTTTAATAACGTAAAAATAATCTTATCCTATCCGGAAAAAGCAGAAGAAATATGTTTAAAAAACCATTACTTCTTTTAAACAGTTTAAAATTGTACAAAATAAAAATTAGAGATATAAAAATTCTCTTTAAAACAAAAACAGCTGTGATAAAAAGCACTATCACGCTCAATACCTACTTGATTTTTTTCACTATTTTTATGGCCATGTAAAGAAGAAGCTTATAATAAATAGGAACTTTGTTTCCCAACTTGTAATAAATGTTTAACACATTCTGATGGCAGAAGGTCTCGTTTCTTTAATAATAACTTTTGAAACAATGCTAGTTGTTAATTATTTTAATGGCTTTGGAAATAATTTCATTGCTTACTTTATTATAGCAAAAAATCTGTTAACGATTTATGTATCTTTAACGATCAGTGAAATTCCTGCAATGTACAAATTGTTAGGAAGGTTATAATATACAAAAAACAGGATTTAACCCACAAATACATTAACTATTTATTTCACTATTTATTATGACAAGTCTAAAAAGTACGTATTTAATTAGTTCGATATTTACGGTATAACGTTACTTATCTGGGCCTTAGGACTGCATGGTAAGTATAAACTTAAAAAAAAATAGAAGTAAAAGGTACTGTACATAGAAATAGTTTTTATTCACGTTAAGCATATTTATAGGGCATATGGTTTTACGGTACATTTTCAAACAAACTCTAATAATTAATAATAATATGTAAATTTATGCCTGCTGTTAAAGACATAAACGATAGAAAAATCTAAACAATGCTAGAAATTAACTAATTAATTAAAAAGTTAACTAAAATTATTACTTTATTAGGTAATACAGTCTTTTGTGTGCTACTTTTTTGTACTAGTGTCGCCGGTTTTAATTATCGGAGCGCAGACTTCTAGGAGTGAAATAATTTTTTTTTGTTTTACTTTTTTCCTTGTTGCTAGGGTGATATTTGTATAATTAATTATAAGCAGTTGGTTTTTTTTTTCTTTTTCTATCCATCTTTCTGTACCTTTTACTCCTTTTTTTTTCCTTTTTTTTTTGTTTTTGTTTTTAGCAGCGATAAGTGCCTCGTTTTATGTTTTTATGATAAATGTTTTCGTGCGCGCATATTAATGCAAGATCACTGTCAAATAATTTTCACATTTTTCAAGGCCATGTAGCTGACTTTCAGTATGATTTGATTGGTGTGTCTGAGACATGGTTACATGCAGATATTGCCGAACGGATCGTGGAACTACAAAATTACAATTTTATAAGGCAAGATAGACTAGGTGAGTTTGAGTTTCGTGTTATGTTTAGAGAAACCTGCCCTTTTCTAGAACATATTTGGATTGAAATAAAAGTAAATAACACAAAAATTTTAATAGGCAATATATACCGTCCTCCTAAGGGTGACTTAAACTTATTCTATTCTCGTCTTGAAAGTATTATGACCGATTTTTATACTGTCTATGATTCTCTTTTATTACTAGGTGATTTTAATATAAACTTTCTCGAATTAAATACAAAAGCACCGTTATGTGAAATTACTGAGGTCTATGGTTTGCAACAGCATATAACTGAACCTACTAGAATATCAAATACAAACATGTCCTTAATTGATTTACTTTTTTCAAATATAGATTCAATCGAGGTTTGCGGAATGAGAGATGTTGAGATATCGGACCATATGCTCATTTATTGCGACATAAATTTTGGAGAACCCAAATCTAATACTTATAACTTTACATACAGAAATTTACAAAGTGTTAACAATAAGCGATTTCAATCTGATATCGAACTAATACCTTGGCACATAATGTATCATATGGCGGACATAAATAGCAAAGTTGATTTTTTCAACCAATCATTATTCGACGTTATAAACCTGCATGCTCCCTTAAAAAATATCAGAGGTTAAAATAAGCCATACAGACCATGGATTACTCCTAATATTAGATTAATGCGGAGGCTTCGTAATAGGACCTTAAATAAGTTTAGAAACACCAAAAATTGGGAGGACTGGAACACATACAAGCAGTATAGAAATCTTACTACTAGCGCAATCAGATCGGAAAAAAAGGCGTATTTAACATATAGGTTTGGAGTGTGCAGTAATAAAGAAGCATGGCAAGAATTAAATAAAATTAATATTTCTAAAAAACAAAATATACAACTTCCCAACTCCTTGCAAAATGTAGATGAACTTAATACTTATTTTACTAATATAAATAAAAATAACAATAAGCCTGATGAAGAATTTATTAAGAATTTTAAGGAGCATAAAATTACACAAAATGAATTTAAATTTAGGCTGATAACGCAAGATACAATAATTTTCATTCTAAAAACCATAAAGAGTAAAGCATTTGAAGCTGATACTTTAAATATTACACTTATTTTAATTTGTTGCCCTGCCATAATTAATCCACTAACTCACATTATAAATGTTTGTTTAGAAAAAAATCATTTTCCAGATCAATGGAAGGAAGCCAATGTTATTCTGTTGCCTAAAGTTAAAAATCCTACTGAATTTAAACAAATCCGTTCAATATCGATTCTTCTAGTTCTGTCTAAACTATTAGAAAAAATTATGGAACAGCAAATAATTGAGTATTTAAATATTAGTAATTTGATCCCTGAATATCAGTCTGGCTTCTGTAAAGGTTATGGTTGTGCAACCGCATTATCTCAGGTAACGGATGATATATTTAAAGCCCTTGATAATAATCTAGCTATTGTTTTGGTTCTTTTGGATTTTACTCAAGCTTTTGACATGGTCATCCACGAAATATTATTGGCTTTGTTGCAGTGTCTGGGTTTTAGCGATTCTGCGGTGGCACTGGTGTCTTCTTTTTTGTCAGACAGAAAACAAAGAGTAGTACTCCATGGTAAAATGTCGAAAGCCCTTAATGTTGCCTCTGGGGTGCCTCAGGGTAGCATTCTGGGTCCGTTACTATATACTCTCTATACGTCGCAATTAATAAATAAATTTCGATATTGTAGCCATCATTGTTACGCAGATGATACCCAGGTATATTATTCATTTAAAAGTACTGATATAGCCGAGGCCAATAGGTGCATTAACGCGGATTTGGACACTTTATATAGTGAAACTCAAAAGCTCCTCTTAAAGATTAACCCAACCAAATCAGTAGCTATTCTTTTTTGTAGTGATAACAATCGAATGAATATTTTAGATAACTTAAATCTACACATAAATAATGATCCAATAGATTTTAAAAACTCTGCCAAAAATCTGGGACTCATAATGGATCATAAACTTAGATTTAAGGAACATGTTACTCTTAAACTAAAAAGTGGATATTCCGCCTTAAAAACAATATTTTCGCAAAGGCACTTTTTGAGCTATAACATTAAGAAAATGCTTTGTGATGCACTAGTGTTATCACCATTAAACTTCTGTGACACCATCTATGGACCTTGCCTTGATAATGCCGATGCTAATAGATTACAAAAACTCCAAAATTCCTGGCTAAGGCTTATTTTTGGTATAAGAAGACGTGAACACATTTCTCATAAGTTAAAAGAAGCAAATTGGTTAAATATGCACAATAGGCGAGTCTTACATGCTCTTGTCCTTTTTTATAAAATTCTTAAGTTTAAGACTCCATCATATTTGCACAAAAAAATAACTTATCGTACTGATGTGCACAATCTTAATATAAGACGAAAAAATCTATTAACTATACCGTCACGCAACAAAGAACTTTTTAAAAGGTCTTTTTCTTATTTAATTGCACATTTAATAAACAAATTCAAAATAAATGATTTTACTGTCTCAGAAAAAGTTTTCAAGAGAAAAACCAAACTACTTCTTCTAAACCATATTTAATTGATTGTCTATGCCACAAAATGCTAAATTTGAAACTTAATACTTTCCTTTTTCCCTATCCTTATCCATCTTTCATTTTCCTTTTAGTGTGTGCTTTTATTGCTTCTATGTTTTTTTTTTCATTTCAAATTTTTTAAAAAAAATTTAACTGCTAGCTGCTTATAAATTTCTTTTTCATTTTTTATATTTTTGGCCTCAACAGAATCCGGGGAATGAACATCCCCTGAAATCTGAAAACAAGGCCCGTTAGTTACCATGATTATTATCATAATAATAATTGTTATTTTAAGTTAATTCGTTAACTGTATTTATTGGTAACTAATAAACGGAGCAAAAAAACCGAAATTTCTGATAGCGGGTAACGTCTCAGTAGATTTTTCTGCAACATTTCAACTTAATTAGCAGTTTTTTGGTAATTTTAAATATTTAATTAGGCCAACCGCTATTTTGTTTTCCCATAATGGCTCCTCACCAAACTTTTGGAACTCTTGATGTTTGTGCAAAATTTGCACTTTTTTTAAACAAACCATATATATTCTGACCAGTGCAAAACCCAACAGAAGAAAAAATTGACAGATCTTACACCTTACGCAAGTATCCTACGTATTGAAAATATCTGACAAAACTTTTAAATTATAATGTTTTAATCCGTCTTGTATTTTTTTAAAGTTTATAATCTTTTATGATTATTAAATAGGTACATTTTAATATAAGATGGGTGAAGAAATGAATCAAATTAAACTAATACGTATAATATATAAAGCTTATATTTTATATCTAAAAAAAAATTATTTAAATCTATACAAAAAACCATGGCAATCTAGAAACTTGGGTATTAAAATATTGTAATATCAATAAATTGCTTGTATTTCATAGTATATAAAAAAATATTATTTAAATCTATAAAAAAACGTGGCAATCCAGAAACTACTCTTATTTTAAAATATATATAACAGAAACTTCTTTTTTCAACTGAGTATCGATAAGCGGAATTAGAACTTATTAAGCAAATCGCAATTAATAACGGATACAGTCTTTTTTAGATAAAATAGTTATATATAATTTTAAAAAACTGAAGCGCCAAGCTTTTCCCACTGAACCTTTAAAAAAACCCAATAAATATTTGTCATTTCCTTATCTAGGATCATGCTCCGAAAAGATAGCTAACATCTTAAATGGCTGTAGCGATACAGCTAAGGTCTTCTTTAAAACAACTACGCTTTTAGTCAATAACAAAGACCACCAAAAAAGTGCAGTTTATATCTCGGCATGACTTGTAGACCTAGAGGTCAGAATTAAAAAACACCTCAATAGGCCATCCACTTCTGCCGTTGGTTTTCATATTAGGTTTAAGAAACACCAGATTTCTTCTTCAAAACACAGCAAAATTTTACACAACATCAACTCAAGAGGTTTAAAACTTAAACCTTATGAGGATTTAGAAAGAAACAGAAATTCTCAGAAGAGCTCTAATGCACTTATTAACACACAGGTTAATTCTTTATGTTAAACCTATTTTTTTCATTTGTTAAAAAAATGTCACTTCAATTCAATAGTTAATATTTTCGGTTCAATGCAACGGCCTAAATTATTTATCTAATAGGCCCATAACCACCATAAAAAACTACACATTTACCACAAAACTCAAATAATAAAATAATTAAGTTTTTACATTTCTTAATGATTTTTACTTATTGTTTTTTATTTTGTCACTTCTAGTGTCAGTCCTGATAATGGTGTAGTTTGACCGAAAGCTCTTGACAATTTTAATTCTACCCAAAACACACTTTTTTATTTTGTTATTAATTTTAAAAGACGGGGCTAAATCTTACAAATGTAATTTTTTATTGTAAAAATGGGTCTAAATCTAATATATTTAACTTCCCTTTGTCAACAAAAAAAGTTGTTAAAGATTTCAAATGTACAGGGTGTCCGGATTTGGTTGCAAAAGCAGGGTATCCCGCTTATTTTTAAAGATAGAATCTTGAGGTTTTCACGAACCCGAGCTAATTTTTTGTGAAACTCATGAAGCCGTAAACAAAATTTTCATAGCCTTCTTCGTTTCTGAGATACAGGGCGAAATAGAAAATTTTGCATTTTGGGACCCCCCTCGTATCTTGGTTATCCTTGAACTTAACGCAAAGGGAAAATTGCTGCTTATGCAGTTTTTTACGTTGGATTCAGTGGCATATTTTTCATTTGAGTTGTTATTTTTTAGATATGACCCAAAGTTGTGTTTTTTTAAATGGGACACCCTGTATATTTGTCCAGAAATTGATTTGTCCTTTATAAAAGCTTCTCAAAAATATATAATAGTATGGGTCTATTTTAATAAACAACAACAAAAATCCTAATTTTTATAATTATCATCCCAAATTTTGCAGTAGGCCATGCAAAACGATGCCGTTTTCTTTTGTTTTCTTGGAAGCAAATGACATTTCCCAATTTTGTACGCGTATATAAAATATAGCGCTAGTTTTTTGTATTTATTTATTGTGTAAAAATATATTTGTATTATTATGGAAGAAAACCAAACTTTCGAACATTATGAAAAGTACGATATGTTAGCTTGTTTTATATTAAGTAATGAAAATGTTGAGGCGGCTTGTGAGATGTATTTTAACAGGTAAATAGTTCATTTTTAGGTATGTCGAAATAGTATTTCTTAATTTTTATTTATATATCCAGAAAGGAGGCAACCTAATATATCCACTTTTTATCGGATAAAAAAGAATTTACTTAATCACGGATCATTTATCAAACCTCGTACGAAAACATATAATAAAGAACATCGGGAGGCTGAGGAAATTACGGTTTTGGCTAATGCAGAAGCTTACCCTACAAACTCTTGTAGGGTCAGTGAAAAGAGCATAGGGAAATAAAAGAGCACAAATATCACCCATACAAATTTAGGCTCGTGCAGCACTTACAGCCAGGGGATGCAGAGCGTCAGGTAGTCTTCTGCAATTGGTTTCGAGAAAGATGCGATATGGTTAGGTATTTTGAAAGGAAGGTTATATGGTCAGACGAAGCACATTTCAGTAATTCTGGTATACTCAATAGGCACAATAGTAGATTCTGGTCCCAGGAAAATCAACACCAAATATTTCCCAGAAGACAGCAGGACAGGTTTGGTCTAAATGTGTCCTGCTTCATATTAGGAACACATATAAAATTTTATATATTTGAGGGAAATCTAACAGCCAATCGCTATATAGAAATTTTAGAGGCAGCTATACCTGAATTACTTGACGATGTTCCTCTAGCGCAAATTAACGAAATTTATTTTCAACAGGACGGTGCTCCTGCACACAATTCTGGAATGACGAGATTATTTCTGGACAATAATTTTACCAATCAATGGATCGGAACAAATGGACCTATAAGATAGCCTCCTAGGTCCCCAGATTTGTCGATTTTAGATTTATTTCTATGGGGATATCTGGAAAATAGAATTTACAAAGACCACTACGATAATGTCCAAGATTTAAGAAATGCAATAAGAGAAAATTTTCGCTATTTACAAAATCATCCCGTTATTTTGCTTAATTCCCTAAAACGAATACGAAAATTGTGCGAAGCAAACATAGAACAAAATGGAAATCAGTTTGAACAGTTCTTTTGATTTCCTTGGTTGCTGTAGTTCTTATACGACAGTTGATTTTTGCTGAAAGGCTTGTTACATAATAATTTATTACTGTTTTGTTCTTGTGTTACATAAATCTAGGTAAGTGGTACTTTTTTGGTGCGAAATTATCAATACATATTTTGATAAATAGATTTAATTACATATTTATTTTGATTTATTGTTAGGATGTAGATATTGTTAACGACTTTAAATAAAAGGCAGCATTGTTTTGCATGGCCTACTGCAAAATTTGGGATATTATAAAAATTAGGATTTTTGTTGTTGTTTATTAAAATAGACCCATACTGTTATATATTTTTGAGAAGCTTTTAAAAAGGACAAATCAATTTCTGGACAAATATACAGGGTGTCCCATTTAAAAAACACAACTTTGGGTCATATCTAAAAAATAACAATTCAAATGAAAAATATGACTACGCCACTGAATCCAGCGTAAAAAACTGCATAAGCAGCAATTTTTCCCTTTGCGTTAAGTTAAAGGATAACCCAAAATGCAAAATTTTCTATTTCGCCCTGTATCTCATAAACGAAGAAGGCTACGAAAATTTTGTTTACGGCTTCATGAGTTTCACAAAAAATTAGCTCAAGTTCGTGAAAACCGCAAGGTTCTATCTTTAAAAATAAGCGAGATACCCTGCTTTTGCAACCAAATCCGGACACCCTGTACATACAACAATGGTAATCACCCTCGCTCAAATATTTGTTTTTATTAAAATTTTTCATCTATAGTTATACATTGCATGTCCCATTTTTTCCACTTAAATTTTCGATACAAACGGCATCTTTTTTTATATTTCACATTTGAATGGAAAATGGAAGAAATTTTAGGAGAGAGTGCCTGAAGTTAAATAGTATAGCCGTATAAAATACCCGATATATTAAAAAATAAAAATCGTTCCATTCCCAGTTTTTTTAAATTTTGTTCCATCAGAGTTTGTGACATTTTAAGATTATTAATAAATATAGGTTAAATGTGACTATTGTAATTATGTCAAAAATGATAGACCTCTCTATATTTCTTCTTAATTTGTCGGCCTTCTCCCTATCCCAATGTTTTCAAAAAACATTGGATGTGATTAAATTCTGATTCTATTTACATTTAGTTATATGTTAGATTAATATACATACGTGTGAGCAATTATTTTGCCTACGTCCTTAAAACTTAATATTTAGATTTATTTATTATTACTTGAGAATTGCTGTGACATAAATCCGTATCTATTAGTAATTTCTTTAGCATTGATAAGTTACATAATAAGATATGAATCGAGAGGCTAGGACGTTTTGGTAAGTTAAAATCAAATAAATAATTTATGGTAAAAATCGGTTCAATACATACATACAAAAAAAAATAGTTTTGAAATCGGCTGCAACCATAATTTATAAAACAAATTGCAAATGATATTTTAAAATATTTGCTTCATATCTCCTCACCACATTTAAACACGTAACAGGGAGTGAAAATTACTAACATAATATATTAACCATCATTAGTCACGACTAGGCTTGCATGAAAGCATATGCAAATGCATATTTTGGCAATTTTTGTATTTAAATGCATATTTTGCAGTTACTGGAAAAATGCATATATTCTAATTTTTCTGAATATATTTTTATTATTTTATTTTATATTTGATGTATTTCAAATATAATCCATAATAATAAAATAATAAAAAATGTCTAGTTGCTGGCACGCCAAGGGTTTTACCTATCCTTTCTTAAAATTGTTATAGGTACCCAATAAAATATCTGTGCTTTAAAAACTATGGATCTACACAGGGCCGTAGCCAGCGGGGGGGTTAGGGGGGTTGTGACCCCCCCCCCCGAAATTTCAATAATATGCAAATTTTATAAGCTATTTAAAAAAAACTTGCCGTTTAATTACATAAAAAAAATTATTACCTTTAAATAATTTCCTAACTATTTTAACGAATTTGTTAAAAATTATTTAACTGTGCTGTTTTGTAAAGCCTTTTCTGATGATGTACACCTAGACTAATATTTATTGCAGCCAGCCGCGCGCTAACACATAGGAACGTCAAACGTGTACAGACGATATTTGATTTGGTTTCGGGGAATCACCAAAAAGTTTTGGTTTTTCGTTACTGCATCTTTTTATAAGCACGTAACGTACTGCTGCACATTAAAGTGAATAAATAAAAATAATGTCGAAACGCAAGCAAAGCACAACTCTGTTCGATTTTAGCTTTGAAAAACGTAGTGCTAGTAGTGATGTTAGTGATAATATTGCCAATAAAGATAACCACGAACACGAACAGAATCTACAGACGTTACGGAAAAGGTCGGTACGTCCCATTAACTTCTAAAACCGATGTTACACCTTGTAGTAGTTGTAGTAATACAGAAAGTGATTTTGACATAGGAAATGGTTTACAAAAATATATAACTGATGACTTAAAATATACATTGATTGAATCGCCTTGGAAGCCCAAGACTTCCTACGATTTTCCAAAACAAGGTAAGATATAACTTAAATAAAAATCAACATTTTAATAAAAAATAAAATAATTAAAAAAATAGGTATTGTTTAAAAAAAAAAAAAATTGATTGAAAATAGATTACAAGATATATACGTATACTTTTACCTTATGACTTATTTTTTACCCCAATTGATGCGTTAACAAATTTGATAAATACGCATTTAAAAAAAAAATAAACTTTTTTATGCCTAAAATAAATACGTTGTTATATGTTTAACAAATAATTAAAAATATTAGGCCATTTTATTTTAGATTCAAAATTGTCAGTATGAAAAAAAATAATCAGAACAATTTTTAATAAACAGGATTTGAATTATTTTCATGACCTTTTTTCATTTGTATCCTTGTCAAGCCCATTAAAAAACCCAAAAAAATGTGTAATCCGTAAGAATCTACGAATTACACATATTTTTGCTTTTTTTATAGGCTGGACAGAAAATTTTAAAAATGATAATTATAGACCCGCCTATTAAAGTGCATCCAGATTATTGTTTTTTTTTTAGGTAGCAAAACTAAAATTTCAGTATACTTTTTACTAGATTGTTTTGTGTATATATACCAAGCTTAATGAACAAGGAGCACTATGTAAATATTGCGTTTTATTTGCAAATGAAGCAGCTGGAAAGGGAGGAAACCAAAAGTTGTCAGCCTTAGTAAAAAAACCTTTTAATAAATACAAAGATGCAATAGAAGTATTTTCACAACATGAGCAAAACATATATCATAAAAAATCTCTTTTATTGGCCGAAAATTTTGTGCAAGTTTTTTCTAAAAAACAAACCAGTGTAATCGATCAGGTTAATCAAAGTTATAAACAGAAAGTTATGGAGAACCGCGAAAAACTAATTTCGATTATTGAAATAATTAAATTGTGTGGCAGGCAAGAGCTCGCTTTAAGAGGCACAAATGATAGTGGCAGAGCGATTAATACAAACGATTCAGAGCCTGATATAAATGACGGAAATTTTCGAGCGTTATTGCGTATGCGTGCAAAATCCGATACTGTTTTGAAAACTCATTTGGAAAAAAGTGGACTTAATGCGCAATATATAAGCCCAACTGTGCAAAATGAACTTATTAAGATTTGTGGGTCTATTATAATAAAAGAAATAATAAAAAATATTTCAAAATCGGGTCTTTTTTCGATACTAGTTGATGAAACCACTGATGTCTCCAGGATAGAACAAATGACTTTGTGTATAAGATGTATTGATATTAATGAAAAAAATCAACACGTTATTAAAGAAAATTTTTTGGGATTTGTACCCGTTAAAGATGCAACCGGAAAAGGATTATCTGATTTAATATTACAAACACTTAGCACTTTTGGACTTGATTGCGGTATGATGATTGGTCAGGGTTATGATGGTGCAGCGGCCATGTCTGGGTCTTTTAGTGGTGTTCAAGCCGAAATAAGAAAATTATACCCTTGTGCTTTATATGTACACTGTAGCTCTCACTCCCTTAATTTAGCTATAAGTCATTCTTGCCAGGTTCAAAGTATCCGCAATTGTATAGGGACGATAAAATCAATTGGTAACTTCTTTAGACTTTCCGCTAAGCGCACTGCCTTACTTCAGGAAAAGATTAAACAAAGTTACCCTGAGACGAGTTGGTCGCGACTAGTACCGATGTGCGAAACTCGATGCGATGGGTGGAGAATCACACTGCTCTTATGAGGTTTAAAGAAATTTATGCTACGATTGTAGAAATATTAGAAGATCTCTCTGAATCCAGGGATATGGAAACATCTTCAAAAGCTTCTGCTTTTTTAAAAAGTGTAATTTCAAGTGAATTTGTTATTAGTTTGTGTGTGGCAGAATCTTTGTTTGCCTATACAATAAACCTCAGTAAGATACTCCAAAGTGTCGATATTGATTTGCCGTCTGCTCTTGCTTTTATTGAAAACGTTAAACTTGAAGTCGAAAAAAATCGCGAGAACATGGACATTTTTTTCCATGGAATTTTTGAAAATGCCACAAACATGCTTGAGTCAGTGAATGAAGTCGTTACCATCCCAAGAGTTAATAAAAGGCAAATTAATCGTGTAAACATAAGTGTTCACACTCCTGAAGAATACTACAGAATCGCTATAGCTATCCCCTTTATAGACGATTTTCTTTCATAAATCCATAGCAGATTTCTTAAGCATAAAGAAATATTTAAATCTTTAAATAAATTGTTGCCAAAAAACCTAAAAAATATTGAAGAACTTGTTGATGAGGAGCTGCAAAGAACCATTGATTTTTATAGCAAGTTTGTTGAAAAAGAAGTTGCCATATCGGAAATAAAAATTTGGCAGACTAAATGGGAAAATCAAATTAAAGATATTCCACAAAGCGCTTTACAGACATTAGATATGTGCGAAAAGAAGTTTTTCCCTAACGTTTACGAGTTAATAAAAATCTTATGTACATTACCTGTGACTACTGCAACCCCAGAGCGTACCTTTTCTACAATGAAACGCATTAAAAGTTATATAAGAAATAGTTCTGGCCAAGAAAGAATGTCTGACTTAGCATTAATGAGTATATATAGAAACATAAACATAAACAATCAGGAAGTAATTAATATTTTTGTAGAAAAAGCCCGTCGTTTAAATTTAACACTTTAGTTTAGCCTTATAAACGCTTATAAATGTTTGAACTAATAAATACGTTTTATACAACCATTATTGTATACTTGATTATTCCTCAATCAGCAAACCCATATTGATACATACATACCTTATTATTATAGGTCGTTTCAGAAATTTACTTTAAAAAAGCGCATAACATACAATTTTTAGTTTTGTATTATATTAATTCGTTTGTTTTACTATTTAACTAACAAAAGAGAAAACATAAAAAAGTAAAAAAAATAATCATTATGGGCGTGGCATCCCGAAAATTTTCACCTGCGGCGCAAATGTACCCTGCCTGCCCCCCCCCCCCATAAATTAAATTCTGTCTATGTCTCTGAATGCAAACCACACATCCCGAAAAAAAATTCTGGCTACGGCCCTGGATCTACAACGGATTTAAAATCATAAGTACTCACGTTTTAATAATGTTAGCAATAATTTTTCAATTCAGTTTAGTTTACACGTTGTGGCGTGAACATTGTCCAATATGCCGAAAGAAAATCGTTCATTAAGTGCGGTGTTAAATCAATTCGTGAAAGATTTTCCTGATTTTGCGACTGACGGTTTTGTGCTGTTTTGTAAATATTGTGATGTTGTTGTTACTGCGAACAAGAAATTCCAAGTGACACAACACATAGGAACTACAAAGCATCAGATCCAAAAAAGCAAAAAGTGTGATCAGAAAAAAGTTTTAATCATCACTGCATTTTTACCAGGACCAGGACCCAAACGATTAAAGTTCAATGAAGATTTGTGCAAGCCATTTATTAGTGCGGATATTCCACTGAATAAATTAAGTAATCCTGCCCTGAAGTCCTTTTTAGAGCAGTACACAAAGACATCAATTCCACATGAATCCACGTTAAGGAAAAACTATGTTTCAGATTTGTACAATAAGACAGTTACCGAATTGCGGGAAAAAGTAGAAGATAAAAAGTATATGGGTGGCACTAGATGAAACAACTAATGTGGAACAGAGATTTGTTTGTGATGTGTTGGGTGTAGAAGTCAAAAGGGATAAATCATATTTACTTACAATGAAGACCATTAAAAAGAATTTTTCTTGCTTGTTTGAAACTATAAAAAAATTGGAGATGAAAGGATTTTCTTTGTCAAAAAGCTTAGAAATGATAGAAAAAGTGAGTGGAACTATAACTAACACTAAAAATAAAGTAATTTCTCAAACATTAGCTACGGTTTTACAAAAAAATATTGGTTACAAAAATTTGAAAAATATTAGTGCAGTTTTAGAACATTGAATCAGACAATGAACAATTTTTAATAAACAGTGATTTGAATTTGTTTGAATATTTTTCAATTGTATCTTGTGATGTTGAACGTGAGTTTAAAGTACTATTGTCATATAATAGAAGAAAATTTTAATTTGATAATTTAGTATATAGTAATATAGTTATAAAATGTTGAATAGCGTGAACAATAAATTTTAAACAGGTTTATTTTTTAGTTATTTTGTTTTGTGAGCTATATATTCAAATTTTATTTAAAAAAGTACCTTTATTACATAGTTGCACTAATGTAATAATTACTGGTAAAAATAGCGTCTTAAGGATACCTTGAAGTGTTAATAATATAATGTTTTAAATGCTATACTTTTGCTTTATTTCCGTTTTTTTTTGATCCGATAATAAACTAAATGCTTACATATTTTTAGATTTTTAAATGCATAATTATCCTAAGCCTCGTAAGTAATGTAAAGAACTAACAAATTAATTTAAAAATAAGTAGTATCATTTTATAATAATATCAATTATTACCCGAAAATGGTAGCATTCAAATGGGAAAAATTCCGAGGATACGGCGAGACGGGCCGGTGTTGGGTGATATAAGCTACGACGTACTTTATAGCATGAGGCTGTATGCGAACGTACTACCTACCGCGTGAATTAGTCGGTGAAGTTTAGCATGTGAGATGATGCAATCGGCTGACCGATCCACCGTCTATAATAAATATATTAGAATATCTGTGGACGGTGGCCCTCGGACTGCTGTTAAAGGTGTTATTTGTATGTTAGTCAAACAACGATAATAGGGATACCTACCTATTTTGCTATGTGTCCAGGAAATAATAAACTACATTTTGGTTTAGTGCGTTTTTAGAATGTTTGCAAAATTATTTTTGAAAAATATTTACCTACTTTTTTAAAAAGAGAATTTTCCCTGTATATTTTCTGGTACGTCGATTCCACGAAGGTGCAAGAAGAGAGCATTGTTATCTGTTAGATGATATTTTCAAATCTTTAGTATGAATTATATGATATTTTTCAATTTCTCGTTGATTTTTGATAAATTAGATTTTCCGTTGTTCCACCTTGTATAGAATATAAAAAAAATCCGAATAAAACCATTTGAGTTTCTCTTTAAAATGAGACCTAAAAATAATGTCTATCATATTTTAATCGAAATTATTTGCCCTCTAAATGTGTGCTGTTATTTTGACGCATCCTTCACTTGGAATTTTTGAATTACAGATCTATCTTAGGGTTTATTTAAGAGGCAAATGACGTGTGGTACTTTTCAATAAAGTCTCGTGTATAACCTAGTTAATATAATTTCATTCTTAGAGAATGTGCTGCAGGGGCGTGCGGTGAAATTTTAAGAAAGGGAAGTAATTTTTAGAAACTTACCTATTTGTAATGTAATTCGATTCTTTGATCATTTTTTGCATATTCGTCAATGACGTCATCATAAAAACGTCGATGCTCCGTTATATTTTGGAGAAGTTTATTTTCAATGGACAACAGCAATGTATGCGAAAGTCCCTCCTGCTCCGTTGAATTTCTCACGACATTTTTTGAAAAATTGCGTTTAAGTGCAGGTATTGTCAATACTAATTCACACATTTTCGACACTTCGGTGTAGGCATCTTCCAGCTCCTTGTCTTTTAAAAATTGCATTAGTTCTTAGCGCTAATGCCATCAGTTTCGTAAATCGCTTTTAATTCACACAATTAATGAAGAAGAAGAGATTTAAACGCATCTTCTGGAAAAGTTTTTCCTTTAAATGTATCAAAATTGCAGAGCTCGAAGAATTTAAAATCATTTAAATCGTTAAATCTATAGCTCATTTTTGCTTTTGTCTTTTATAAAAAAGGCGTCTGTATAATGTTTGAACATCTCCCACCTTATCTGTTCGAAGACGCTTTTTTGGCTTAACATGGACTTAAAATTATCCACTTTTTTTAGGCAAAAAGCAATATCGTTTATTTCAGTTTGTTATATATTAAAAACATCGTCCGAGAATGGAAATATTTCTGAAAATATGTTCAACAAATAATTAAAATCTCGTTTCAAAACCCTCTTGAACTATTTATTGCTTCTGAGTCCCACGTTTCGTTATTTTCTTTTATATTCTCAAATAGTTCAATCAGTGATTCACGATTTTCAGATAGTATTTACACAAGTCTTCCATTATAGTTCCACCTAGTAGGAGCTACTTTGGGCAATCGTTTGTGGACAATGGAGTCCAAAGCTTGTGTACGTTTTGTTGACTTGGAAAAAAAAGCAGCCATGCCACTTAAAGTAACGAAAAATACTTTAAACTCTTTAATGTGATTGATGGACTGGGGTAAAACTAGATTTAATTTATGAGCAAAGCAATGGACAAACACAGCACTCGGGAAAGTTTCTCGAACTTTAGCTTGCAGACCCCCTAATTGTCCTGCCATCACTGCAGCTCCATCATAGCTTTGAGCAACTAAATTTTTCTCTTCATTAATTTCTTTAGTACGTTATAAACTATATCTTTAGTAACGTTATAAACTACGGTATATAATTACGATTTTCGGACACATTCTTAAAACCTGAAAATCGCTCTTGAATACTTCCGTCTGTTTTAATATAGCGGATTACTATAGATAATTGGCTAAAATTAGTGATATCAGTTGTTTCGTCCAGAACAATAGCAATGAACCGCGCCTCGCCAATCTCCTGCTTAATTCTTTTTAGAATAATGGTTGAACAGCGGAAATTAAATCATTCTGGATTCGATTCGACGTTCCGCGAAAAACGCTAGACTGCTCTAAATGATGTTTTAAGCAGTCATCATATTTAGCCATTAAACTAAGTAAATCTTGAACATTTCCTGTATTTGAAGAAACCCTTGTTTCGTCATGACCTCTAAATCAAAATTCGTGCTGTCCAAGAAAACAAACAACATGGATATGTCTTCCTAATATTTGCCTATTTTTATCGACTAGTTCATTGTGTTGGCGGTGACAAATTTCCAACTGTTTATTAAGGGCGTGTTCAATTCTGGTTTTGACGAAGACTTTTTCTTTTATGACGGCTTGCAAATGTGCTTTGGATATAATGTGTCTTTTTATAGCTTTATGGAAATTGTTTAAATCGGAAAAACCAGTTTTATTCCACAGACCTTTTTCATTTTCAAAAAGTAAACATGGCCAACAAAATAATTTACCTATATTTTCACACCCTGTTGGCCATTTAAATTGTTCGTATTGTTTTTCCAGATAAAAACGTCTAATACAGTTTTTCATTTTTGTGTTAAATTTTTCATAGTTTTGCCCTTTATCATTTATTGTTACACACACCACACATTAAGACACATACCACACATTCACACATTCTTCAACATTTTCAACGTTATTACCGACAGCCGAAGTTGACGGTATTTGCATATCCACGTCCGTATTATTGTCTTCCATATCGCAGCATGCACGACGCGACGTACGTATCACACAACACACGGATAGCCGTTCAAACAAAGAACCTACTTCAACGATAGCTTCCGCCCCCACTTAAAGCACGCGACTGAAATGCAAAAATTGCAAACAGCCGGTGGAGTTCAATAACTCAATTCACGGGAAATCAAGCATACAGGACTTGGCTGCAGAGAAGCTTGCGGTCCGCATAGGTTCTATTTAATTTTCTATTGTGTCTCGGTCGGAGTCAAGGCCGCATTTATTATAGGCTTGATAATAAAGATAATATTTTAGCATTTTTAATGTAAACTAAATTAATGGTTTCCTATTTCAAAAATTACATTTTAGAAGATGTTTTGTTATTTTTTATGGGGAAGCATTGCTTCCCTTGCTTCCATGGACTGCACGCCCCTGATGTGCTGTCATCAAATTTAAAATAATTTCGGACGGAAATTTTCATAATTACGATAACTTCCTCTTACAAGGAAAATAGTACGTTTACATAAAAACCATTATGAAAGAATTAATGACTTATGGGGTTTTTCAAACAAATATTTTTTATAAACTTCAGCAAAATTTTAAATTTATTTCTTTACATATATTTATAATTTATAAATAATTAAGTTAAAAGCACTGAGCAATATAATAAAAACTCTCTATTACTAAAAGTAATTAAAAACTGCTAGAACCAATTACGCACTCATCAAACGAATTGAAATGAAGCAATTAAGCCTCCTGAAATTATTTTATTATTTTCAAATCGTTTCATGATTGATTATATTTATTCAACAAACGTCGGCAATCATCAGATTCTCGTTATCTTCACTTAACTCATCAAAATAGTAAATTACAGTTAATTTGGATCTAATTAATTTAAATGCAATCGTCAATATTTCAAAAATTTCAGTTATTCTACGTCTATGACACAAATATGACTTCTCATGAATAATGATGATGTTTTTAATGACATTTCTCTTGAGTTTCTTAAAATTTTATAATGGCTATAAATTATCTGGTTAATGGGGAATGAAGTAAAAAAAAACAAATCTAAACACTCGAGAGTATTTTAAACATGTTTTTTGATTAATGTTATTGTTAAGACGTATCACATAGTAAGTATGGTCATTTCTTACAGTTTTCTAAATGACGTTACGCACCAATAGCACTATTTTACTACCTGTTATGTCGTATTTATATAAAAAGTAAAATTTAAATGATAGTATACAGTTTATTACTAACATTGGTTGGAACCAAATGAGCTCAGTTTTTACTTCATATGTTATATTATAAACAAACTATATAGGCTATTATACAGGGTGTTTTATAAGTACGATACATAATTTCAGGGGGCTCAATTCTTCACGACGTTTTAAAATGGAAGTTCATATAAACGTATGTCTAGAAATGCTTAAAAAAATTTTAATTTTGTTTCAATTAAGTTACGGTTAAATTTGGATCCTTAAAACTGTACAGGGAATCCGAATTTCGATGGTTTTGCGGGGTATCTCCCTTATTATTGAAGATAGAGAGATGCGGTTTTCGCAACACTGTGCTACTTTTTTGTGAAACCAAAGAAGCCACAAACAAATTTTTCCTAGCCCTCTTTGTTTTTGAGATACAGAGTGAAATTGAAAATTTTGCCTCTCGTATCTCGATGGCCTGGCAAGTTACCGAAAAGGTGAAAACTAACTTCGACAGGGATTTTTACGTAAAATCCAGTGGCGTAATCAGTTTTTGGTTAGCTACTATCGTTTTCGAGGTATAGACTAAAGTTGGGTTTTTTTAAATAGGATACCCTGTATATTTTTTAATATTTGGTTTCCGCTTATTTTTAGCTTGTCAAAAATATTAACACTTGATATTTATTTCAATTCGGTATGGACAATTAAGTCAATTTAAAGAAATTTTAATCTGTTTTTCTCGTAGGACATGAAAATTGTGTGTTCATTTTCTAAATCTGAATTATCTGTACCAAAATTTGTTATAATATCATTATTAAACAATAAATTAGTTAACAAAGATTCATACTATTTGATTTGTAAGCTAGGGAAACACACAAACATCTAAGAAATCTACTAAAAACACATATTATAAACTAAAAATATATACATATGACGACAATTTAATTATTTTCTAATGTTGACAATAAGATTGTATTCTGTCAAATACCTACTATTGACTAAATTAGAAAAAAAGGCTATGCAGGGTGTAGAAATTACAGATACTGTTCGAACTGTTCCCCATTATATCTTATACACATATCACACATCTTTCTTATTCTACTTAGTGCGTTAAGCATAATCATTTGGCGAGCTTGTAAATATCTAAAGGCTATTCTTGTGTCGTTTTGTAGATCTTCGATCGTGTGGTGTTACCTTTGGTAGATGATGCCTTACTGCCCCATTTGTACCAATACAGCGATCTGGAAATTCATTTTCTAAAAAGGTACTAACAGTCCGTGCATTATGAGCTGGGGCACCATCCTGCTGAAGAAAAACATTTTGTAATTGTGCCAAAGGAATATTATCTAATGAATCAGGAAGCGTATTTTCCAGTATCTCTAGGTACCGGTTTCCGGTAAGACTACCGTTATAAATGACATACCTTATTTTTGTACCAAGGCTAAATCCAAACCTGCCTTGTTGTTCGCGTGGAAATATAACGTGTCCATTTTCTTTGGACCAGTATCTATTATTGTGTCGATTTAGAATACCTGCACTTGAGATATATGCCTAGTCAGACCATATAACTCTTCTTTCGAAAATTATTTCAGTTTTAGTCATATGAATGTACCAATTGCAGAAATCTATGCGACGCTGTGCATCTCTCGGATGCAAATGGTGCACTAACTTATATGGTTTATATTTATATGATTTGAAATGGTATTTTTTTAGAATAGTCTGCACTGTTGACTTAGGTACTGCCGCTTCATCCTCGACTTTTTGACAGGAATTTGACGGATTGATTGTAGAGGCAGCTAAAACATTAATCTCTTCAGTTTCCCGATTTTCTTTGTAATATGATTTTGGGTCGCGGTACTTTGAATGATCCGTGATTGATCAGATTTACTTTTATTCTTGAAAATATTCTCTTATCGGGCTGTCTTCGTTCTGGGCATCTATAAGGAATAAATGCTTATTTACAGATATATAGAATATAGAACGACATATTCAAAATAAATTAAATTGAATTATTTTATTATACGGGGCGATGTAAATGATGTTTTTTCTTATCACTTATCAATAAAACTGTTATTCTACTTTTCAAATATGTTAATTATAATTAATTTTATTGGAAATTTAGTGACATCGTATCTTTCATGTTACAGACTTGCTGCAATAATAAGCTTTTTTATTACAAGCAAATTTTGGACACAATTTTAACTTATTAGGAACGATAGGCATAATTTCAAATATTAATATTATTATTCTGACAAACAAAAATCTTTTTTGGCTTTTTCGCAACTGAATAAAAATATTTAACTTTAAATTAATTGAAGCAACTATTTAATATAATTACATACCTCAACATGTAGACTAGTCTGTCTACGGAATGTTTCGATACATAATATAAACAATATTATTTATGCAAGCATAAGAAATGATATCATTTACCTTAAGTTTTTATAGACACATAGTAATTGTACAAATACTTTCATCCTATCGGGACTCATCAGTGCGCCGATCGTAAGAGAAAAACATTAAATAATAGAAACGAATTGATTTCAAAATTTTAAAATGTGTCAGTTTGTTTGACATGTAACCTAGATATGAAAAAAATGATAGTTTGCAGCCATCTACAATGTTATTTTTAAATGTGTTCAGATTATTTGTTGCGTATAGATTGACAAACAAAAGTATTTGTACAATTACTATGTGTCTATAAAAACTTAAGGTAAATGATATAATTTCTTATGCTTGCATAAATAATATTGTTTATATTATGTATCGAAACATTCCGTAGACAGACTAGTCTACATGCTGAGGTATGTAATTATATTAAATATTTGAAAAGCCAAAAAAGATTTTTGTTTGTCAATCTATACGCAACAAATAATCTGAACACATTTAAAAATTATTATTCTGAAAAAAAAGTCACAAAACTAAAGTTTTCTTATTATTTATACTTTTGTTTTTCAAAAATACTGAGAGTCCTTCTACATCGGCTATCACTAGTTCCGAAAAGCCCTGGTTTAAGAAGCAAAGTTATTTTGTTTACTTAGTATTACTCCTGTCACTTACCGGATTAGATCCATCCGGTTTTTCCTGGCACTGTAAAAACCAAACAAGCATGTCATATTTCTCCATGTTTTCGAAATTGGCAGCCATTTGATATTTAATAAATGGACAAAGGCAATATTTTATTAAAATAATTTAACAATGATAAAGATCAATTAGTTTCTACAATGGCTCAACCGAATCTATATATTCTCTTATTTAATCAAGTCATGGCCGCCTTATTTTGTTTAAAACAGATCTTTGGTATTTCTAAGGGATAAATTAAATGGTTGTAAGTAAGGATTTTCAAACAACACAATTGTCAACATTAGAAAACTATTAAATCCAACGTCATTTGTTGTAAATAAAACATTTTTAGTGTTTAATAGGTATATATATTTTTTATTAGATTTCCTAAGTATTTGTGTTAGTTGTGTTGTCCAGGGTAAATACTAAATAGTAGGTATGTATCTTTGTTTATTGATTTATTGTTTACTTATGATATTATAACAAACTTTGGTACAGATAATTCAGATATAAACAGATTAAAATTTCTTTAAATTGACTTTATTGTCGGTACCGGATTGAAATAAATATCAAGTGTTATATATTTTTGAGAAGCTAAAACTGAGCGGAAAACAAATATTAAAAAATTATACAGGGTATCCCATTTAAAAAACCAAACGTTAGTTTATACCTCGAAAACAATAGTATCTAACCAAAAACTGAGTACGCCACTGGATTCTACGCAAAAAACTCTATCGATGTTAGTTTTCACCTTTTTGGTAAGTTGCCAGGCCATCGAGATACGGGGGGTACCTGAAAACGCAAAATTTTTAATTTAACCCTGTATCTCAAAAACGAAAAAAGGGCTAGCAAAAATTTGTTCGCAAGTATTGCGAAAACCGCATCTCTCTATCTTCAGTAATAAGGGAGATTACCCCGCAAAACTATCGAAATTCGGATACCCTGTACAGGGTGGGCAAATAAGCGAGTCTGTATCTCGGAAACCACTCATTATAGAAGCTCGCGGTAAAAATGGTATAACCAAAGTGGCCACGAGAATTCCGGAAATAATTTTTAGGTTTCTATCACCGCTAGGGCGCAATTACTATCCTTAATTAAAAAAAGCCGTGTTTCTCGAAATTTCGCCCTATAAGATAACACAAAAATGTATGCATTTTAAAACTGAGCTAGAACCAAGTCTTTTTTGTTATTAACTTTTTCTTCTATCTCTGAAAATAAAGTGGTAGTGGTGTTTAAATGTTTTTCCAAATAAATCTCTATAAACCGATAATGGCTCACCGGATTTTAATAAACTTGGTATCGCTGAAAAAAGCATTCTTTGGGGATCCAACGTTATCTAACTAATTGTGTTTTTCATTTGGGATCTTACCACTAGAGGGCGTTTTTGATAATATAACAGAAATTACAAATTTTCTAAAAAAAATACATGTACCGATATGATTTTTTTTTTACATGAAAAAAGCAAAATGAAGCCTAATTAAACACGCTTAAACCGCATCTTGATATATTGTTTTTTACCTAAAATTGAGCCAATTTAACTTAAAAAAAAACAAGTCTTCCTCGGACATTCATCCTATTAAGATAACAAAATATATATACTTACTTTTAGTCCTATCTCTGAGTATTGGGGGATATTCTAATGTTTTTCCAAACAAATGTCTATGACTTGAAAATGGTTCAGCGAATTACAATAACTTTGGTAGCGCCGCAAAAAGTAAATCTTAGGGATCCAATGTTACCTAAGTTTTTGAGTTTTTGAGTGATTTGGTAACTAGCTACCAGAGGGCGTTTTTTTATAAAAGAAGTTGCAAGTTTTCTAAAAAAAATTAAATTGATTTTTTTGCACGAAAAAATAGCAGGATGAAGCTCAAATAAGCACATGCAAGAGGCATCTCTATAATTTCTTCCTAACCTAAGCACATATAGGGGATTTTCGGAAAAAACTTAAATACGCCCATATAATTTTTGTGCACACTAAAATAGAAGAATATTAAGTTTCTAATGGTTTTCGTTAACAATCCTCTTGTTGTTATGTTAGAGTGGTGTATTATTTGCGGGTAGGTCGACGTTTCGCAATTTTATTGTTGCATCTTCAGCACACATATATAGATTCTATATCCTGAATGAAACCTATATTATCACTCTTTATCTACTACTGGTCCGCAGATATTTCCCAAATATTAAGTTTGTAAATGGTTTCGTTAACAATCCTCTTGTTAATATGTTAGAGTGTATCAAAGGGTTCCCAATAAATCAGACCAAAACAGTGTGATATACTTTTCTTTTATTACGATTTTTTTTATTCAGCAACGTTTCGGCGGTCGTTTACCACCATCATCAGGCTGGTTCAAAATATTTGACAGCTTCTTCAGTCTTTGGGTGGTACGATATCCATAATTTTTGGTGCATTCTTCATAAAACCCCATCATGTAATATAAACTCAGAGTTGTAAATAGGAAGGAAAATGAATACCCATTCTTGAGATTAGCAAATTGTATAGTTTTCGGTCTTTTTTGTACAAGGTATCAAAGGGTTCCCAATAAATCAGACCAAAACAGTGTGATATACTTTTCTTTTATTACGATTTTTTTTTATTCAGCAACGTTTCGGCGATCGTTTACCACCATCATCAGGCTGGTTCAAAATATTTGACAGCTTCTTCAGTCTTTGGGTGGTACGATATCCATAATTTTTGGTGCATTCTTCATAAAACCCCATCATGTAACATAAACTCAGGGTTGTAAATAGGAAGGAAAATGAATACCCATTCTTGAGATTAGCAAATTGTATAGTTTCCGGTTTTTTTGTACAAGGTATCAAAGGGTTCCCAATAAATCAGATGGATATCGTACCACCCAAAGACTGAAGAAGCTGTCAAATATTTTGAACCAGCCTGATGTTGGTGGTAAACGACCGCCGAAACGTTGCTGAATAAAAAAAAATCGTAATAAAAGAAAAGTATATCACACTGTTTTGGTCTGATTTATTGGGAACCCTTTGATACCTTGTACAAAAAAGACCGGAAACTATACAATTTGCTAATGTTAGAGTGGTATATTATTTGGGGTTAGGAACCAGTAAAAAAAACAAAAGTCTATTTTTAAATAGACGACGTTTCGCAACTTTACTGTTGCATCTTCAGGACACATATAGAATCAATATCCTGCGTGAAACCCATATAATTAGTCTTTCTAAAGGGTTTTCCGTTAACTATCCTCTTGTTTTTATGTTAGAATGATGTATTATTTGGGGTTGGGAACAAAAGTATTTTTTTAAATTGTCTAAAATTACTAAAATAACTAATTATCCAATTTACCTCATATAGCAAGTGTTATATAGGAATGAACTAGTAATATTTTGATATGGATCCAAGATAACAAAAGAAAATTGCTGCCTAATAAAATATTTAAAAAACCAACGAAAAAATATCTTGTTCAACTGACTTTAAATTTTGCAGAAAAATTAAATGTGAAAATGGGATAAACTGGTACGAATTCAACATGACGTACAACATTATGGTATGTGTCAATGTAAAAACTACTACTTCACTGGGAAAAAAATTATAACGAAGGAAGTTCCGGGTAAAGCAAATTTACCGATCTTTTTAAGGTGTAAAAACGCAAAAAAAAACGATATTTATGAACAAAATAAAGTACCCGTAAGGTTGCAAATCCATAAATACATTCGGAATTACGATATATTGATTTTTGCAACAAACATTAAACACTTTTGTTATTAGGTAGAGATTCACTAGTCAGATGTAAAGACATTTTCAAGAAAAAAATTGTAAACGAATATGTTCCGTAAAACTCCAATTTTTCCAGACATGTAAAATAAACTGCTCGCAAGTTTCTAAAGTTTGCATAACTTTTTAAATTTTGTTAAACACATTGTAGGTAACTTAGTAAACTAGTATTTCCCACTTGATGACAAGTGTGCAAAACTTTTGGAATTATTTATACACAAAAAGAGAGTTTTTAATCGTTTTTTTGCAGTTTTAAGAATATTCCGTTTGTTGTAAAAGGTTGCAAATTTTTGCAGTTTGCACTTATAGTCGCAGTAACATAACTTATAAGTTTGAACACTAGGAATTGCAGTCAATTCATTGTCTATAATGACTGGTCTAATACGCAATATTAGATTTCCATTGCTGAAATAAAATAATTACCAGCGACATCTGCTCAATACAAATCACTATTCTCTCAATAATAAACGAGAAGAAAGAGTAGCTGAAGGAAAAGTAATTTAGTAAAAGTAAATATACGTTTTTTCATTTTATCTTGACAGCAATAATGTCCATTAGTACATCTGTTAAAAAGGCCTACTTACTTTTTATTTACTGTCTCCAATTATTTACACCAATTGTTAAATTACTGTTATTTTGTTTCTCATCTGTTAATTATGTGTTCAATTACGTGTAAGCGAAGCGAAACCAGTTTGAGTTTCACTGAAATGATGGACATATTTTTGTAAATAATTGCTACATATTTTCGTTAAAAAAAAATGATATTCTCACAAAATTAAATTTACTATTTGATCTATTTAATCACAGGCCGTTTAAATAATTATTAAAATGTGAATTGAATTTTTCAACTGATATTGAGTATTTAAGTAACTGTCGCTGATTTCAAATCTGTTTTCATTTTTTTCTATCGCGTAAAGTTTTTAAACAAAATACTACAACAATGTAAATGGAAAAATAATAAAACCAACAAAATCAATAATAAATTTTCTTGGAAAATCGTTCCCTTTTTCCGGAAAAGTTTCTTTTTGTTGTTTTTCGTTTATATTCTGCTATAAGCATCCAATAGTGGCATCCCAATGCCCTTGATATCGATTTTGCACCTCTTTAATGTTTGGGTGAAAGCGCTTCCCTTGCTCTTCACTGACATCACAGAGGTTATCGGGAAGATAGTCAAGATGAGCATATAGAATGTAAATTTGTATACTCATACTGCAGCCTAACTGTGTAGTTTCCTAGAAACTTATTTATTAATTATTTTAAAGCTATCCACGCTTCATTTTCGTCTTCCTGCATAACCATCTCAATTTCATTACTTCTCATTTCTTCTTTTAGTTTAGTCTTTCTGAAAGACCTGGAAATATCTCACACAAGTACTTGAAACAACCACCATTTTTATCTAGAGGTCTGACATATTGTTTCATCAGTCTCAATTTAATATGAAGAGATACGATTTTCTTGGGATAAACTAGACTTTCCCGAATTACGTTTTTAGCCAGGTGTTACATTTTTTCCTGGTGGCCAGTTATTTTTAGTCCAGTAGTCATCTCTTGCTCTACTGTTCTACTCACATAAGAGACATGGGTATATGGTAAAGTTTTAGTTTATAGTCTTAAACAAGCGGAAAAGTAAAATTTGTGTACGCAAATAAATTTTATGTTATTTTATTTGTTGTAATAGTTTGCCGCTTCACAAGTGCGCCAGTTAAGCGGTACGGAAAATTAATCGAGGATTTAGTAAATTTCGCACTGGTCCACTTGTAATTGGGATGTGCCTATCTTGCCTCTAGAAGGTTCTAGCTATTTCCAGTGGCGCCTATATTTCATTTCTATATAAACGCGTTGCGTTAAATTTTAATTATTAATTCTAAGTAACGATGACGAGAAAAAGAGGAAAAACAATTCTAAGCTGTGCACGTAAAGTTATTGCTAGCGTTATAGAGGCCTGTACTAGAGAACCTGAAAATAATAGTTTGACTATTCCAATTCAAAATCGAACAAAACGCGCTGCATTTTACACTGAGGTTTCGGAAAGTAGTGTAAGAAAAATTCAAAGAGAACATAATGACCTCGCATGTTCTACTTCACCTTTAAAATCTCCTGGTAAAAAAAGACCCCGATTATCATACAAAAATAAAATTGACGATGGTGATTTTCAAGTAATTCGACGAACAATAGAGAGTTTTATATAAACTTGAAGAAGGTTCCGACCTGCAAACCCCTACTTCGTGCTGTAAAGAACAAAATAGATTTTCCGTACGGGTATAAAACCTTAAATCGGCTTTTACGATCAAATGGTTTTGTTTGGCGCAAGTGCCAAAATAAACGAAAATCGCTCATTGAGAAACCAAATATTTTTCACTGGCGGGTGAAATATCTATCAACTGTAAGACAATATAGGCAAAATTAACACATCAATGTAGTTATAGTAGGGGAGCCAGCACTGATTCCTGAATAAGATTTATCAAAATTTTAACTTATGCAGTTCGACTTTGGACTTTTAAGAAAAAAGTTTAATATGAACTTAAAATTCTTAACTTTGGGGATACAGGGTTTTAAGAAAATATTTTTTTTAAATCCTAATTCTGATGCTATTATAGATAAATAACTGTGTGAGATTTGATACACGTCTTTTATGCATAAAAGGGCATTTTTTATTAACAATCAATTTTTGAAATTTCTACCAGAGGCCTACGTATATAATTAACCTAGGTAAATCCATATGCTCCTTAATGCATAGAAGACGTGTATCAAATTTCATGCAGTTATCTACAATAGCATCAGAATTGGGATGAAACAAAATGTTTTCTTTTTAAACTTCACCATCCTGTATATCAAAAGTTAAGACTTTTAGGACATAAAAACACCCCCTTTAACTTCAGCACGCAATTAGGAAACGCCCTATATAGTACTTCACAATGACGGCCCCTGTATAAAGTAACATGACAAACGAAGACAGGCAGTAGCCCGGGAACCGTTAATGGCAGAACTTAAGAAATTATATATATATATATATATATATATATATATATATATATATATATATATATATATATATATATATATATATATATATATATATATATATATATATATATATATATATATATATATATATATATATATATATATATATATATATATATATATATATATATATATATATATATATATATATATATATATATATATATATATATATATATATATATATATATATATATATATTATGGTAAATCGATCAGGAAAAATCAAAATTAAATCATTTGAAAATTTGAAAGTTCGCCGTTTTTGCAACACAAAAGAGATATAGAAGTGTGGTACACGAAAGAAAATAAACAAATATAGGTTCATTAAGCATAGTTACATTTTTTAATTATCTGAAGTGCGTATAGTCAAAAAGGAGTGCCATATTATTTAAAGAACGACGGGACACCACTGGTTTAAAGAGATTTCTTGGCCGACCTTCCTAAACTGATTGACTGCGGACGTGTCCCGCACTATATATCCAATCCTAAGGCTTCTCTTTGACGAGTCTATAAAATGTGTCCACTCGGTAGGTTTGTATACAGGAGCACCAAGGTGGATAACCAACTGAGATAAGTTTTGGCAATATACAAGTGAACCAGCTACGGCGAAGTAATCGACAAATTCAACCTCACGATTTCTCTAACAATAAAATCTCAAAAAGATCTTTTCGAAGTCGTAAATCCCTGACTAAATCATTCAGTTATAACTGAGCAAAATGGCTGCGGTTCACTAGTTCTTGAGGTAGATGCTTTAAAAATGTCATTTGTTGAAGATTCGGATTCGACATTCGATTCTTTTAAACACACATATCTAGAAACGGAATCATTCGATTAGACTCAATTTCCATATACAAAAGAAATCGGTTATTAACTCACTAGTATTCAGAGCTATTTTGATTTCTAGTCAAGATTCGGAAACATTGAAACTGACAGAAGCTGTCAGCGGAAATGGGTATTGCACTGAAGATATTACGGGATCAATTAAAATATATGGGAATCCAAATCCGCCGAAGGAGAATGATAAGGAGTCACAGTTAGATAGTGCTGTTGGCATTACAGACAAAATAGGATGATTCCTTCGGTGGTCCAACATACGTATAATCTTCAATACACATAAGAAGATTGGGCAATACTTGCGATTCCCGAAAGATATTGCACCTTTCCAACAGAAGGAGTATAAAAAATTCCTTGCTCCTGTGGAGAAGTGTCTGTGGGAGAAACAGGACGTTAAATATCAAGTAGACTTCAGGAACATGAACGATGTATTAAATGAAACAAATTGTTCAAGATGAACTTAGCATGCCACTGACCATATTATCGATGTAAAGGAAACCAAGGTTCTAGCATCGATTTCAGGATCATATAAACGAAAAATTAGAGAATCTATTGAAATTTTTAAAGATACAAAAAACTTCAATAGAAATACGGGTTACGGTCTACGTCACACGTGGAAACCGATCATAACACAGGGTCATGGTTAAGTGAGCACAAGTCGGGTATAAAAGTTCACCTGAATCTCTCTGAGATCATTCAGTGATCAGATCTCATGATGTAAAGATCCCTGAAGATGCCTCGTGCGATCGAAGGCAAAATGTCGGATTCTAATTTCAATTTGACACGGTCTAATCCCAAGAACCATGATTTCTTAATTGACCCAAGCCACGAAAGCTTCCGTTCTATGTTAGGTTAATGTTGCAAATTCTTAACTCTAGTTATTTTAATATTTCACATGAATACTTATTTTCATCAGTATATTTTTTTCAGAAAAACGAAACTGACACCATTAGAGGGAAATGCGATTGTGCATTCTACTGATGGTTGGCCTGCTGACTTCAGGGGTAAGTTTGCACTTTTGTTTTTTTTCAAATATGATTACTTTTTATACGAATGCTATGAACATCCAAAGACAGCCAACCAACAATAACTGAGAACGACTAACTTCGCATGCCGTGAGAATTTATTGTTGCTCAAATACTGATAAAATACCAATTACAAGTCCTTAAAGTAATTATTCGCACTTAAATATAAATAAATATTAGAAATAATCTTTTATACACCAATTAATATAGAAAAACAATAACATTTTGACTTACCCATTAAATAGTTCAAATTTATGGACACTTCCACTTACTTACTTAAAACAATGTTACTACTTAAGCCAACAACTTTTCGTGCATTTACTGGTCTATCAGATTTGTAAATTCGTCTCCTTTACGATTGAGAAAAATGCGAGGGTGTTGGCGGTTAAGTAATGGCATTGTAAAGTGAATTTGAATTTAAATTAAAGGAAATAAAAAACTCCATTAAAGCCAAAATCGTGGTTCAGATATATAGACGTCACTTTTGTAATATGGTCGCATGGTCAAAAAAACCTACCAGTGTTCCTTGATCAACGGAATCAAGCATATGCTAATATAAAATGTACAATGGAAATTGAATCAGATGGTACGATTCCCTTTCTAGATATATAAGAGAAAGGGAATTGTTCCTTAGGACACTCTCTATATTTAGGAAAACCAACGCATACGAACAGATACCAGAATGCAAATTCCCATCATCATCCGGCACAAAAACAATCAGTTATTAATTATTTGGTTTACAGAGCCCTCGCGATTTGTGACCAAAATTCCTTACAATCGGAAAGAGAGAAACTGACTCGAGCTTTAAGAGAGAATGGATATTGATTGTACTGGGGATATTAAACGGTCAATTAGAAAATATAATAATCCTACTCCACGAAATGGTACTAATAAGGAATTACCGATAGGAAGTGTAATTCTTCTATTTATACTTACTTCGTCGATTCAACATACGTACGGGGTGGCCAACTAAGAATGGACGCCGGCCATAACTCGCTAACCGTTAATCATATAACTTGGGGGAAAAAAAATTATTAGCTAAATCGACTAAGAGAAATCGCTGGAAAATATTTTGAAGTTCCGCTTATGGCCGCTAGGGGGCGCAACTGTTATGGTCAATCAGAAAAAGGGCTGTTTCTTAAAAAATATTCATGTAAAGGTATATTATAAATACTGCCATCGTAAAGAGTAGAAAAATTGTGATTTTTTTGTTAAGGATATTTTGCTCTATCTCGTAAAATGTAGTGGTGGGGGAAGGTCAAACATGTTTTTATTTAAATGTCAATAACTCCGTTATAAGTCAACGGAATTGAACAAACTAGGTCTCGTTTAAAAGAGCCCATCTTAACTAATAATCTGATGTAAAAAAAAATCCGATTTGATTTCGCCGTGGTAACTAGAGGGCGCTGATTAACATCACAACAATTATTACGCATTATTTTGAAAATTTTAAATAGCACGCTATATCTTTTTTAATACAATTTAATAGAGGAGGGAATTCTCAATAAGTCAGTGCAAATTTCAGCTTCCTAACTTTTTTCAAACCGGAAATATAAATAAAACAAATATTAAGGCGCTTTGTACGCAACATCTCCCTAATCTGTATGGACATAGCCTACATCACAATAATTCAGTAATAATACCACAGATAATATTCAACGCAAATCGCTAAAAATTATACTAATGTTCTGAAATAACCACCAGGTGGCGCAGTAGACGTTAATAAGCATAGTTTTACTCGCAATTTTACTTTTCTCTATATTTTTTTGTAGTTTACTCTATTTTCAGTAAGTTAGATATTATAAGGTAATAAAATAAGAAAAATCCTAATATATTCGACCGTTGCAAATCTCCGTCTTTCTTAAAATCGACAATTTATGCACAAGAATCACAATAAACTAAAAACATAGATAAATAATAATTCCTTAGCAATTTTCTGCTACATCAAGCAAAAAAAATAGTAGGCTGTGAAAACAAAATTGAAAGTAATACGTCAAAAAATAAACAATAGTTTCTTGTCAGTGCCTTTTATTTGCTATTTATCGTTCTTGAATTTCCTAATAGTATTGCTATCATTTCGCGTTTTTGTCCGAGATTTTCGTGTTTTTTGAGTTTTTCTAGTTGCTGTTGTTCATGTTATTGTTGTAGTTCGTATTTTTCTTGTTCAAGATTTGTTATTGTTCGTGTTGCGTTGTGTTAAGAACAAAATGATTTATACAAATCAAGAACTATTCGACATGATAGGTGTTTATTTTGAATGTTTGAGAAATGCTACGGTTGCTGCAAGAGTATATGCGCAGGAATATCCGCAGAGACGCCACCCAAGTAAAAAGGTTTTTCTTCGAGTGATCCAACGTTTGCGAACCACTGGAAACGTGCATATTCCCGTATACCGCAGACAACGCAGAGGACGCACCGAAGAGAATGTAATTAATGTGCTAGCGTATATCGAGTTTAATCCTCAACTAAGTACTCGAATTATTGCGCTAGACCTAGGAGTAACGCGAACCACTGTTCAAAATATACTCAAAGAGCACAGGTAAGCAACGACATTGCAAATATAAACTGGACATATTTTTTAACAAAAGTCACGTGATTCTGATGTCACATAGGTCTTTAAGCCTAGAAAACCAATAATTTCCTGGAACATCAATTAAATATCTTCATCTTGTTTTAGGTTACATCCATATCACTTAGTGCTGCATCAGGAATTGACTGCTGCAGATTTTGATCACAGACTAAACCATTGTCACTGGCTTTTGGGTGTAATGAGGGAAGATCGGCAATTTCTGAGGCGAATATTGTGGACCGATGAGGCTACCTTCCAGAGCGATGGACGTGTCAATCTTCACAATACACATTATTGGTCCAGAACAAATCCACATTGGATGCGCGAAGTCCAGCACCAAGGCCGTTGGTCTGTAAATTGTTGGGCAGGGATTTTAGGCGGACGAATTATCGGACCATTTTTTTTCGATAATCCATTGAATGGTGAGAGATATCTAAGATTTTTAAGGGAGGAATTGCCGATTTTGTTGGAGGACGTACCTCTGAACGTCCGACAACGATTGGTATACCAGCACGATGGTTGTCCAGCGCACTTCGCCGTCAACGTTCGGGAATTTTTAGATGCCCACTATCCTGGCCGATGGATAGGGCGAGGCGGCACCCTTCCATGGCCAGCTAGGTCACCCGACCTAACGTGTTTAGATTTTTATTTATGGGGTCGAGTGAAAGATTTAGTTTTTGCCACCAGACCCACTACACGGGAAAATATGATTCAGCGAATAAGAGACTGTATAAATACTATTTCAGTTGCTGAACTGGAGGCTGCAGTTTTATCCACGCGAGATAGGATGCATAAGTGCATCGAAAACGATGGCCGACAATTTGAACATTTAGGGCGGCATTAATTGAATTATATTTTTATTATCGTTTCTTTCACACGTTCCATTTAAATGGCTTTCATTTCCCATTATAATGAAAATTTAATATTGCACTTATTGACTCCTACTGCGCCACCTGGTGGTTATTTCAGAACATTAGTAATTTTTATTTGCGTTGAATATTATCTGTGGTATTATTACAATTATTGTGATGTAGGCATGTCCATACAGATTAGGGAGATGTTGCGTACCCAGCGCCCTAATATTTGTTTTATTTATATTTCCGGTTTGAAAAAAGTTAGGAAGCTGAAATTTGCACTGACTTATTGAGAATTTCCTCCTCTATTAAATTGTGTTAAAAGAGATATAGCGTGCTATTTAAAATTTTCAAAATAATGCGTAATAATTGTTGTGATGTCAATCAGCGCCCTCTAGTTACCACGGCGAAATCAAATCGGATTTTTTTTTACATCAGATTATTAGTTAAGATGGGCTCTTTTAAACGAGACCTAGTTTGTTCAATTCCGTTGACTTATAACGGAGTTATTGACATTTAAATAAAAACATGTTTGACCTTCCCCCACCACTACATTTTACGAGATATAGCAAAATATCCTTAACAAAAAAATCACAATTTTTCTACTCTTTACGATGGCAGTATTTATAATATACCTTTACATGAATATTTTTTAAGAAACAGCCCTTTTTCTGATTGACCATAACAGTTGCGCCCCCTAGCGGCCATATGCGGAACTTCAAAATATTTTCCAGCTATTTCTCTTAGTCGATTTAGCTAATAATTTTTTTTCCCCCAAGTTATATGATTAACGGTTAGCGAGTTATGGCCGGCGTCCATTCTTAGTTGGCCACCCGGTACAATCTTCAACATATATGAGAAATATGGACAATATTTGCGATCGCCAAAGAACATTATATCTTTGAAAACCAAAGGAGTATATGCAAATCCTTTCTCCTGTGGTGATGTGATTAGAGAAACTGGACGATCCATATCGACTAGGCTTGAACATGAACGAGGCATTAGAAAGAAACAAATTGTAGAATCTGCCATATCTGAACACAAACATTCCACTCATAAATGTAAAAGAAACCAAAGTTGTTCTATCGGTTTCGGGATTCTATAAACGGACAATTAGAGAATCTATAAAAACAAAGGTCGACTATAAATAGCTTGCCTAGGTCTCTCCGAGCTCATTCACTGTTCCGATTTCGTAAAATAAAGATCCCTGAAGATTCCTCGTGCAATCAAAGACGAAACGTCGGAAAATTATTCCATTTTGACACTGTCTAATCCTAAGAACTATGATTTATTAATTGACCACAGCTGTGAAAACTTTCGTACTATGTTAGCAACTTTGTTTATTAAAAAAGCCTAAAATCAGAATTTTAGACCTTTTTAACTGGTATCCTTTTAATCCTCGCTCTAAATATTCACTTATATGATAATTAGCGTTGTTAATATTCTAATTTACCATTATAGTCTTATTTATCATTGATTATATGGCCCATGAGGAACTCGGAGGAAATATTTGCAGCATAGTTTCGTTATTATGTTCTACACAGTTTTCTGCAATTCAGCTTATAATTTGTCATATGCTCTGTTGTAAGCGTTTCTCGATTTCTTTAGCAGCAATTTTTCTTTTCCTTTTCCTGCTTTTTAAACTTTCCTGCATTTTGCCTTTTTTTCTAGTAATGTTAATGTCGACCATAAAAAACATGAAAATGCTATTAAAATAAAATTGAATTTTCAGATTTTTTTAAATATGTTGTGGATATAATAACGAACTAGAACGTGTATGCGCTCGAGCGACGACAAACCCTCAAGGCAGAGACCCTCGGGTTTGTAAAATCGTCGCTCTCAGGGCATAAGCATCTATTTAATTGGGTCTCTTGACCCAAGAACAACCAAAAAAAAAACTACCTATATAATAAATAATCCCGCACAAATAAAACTCATTATACAAAATTGGAAACTATGTCCACCTATTGTGTTACACACCTTCAACGAAAGTAGCTAATATAAGCAAAAATATTACTTTTAAATTCCAAACGAATAGTTAACAGTAAGGTCTGAACCACGCCTTTAATGTGGTGACAGTGTGACTGGCATAAATACTGACATTCCATCTGTGAAGATACAGAATAAATTCGGTGTTCTCTGACTCTATTTTAGAATTGACGTGCGGCGGATATATTTTTAATAAGACAGAGGCGTAGAAGCCGATAGGTATGGCATTAACTGTCATAATAATTACAGAAAACAGTTTAACTTGAGTAAAATTTTTTATGCTTTCCTATCTTAGTTTCGAAAAAGTTATCACCTGATATCAACTTGTATGTCAGGTAGTAGATCTCTCAAAATAAAGACAGGAATGTGCGAACTAACTTGCTCTAAGTTAAATTCTTTAGATTTTCCAGGGCGTTAAATAAGCAAAATAGCCATTTTCGGATATTATATTATTATTGCTATTATTATTATGACTATGACTTGTTGTCTCACAGTATTCCTGTGGTTGTATTTTATACTGACGGGATTATATCAAGTCAGTACAAAAAATAAAAATAAAAAAAAGGAAGTGGAAAAAAAACAACTATTGTGTATTAAGAAATGATCTAACTATGCTACATGTTTTTAAAATGACCGATTTCTGGATGTTCTTGTGAATGTCTGTATTAAGTCCTAATTGAGCCAAATGCCGTGTAAACGTTGTTGGGGTGAGACCTGTTAATGATATGACGAGAGGAACAATGATGACTCTTTCCTGTTCCCACAGCCTTTTTATTTCCATTGTCAAGTCGGTGTGTTTGGCGATCTTCTCACTGTATTTCGCTTGGATGTTCTCGTCGTTGGGGACCATGTCAATTAAATAAGTGATTTTCTCTTTTTTAGATTGAAAGTTGATTTCGGGTCTATTTGTGGGTTGTTTTATCTGAGTGGATGTCAATGTCCCAGTAGAGTTTGTAGTCTTCGTTTTCGAGTATAGATGTTGGTGTATAATGGTAGTAAGGGTCTGTGTTCTCCATTAATTTGTATGCTGTGGCTAATGCTTGATGAACCACCTTCGCTGCTGAGTTGTGTCTCGCGGTGTATTCAGTTCCGGCCATTAATCTACATCCACTCGTTATGTGATTGATCGTTTCTCTCTGCTGGTGACATCTCCTACACCTCTCGTCTTCAATGGTTGTGTCCTTGATGATGTGCTTTCGGTAGTTTCTGGTTGCTATGACTTTGTCCTGGATGGCAAGCAGGAAGCCTTCTGTTTCAGGGAACAGCTGCCCTTCTTGTAACCACGTATATGAAAGCTTTTTATGTATATGGTCTTGCTTTATGTGGTATCTGTAAAGTGTTTTTTTCAGACCAGGTGTTCATCTTTTCTAGTCGTGATTGGATGTGACTGTGTCTGCTGCGTGGCTCGTTTGAGATAGGTCGAGCGGTGTATAATTCTTGTCTGCCTTCACTATTGCCTTGTGGAGGTTAGTTTGTTTGTTGTGGAAGAATTTTCGTAAATTTGTTTTTTTATTTATCGATTGTATATCTATAATTCCCCTTCCTCCTTCTCTTCTCTCGATGGTGAGTCTTTCCTTGCATGCATTAGGATGTAACTTCCTGTGTTTAGTGAATTCAGAGCGTATGAGAATGTGAATGTTTTCTATGTCTGTGTGTGACCATTTAATGATACCAAACGAATACGTAAGAATAGGTATGGCGAAGGTGTTAATAGCTTTCGTTAGATTTCTGGAATTCAGTTTTGTTTTTAATAGCTTTGTGAGTCTGGTTTTAAATTCCGTCTTGAGCTCTGATTTGATATGAGTGTGGTTAATTTTGGTGCTTTGATGGAAGCCTAGGTATGTGTACGTTTCTTCTTTGAGCATGTTATCTATAGTTTCATTGTTGATTGTTTCCCCCGTAGGGTGGTCTTTCCACTGTCCCTTGTTGATGAATGAAGTAGCTTACATTTACTTATACCAAATTCCATATTGATGTCCAGGGTAAACGTTTCTGTGATTTTGAGGAGTTCCTTTAGCTGTGCCTTCATGCTTGCATATAATTTTATGTTATCCATGTACAAGAGATGGTTTATTTTGTGTAGGTTATTTTTTTGGTGTTTAATTTGGAATCCGAAGTGTGTGTTATTCAGTGTGTTTGAGAGTGGATTGAGACAGAGGCAGAACCACAAAGCGCTGAGTGAATCTCCCCGGAATATACCTCGTTTGATGTAGATCTCTTCTGTTTCGATGTGCTCTTTTCTTTACTTTACTTTACTATTATTATTACTACATTAATAACTTTAAAACAAATGAATTGAGATATATAGTCTGCTTTATAACAAATATCTCGAAATTACCGTAGAATCTAAAAATGTAAATTTATATCGTGTGTTCCATTTAAAAAAAATATAACTTTGTATTGCGGCACACTTTTGTTAGACTCAGCATTAGAATAAATCAGATTTTTAAAAAATTTTGGCCTTTATATATAACTTTGATATCAAATATTTAAAGAGTTAAGAGTGGGTAGGTCAAAGTAATTTTAAGTATTTTAATGCTTTTTAGAACAGGAGCGGCGCTAGTATTACTTTAAGCAGGTATATAAAACGTGAAGTTGGGTAAACAAAAGTTTATGTTGTTTAAAAAATAGTATGCATGTTTGCATATATAGCCACGGTTGTGTTTCTTTTTGATGATATCTTTTACTTCCCTTGTAAAAGGGAAGTATTGTAATCGTGAAAAAATCACACTCCGATTTTTTCAGATCTTTAAGTTTCAGGGTCCCTAGATGACGAAAAACATTCTCATTTCTCGATTCTGTCGGTCTGTCGGTTTGTTTGTTTGCGGCGTAGCTAAAAAACTACTTGCCCGATTGTCTTGAAAAATTATTACTAAGAACATGCTCATCTAATGTATCTCTAATTTTGCGGTAATAGCAGATATAGAGAGACTTTTAGTTGTTTAAGGCATTCCGAATTAAGAAAGAGCCGCAATGGTTTTCCTATGTGAATTTAAAACGGTTAAAAATATATTCTTAAAATTTTCTAATAAGACGATTAATCATATTTTATTTTCCCATATACAAGTTGTTTTTTTTTATGATTTAGAGGTCATACAAAATTCGCGCGAACGATAACAGTCAAACCAATTTTTTTCACCGTCAAAACAGTCTGGGTCAAGTTTTCTCGGGAATTAGATTTTAGGAGTCATGGGCGTAGATCCCAATATTTTTAAGGGATATAGAAACGTACAAAAATCATGTTTTGACAACGCATATAAAAGATATAGTTGAGTTAACTTTTTTGACGTTTCAAAATTGTGAATAACGTTGATTTAGAAACCAGATTATATTTCGTATATCTATCTATACATAATATTTTTAATATTATTTTAGTTTTATAAATTTGCTTCTATATTTTGTATTACATTTGATAAAAAGTATGGATTCTAATTTTCCTTTCAATTTTTTTTTTAAAACAATTTGTTAGTTGGCTATGTTTTGTAATATTTTGTACAGATATGGGACATGTAATAATTACTCAGGGTAACAAAATGAAAACAAAAATTTGGTGCCGGAAATCTGACATCTGATTTTAGATGTTTTTAATGTGCTGATTCCAAAAATGCCACCAGATTTTTTCTATCAGCTCTAGTTTTTGAGATACAGGTTACAGGTTAATTGATATTTTTTTCTGATAAAGGACATCAAATAAAAAGATAAATATGTACTTAATCATCAAAATAGAAATTTCCCGGAATATAACTAACCAAATGGATACCTGGAATTGTCCCTGACCCAATGTTCCTATACTAGGAACTACTTATACACTGCTCTTAATTACTTTTATACGTGTAATTGCCTATGACCCGATCCTTCTATACCTGCTTGGCTGTACTCGATTTAGTATATTACTGAGTGTTTCCAAGTAAAGTTGTGCTATCATTTTGTGTAAATTTTGGTCGTTTTGTAGTATCAAGACACTAAACTGAAACAATGGCATCCACAAGCAGACGTACCTGTGTAAATCATCCTGATGTTTTTTGTTATGTGTGTGGGGAATACACTTTGAAAAGAGCAGAAAGACGATTTCTGACTTTGTCAAAAGAGCTTATCTTGCCTATTTTGGCGTTCATTTAGGAGATCAAGATAAATCTTGGGCCCCACATTTCATATGTAAAACATGTGTTGAACATTTGCGACAATGGACAACTGGAAAGAGGAAGTGCCTAAAGTTTGGTGTACCAATGATTTGGAGAGAACCGCGAAACCATCATGACAACTGCTATTTTTGTCTCGTTAATATTAAAGGCATCAATAGAAATAATAGACACAAATGGACATATCCTGATCTAGATTCTGGATGAAGGCCTGTAGCGCATTCGGAAGAAATACCCGTTCCATCATTCAGCAGTCTACCCGAACTGATAGAAGATGATACAGAAACATTAACGTCCGACGAAGTTCAAAGAATTCAGTCAGAAAACAATAGCGAAATTGAAGCAGATTTAGCAACTCCGCAGTGTTTCAATCAAGAAGAACTAAACGATCTTATAAGAGACCTGAATCTCTCAAAGGAATCCGCTGAATTACTTGCATCCAGATTAAAAGAAAAAAATATACTTTGTCCAGGTACTAATATTACATTTTATCCTAAAAGAGATCTGCTGCCTTTTTTCGCTCAGGAAAATGACTTGGTATTCTGTAACAATATAAAAGGGCTCTTAGAAAAAATGGGTTTGCCTGAATACACTCCAGATGATTGGCGCCTTTTTATTGAGAGTTCAAAACGTAGTTTAAAATGTGTTCTTTTACATAACGGTAACAAATATGGCCCAATTCCTATTGGTCATTCTACTACCATAAAGGAAGAGTATGAACCAATTGCATTAGTTTTGAGAAAAAATAAATACGAAGAACATCAGTGGGCAATTTGTATTGGTTTAAAAATGGTTAACTTCCTCCTTGGACAGCAGGGTGGCTATACAAAATATCCTGTTTTTTTGTGCCTTTGAGACAGCAGAGCTAAAAATGAGCACTGGGTTAACAAAAATTGGCCTTCAAGAGATGTCATGATTCAAGAAAAACAAAACGTGATCAACGAACCTTTGGTTTCAAGAGAAAAAATCTTACTTCCGCCCTTGCATATCAAGCTAGGCCTAATGAAGCAATTTGTTGCCATTTAAATCGAGATGGAAATTGTTATGGGTATTTGTCACGTAAATTTCCTGGCATTAGCACGGAAAGACTAAAAGCTGGTATATTTGATGGTCCTCAAGTAAGGCAACTTGTTAAAGATCCACAATTCACCACATCAATGAACGAGACTGAATCTAACGCTTAGTGTTTATTTGTTCCAGTAGAACCAAATTTTCTTGGCAATCGTAAAGCAGAGAATTACGTAGAATTAGTGGAAACTATGCTTTCAAATTTTAATATTCTCGGCTGAACATGAGTATAAAAGTTCACTACCTCCACAGCCACCTAGATCGTTTTCCAGAAAACTTAGGTGATTATAGTGAAGAACAGGGGGAAAGATTCTACCAGGATATTAAAACTATGGAAGATCGTTATTAAGGAGGATGGGATAGCCACATGACGGCGGACTACTGCTGGAGCCTTCAGCGAGACTGCGCCAGTAAACTCTAGAAAGTCGTATAAAAGAAAATTTTTATGTGATTAGTGACTAAGGTAATTATGTAAATTAAGTTTTTGCAATAAATACTTAAATCCATGTGTCTTTGTTTTTTTAACTTGCAATAGTAATTTTATATATTATTATAGTTATAACGTAAAATATATACACAATTTAAAAAAAAAAAACTAGATCTGATAGACAAAATCTGAGAATTTTTTACATTCTGCATCCAGAAATTACCAACTATTGCGTAAAAAGTTTAGTTTAATATTTTTATTAGTTCCAGTTTTGCACTTTTTCTCAGGTGAATAAATGTTTCAATCTTTTGCAATCTTATAAATAAAAACTCTTTTTTTCCCAGCACCAACCAGTTTAATCCTGCAATTAAGGATTAATAGCCAAATACGTCGCTTAGTTATTTATTGAATCTAGAAAAACGATTAACTTAAAATCACTATATCCAGTTAAAATATGACAAAACTGTAAGTGTTCACTAGATTTTAGGATACTTAGCTTAAAATTCGCAATTTAAAACACGGTTTTCCTAGATTCAGGTTTTGTCGCTTGATTGGTCATTCCATAATGAGGTCTAATTATCATAATCCAGCTTTATACGTATGCAGCGTGTAACGATGGCTAGCCTGCAGTCATGCGAACCCTATACCAATTATTTTTTGAATTTCCATCTATGCTGCCGCTCTTTATGTACCCACATCCTTTAACTCATTCTACTGGAACAAACCCAAGTTTGTCTCAATTATCATCATTGCTAAAAGCAACAGCGAAATTAAAGTGCTATTATGTCAAAGCGATGCTTAAGAAAATAAGTGTGAGTTTCAATACAAATATTTCACAAAATTTTCTTAAATATTTGTTGATCTATACAAAAATAATTATCCTTACTTTAACAAGAAAAAATTGGGTAGGTTCACAATTTTAACGAACGCTAATAAATCAAAATTTAGAAAAACTGCCGATCTTATTCAATTATTTTTGTGTCACATTTTTAAGCCCCGCCACTGAAATTCTTATATACTTTGTATGTGGCCTGGGTTAATTGAATTCTCCGCTTAAAAAAGCCGAGGATTAATCTTAATCTTCTGATTAGAAGTGACATCTTTACCAGTCCTACAACGGCGGTAAATCTCCTTTCGTTGAACAGTTTTCATAATTTATTGGATTTTAAATTGCCGCGAATCCACGTAATGAGGTTCAACTAAAATAATTCTGTAATTAAGTAATTTTACGCAAATTGAAAATGGCGTTTTATGGCCGCAAATGAAAACATGCTATTAAGCAACAACTAAAGTAACCAGTTGAAACGCGTGTGGGAAAGCTTATATGGAAAACCGTATGCGTACGTCTCATTAGTATTGGTTCATTGGTGGAGATATTTTGCTCAGTAAAAACAGATACGATATTATTTTTAGGTCGATAAATCATTCGTTTATTTATAATTTACAAACACCGTATTTTAACTTCCATTTTTAAAATTGCATCTAGGTCGCCATGACCGGACGCAAATTAATCTAAGAACCTGAAATAATGACAGAATAATACAGTCGCTAAATTTCAGTGATTAGTCTGATAGCTAGGAACAAGACAATTTGATAAAATCATATTGTTGCGTCTATTTTTTTCCATTTTTTTTTTCAAATGGCGACCCTTTTTAGACAAGCACTTTTTGAGAAGAGGATTTTTCTGCGAATCTAACGGTACTAACTTTTTTACGAGCCTAAGTACCTAACCCCTGTTAATTGGCCTTGAAATAAAATTGGCCCAATTATTCTGTTACTAACGACACCAGCTCAAACATTGACACCAAACCTTTCTAGAAAATTTCCTACTCTCATTTCATGTTGATTTTGTTGGGCCCAGTAAGGAATATTTTGCTTGTTAAACATATCATTATTAGTAAACCTGGATTCGCCAGAAAATAAGATAAAGTTGATAAAATTTGGGTCAATTCTACAATTTTGGAGCAACCAATCACATACGAATGTTGGTGTAACTGGTACTTAAAAGCTCGATATCCATATTTCTTTAATATTTTCTAGCTGATTCATGACTCAAATCCAGTTCGTGATTGATTTTTCTTAAAGAAACGGTTTTATCAACTTCAACAATAGCAAGAACGTTAATCTCTATTTCTTCATTTATAATAAATGTGCCTTCCACCGATTTTCTTCTTGATGTCTGAAACGATTCTCGAGATACGGAAAATACTGATGGACTGGATGTTGCCGCTCCGGGTATCTCTGAGCATACAACTCAGCAGCATTCCTTTTTTTATGACGTTCTCCAAATATTAATAACACATCGACCTTCTCACTTTGAATATACATTATTTTGACTTTTGAAAACAAAAATAATACTCAAAATCAAGAACAATGAGGAAATCTTATGTCTACTCAGGAAGAATAGGTAAGTGTCACTGTCAAAACAAAAACTCCTACTTAATATCAAGCATGATTATTTATGGCACACTTGATAAAAGTAAATAACTGATTATCGAGTATTTTTCTTAGCAATATTTAATTTTTGAGCTTATTTTTAATCCATTCGCAAAAAAGCTAGTACCGTCAGATTCGCAAAATCTTTTTTTCAAAAAGTGCTTGTCTAAAACGGGTCGCCATTTGAGAAAAACAGTTAGACACAAAAAATTGATTTTATCAACTTCTGCTGATTGTATTATTCTGCCACCATCTCAGGTTCTTAGATTAATTTGCGTCCGGTCATGCCAACTAGATGCAATTTTAAAAATGGCTATAAAAAATCAAGTAGGCGTAAAAAGTTCTAAAAATGCCACATTCTGATTTAGAATTGTCTCAGGAATGTGTGTGCGGATAGAGACTGAAGTGTTACTGACTGCGACGCTTCAATTTATACTGCCACCCGGGAAGGTTATATCTGAGTGATCGTTGGTCGTTATAAGTTGCCCGGATGTCCCTTTTATTCAAATCACTTTGTTTTTCAATTTCTATGGCTTCTCGGATTATTCTGGTCTTATAATGTTCTATATTGGTAATCACCTTTCTCCCATAGTATGATTTTATCTTTTGGGTTTTCAGGTAGTTTACCTATAATTGTTTGTGGCTTGTGTATTATTTGTATATTGTGTTTTCTAAGAAATCTTCCGATTCTCTCTGTTGTACCTTTTACATATTGTAATTTTTGTTGTTCATTATTCGGGAAGCCTGTGCATTATTAGCTTTTCCTATGGTGCGATTTGTGTAGCCATTTTTCTTTAAAGCACTAGATATTATATTCGTAAATGTAAGTTCGTTTTGTCTGGTCTGTGTTTCAGTTAATCGCACGGATCTGGATATTAGGCTACTGGCCATAGATTGAATTTGTGTTGCGATCTGGCATTTATATCTGTCTGTATGTGTTGATTTTGTATACACGGTGTACTCGAAATGCTCGTTATGCACTTTTGTGACCAGAATATCTAAAAATGGAAATTCATTGTTTTCTTCTAACTCTAGGGTAAATTGTATTCTGAGGTGCATTGAATTTACGTTAGTCAGAAATTTTTCAAGGTCTGTATGACCATCTTGCCATATAAAAAATATGTCATCCATATAACGAAACCATATTTTGGGCTTTAAACTTGCTTTCTTAAGAGCTTCTTTCTTGAAATATATCGTAAAAAAATAAATTCGCGACTACTGGTGATAGCGAGGATCCTATTGGAGTACCATATATTTGCCCGTTGACGAAAAATAAGTGTTTTTAAGGGAATGCTCCGAGAGTTGTATTAGCAGCACTGGGCGCCCCTAGTTTATGTATTTTTGATAAATCACCTTCCCTGATATTTTTAGATCTTGACGTTTCGGGGTCCCTAGATGTTTTCCCAAATCAATTTAAAAAATACTTATCCTATTGACTTCAAATTTTGGTCAGAAATTAAAGGTCATATGGGAATAACTTGGTAAATTTTTGGTAAATGTCCAGTATGCCGAAACAAAATGGCGGCTTAATGATATGTTAAAAAACTACCACTAAAAATAAAAAAACAGAACTTTATTTTTTTTATTTATTATTTAATTTATCTCAAATTTTGTACGTAAGTCAAGCATTACATAGTTATTAACTGGTAAAATTTTGGTACGAGTTTAAGATGGTGAAACAAAACGGCGGCTTAATAAAATATTTAAAAAAATCACCCTGAAAAACTGCGTATTAGATTAGTTTCAAATTTTGAGTAAGAATTAAGTGTGGTATAGGGATGAACTTTCAGAATTGTGGTACCCATTCAAGATGGCGGAAGAAAAATTGCCGCCTAATAAAAAAATTGCAATCGTAAAAAAATCACGTTTCAGGTTTTTACAGATCTTCACGTTTTAGATGCCAATAAACATGTTTTCTCAATTCGATCGGTTTGTGTCAACACATAATAACACACTGTCTCTCTGTCAATTTGCAGCATAGCTAAAAATTACTTATCCGATTGAAATTATAGTTAGAAATTAAGTGTTTTACGAAAACAACTTGGTAATATTACTAAAAAACTAAATATCCAATTTGCTTCAAATTTTGCACAAAAAAACAGGTGTTGCATTGAAATCAATTGGTAATATCATGGTGCGAATACAAGTTAGTAAAATGGCGGCTTATTAAAACATTTAAAAAATCAGCATGAAAAACTGCTTACTAGAATGATTATAAATTTCATGCAAGAATTGAATGTGCGTAAAATTTTGATGCGAATTCAACATGACGAAACAAAATGGTCGTCTAATAAATTAAAAAAGAAAGTCAATGTAAGAACTGCTTATTCAATTTATTTTTAAATTATGCTCAAGTATCAAGTCAGGATTAATTTTTGGTAAATATTAGTATGATAATTTCGACAGTATATGTGCTATGTGGCTATGTGCGGAAATAAACTGGATCACACTTTACTATTTTTAATAAAAAAAAAATTAAAAGGGAAGCTTGGGGTAAAGGAAATTTACCGATTTTTTATAGCAAAAATGCTTAATTTTTATAGTTACTGAGTGGCGTTACGTTTAGTCTATTCAGAATTAGTAATCCCAGAGTGAAAATAAACGTTTACAAAACTGCAATATGAATAAAAATTATAATTTACACCCTTAGAGGCTTTTCTTTTTGTAAAGGTCTTTTTATATTTGTCATGCATTTTTAACCTTTGTCTTTTCAGATATAAAAAAAATGTAAATCCAAAACTTGAAGATTTTGACACGGAATCTCTTAAAGGTGATATGACAGAAAACTAAAGGTGATTAATTAAATGCAAAAAATACTTTGAATTGATTTATAATATGTTGGCATTTGCTTTATTCGTTTTTGGAATACTTGTCTTTAGATATAAATATCAAGACTAACATATTTTGACACACAATAGATAAGATGACATAACCAACACCATTTGGTTTGTTAACCATGGCTACTTTGACTTTTCTTAAACTACTTTTTACAAATGTTTGAAGCTAATTATTTTAAAAATGGCTTAATCAAATGGAAGAAAAAAAATATATCTTTAAAGGCAAAATATAAAGAGGTCCCATTAAAAAAAACATAAAATTTATAGTTACGTAGTTTTTGATGCTCTTTGGTTTTTCCTCATATCATTACAACATCGTTTTAGTAGTTGTAAGCTTAAGTTATGGTTGAAGATAAGTTAAAAGAACAGAAAGTCAGATAAAAAGTAACAAACTTATCGACGCGGTTTTATTTGTAAAATATAAAACCTAAGGCAAATTATGGTTTTCTTTTCAGAATGAGAGCGCCTATTTTACCCCACTTTTTGCTATTATTTTAAACACACAACGTTTTTGATTATTTTGAACATTTTTAACTTATATATGTTTTTTGAGTGGTTAATAAAAAATAGCTATTTCAGTTTAAAAAAAGGCATTTTTGAGACAACAACACTCAAAATGTAACAGAAAAGAAACAGGAATAGGCCCATTAATGCCAACGCCCCTAAAATATGTTTCAACAGCTCCATTGTTCCATCATTCAGCATATTCCCACAAAATAGATTAAGATGTTGTTTAAGGGATTTTTTTCTTAAATTGACGATGGTAGTCCAACGCTCTCCCCTAACGGATTTATCCCCTATTTCATGAGATATCAAGATAATCTTAGAGCAATTGTTATAATATCTAATCTCTCTCTCTCTAAAACAAATTACTATCGAATTAACAAAAATACATTTTCGAATTCTTTGAAAAATTTTATGCCAACTTGATATAACAACCCATCCCTATCGTTAAGTGCTTTTGAGATATTCACATATAAAATTTTACAATGTCTCATCAAAGTTTAAATAATAAATATTTATGCAGTAGGCTTTGGCCTGATTTAGAGAGATTGCCAACCTAAATGTTCGACCTATGGTAAAACGAATTACGCATGCAAAATTTTAGTCTTGCAAATATTTAATGTTCCACAAGTTGTTGCCAATTCGTAATGGTTTTTTTTTATCTTTACTGATAACAAAAACATGAGGTTTATTTAAATATATCTGTATCACTTTGTACTTGATGACCATCCGAGAAGTATCACCCCCCGTAACTTTTTGCTTTACGTTGTAGAAAAAAATTATTAAGTGTAGGGTTTCACTTATATTTTTTATTAACATGTTAATATACACAGAGTGTCACAATAAAGCGTATCTACAAAAAGTTTTATTTTTTTACTATACTACTCTGTATATTATAATATTTTTGGATTCTTCGCGAAAAAATATATGCACAAAACTTTTGTAATCAACATTATCTAGAAACAAAATACAAGAGTTCTAACCACGCTACACCACAACTTGTTAAGTTCTAAACGCGCGTTTCACTATCTAAGTTAGCATCATCAGCAGATGATATAAACTGATTTATAATAGTATCTAGAATATAAACCGAAATAGTTAAGGGGTGGTACTTTTCGAATAGTCCTAACATACCGCTTCTTTCTCCAGTCTACATACTATTTTAAACCTTCAGCTCGCGAAAAACTCAACAGTCCATTAGACAAGAAACCCCTTAATTTAAATCTATCAATACAATTGACGACTTTTAACGACTTTTATACCCGTATTCACAAAAGGGGTTTAAATTTTGACCAGGCCTAACTTGACAGTTATGGGTTTAAAGTGACATATACAACGATTAGACAAATAATTTATGTAAATGTAACAAATACAAATTAACAGTAACGTAAGCAAAACATAATTGGTGAACTAACAGTTTTAATTGTCATGGCAATTAGATCTGGTTTAACTCTAAGACCTCTTTAGTGAATATGGTGGTTAAATTTTAAAAAACCTAAATACAATAAGTAATTCGAAAAATTGTGGAAATCTGCTGACAACCCAAGTTGGAAAAAAAAATAGAAACCGTCTAAAAAATAAATTATTTTGAACTCAATTTCATACAAATATGAATATAATTGGAGAATTAATCTCGATATGCTACTGTGTAGATAGGAGTGTCAACTCTGACTCATATTTAACCATCACAGGTAAAATCACCTCACAAATAACTTTGATATGTAAATAATAATTTTAGTAAAAATCACTGTCAGACTAGTAAATTACATTGAGTATATGGGCGGTAATACACCCGAGGCAGGCCCGGACTATAACGGTTTTATGACCAAGAGCTTTGGGCGACAACTGACCTAAACATACATTTACTTTACTTTGCCCATCATGCCGACAATAGAGATGGGCACCCATATCGATAACTTTTTTTTCCGATGGGAAAAATATAAATTCGTTTCTTTTCTGTTATAATTTTAGTTAATATTTAATTATTCAAATATTTTTGTCTAATATTTTTTTAGCCGATTTTAAATTTATTACTAAATTGTTGTTAATTCAGTGCTGTCTTTGTTATATGTTCTAAATCCTCTGATCCACTTATTTTATTTTCTGAAGTAAACTGCATATTTTTCTTTCAAATATATTTTGCATAACTGTCAATACGAAATAAAGAAATGTAAATTTATATTTTAGTGTTAGAGAGTTACTTAGTTAATTTTGATAACTGTATATCCGAAGTGTCAGTGGAGCTCAAGAATATTCTTCACTTGTTCAGAACCTATGATAAGTCGATATGTTTCAAACACAGATAAAAAAGAATAAACGGCAAATAGACAAATGACATTTATAATTAATGGAGAAAATATCCCATACGTAAAAGATGGCACACTGGGGATTACTTATTTGTGATAGAATATGAGTTATTAAGTATAAAGAGAAGAGTAAAATTATCTATTTCCTTGCTGTCACAGAATACTCATAAGTGTTTACGCAATTGGGGCATTATGTTTGCAAATCAGTCAGTTTCTGAAGAAAACAGGCAATAATTCCGAAACTGTAAACCAGAGAACCATGTTATTATATATTGCTGGATTTGCCTTAATAGAGATCTATTTAAATATGTTATAAAATATAGGGTTCAGAATAAGGAAAAACGAACCCCAGGATGTCTAAAAATATAACGAATTAAAAGCTTGGAAAAAACCGAACAATTTTATTATTTACCTTTTTTCACTAACTCTTATTTCTGAGATAGCTCAGTATCCAATAAATAAAACTTTTTTTGTCTCATATATCCAACTTGAAGGAGAAGAAGATGACATTTGCCTCGTTCATGTTGAAACATTGTATACATTGTATTAAAAATGGTGTTGAAGTTAGCGAATTACAAAAAAATTATTAAATAGTTGCTAATGGTACAAATCAAATTCATCCAATTTTTGTTCTCCCTTTCCCACAATTTAACTGTCCAAATGCCTTTTTCGTAATATTGTAACTTCTTTCCTATGGTATATTAAAGCTCTCAGGTGTATAATTGAAAACATATTTGCTTTTATGTTACTCATCATTCCGATAATAGGGATGGGCATAAATATCGACAATTTTGTTCTATATTGTGGCGTTTGCAGTGTTTTAATGACATACTTCTTAGGATATTTGATTCATTAGATGTATATGGTCGTTTAAATGTACCTTTGCTCTTAATTGCTGAGAGAGTTTAATTTACATTATATATATATATATATATATATATATATATATATATATATATATATATATATATATATATATATATATATATATATATATATATATATATATATATATATATATATATATATATATATATAAGCATTTTTTGTACCTACATCACTACACTTTCAATTCTTTCTTATGGCACGTGAAGTAATAGAGGTATAAAGGGGTAAAGTTATAAAGGATCACACTCTAGCACAGCCAGAAAAGGTTGTGGGTATGTATATGCAGCATCTGCCACTATAGACTGGCTAAATTTGCAAATATATCGTTAAGTTAGCAACATTAAAAAGATTTCGATATGTAACTTTAAGTTTTCTGTTATGCGTATTGACAATACCAATCCCAAAAAATTTGGACGTAACACATTGAGTTATTTTAAATATTTGGTCGAAAAAAAACTTTTTCTAGGTCAAAGGGTAAAGAAATATATCTAGCTTTAAATCTTCCTTTCATGTTAAAATGTAATTAATAAGACAAAAAGTCGTCTAATAGTTACTAGCATCACTATAAATATGATCACTTTCAAAAGAGTCCATGGAAGATTCATCCGTTTCTTGTTTGGACTGACTTCTTTTTTTATAACAGGACTTTTAAGAAGAGGCTATACCGGGCGATAATTTTTTAAAAGGTTTTTGAGGAATTTACCTCTATAAGCTGAACAGTGGATCCAAATAATAGAGCAGCATATGAACCGACAATAGCACATTGCAAATGGAATATTCTTAGTAATATTTGATTTCTACTTCGCTTCCTGCGACATACACGTTATGGAAAGCAAAGTATGCTGTATGGTATCTCCTGCGTGTATTAGCAGATTGCGGACTTTTACTGACATGCAGTACCAAGTTCATCGACTTCTTTCTAATGTTTTTACCCACTTGTTAAATATATGAGGGTTAATTTCATGGAATACTGGACTATAGGACGTTAAGTCATTACAAACTATAAGAAAACGAGAAAGTAAATTCGAAAAACGTCTTGAAATAAGCATTTATCCGTCATCAGAACCTAACTTCTCTTCAGGGGACATCCTGTCAAAAGCTGTGTTCTTCCCGACCCAAATAAACAACAAACTAGTAACCACCAGAGCCATGAACAACATTTGGGTGATCACATTTCCCATCCCCATTAAGAGAACATGACCAAGCCATTCAGTGCATTTTAAAGTCATGAGTCATCTGAACCAAGTCTAAAATAAATATATTTCTTTAATTAAAATTAGTATTAACTTTTTTGCTTTTTTTCTATCTAGATTTGCAAAATGAGCCACCATGCTTGGCTGGGAGTAGTCAAATGTTACATATACCTTAAAAATTAAAAAAAAGATTTCAAGGTACCACATAATAATATGCAAATGAATCTTACAATCGCGGGTCATTTTAAAATTTAGTACAGATCTTTATAAATATTTTAGAACAGGCAAAAATCATTATTTTCGTACGACCCCTTACGAAACTGATAACTGGAATTGAAAATGCGATATATAGCATGCGTATTGAATTAGTTATTTACCTAACAAGTGGAGAAACTGATACTTTTCCGCACACAATGGCAGTTGCACGAACGACGCGAAGCCACCGATGCATGGTGGGAAAGGCACTTTTCGTACCGATTAGTTACAAGATTTTTCCAACTTGCCTAAAAATAATAGGGTTGTTTTTATTAAATTTTTGTATTTTTAGGGTAAAAAAATTAGAAAAAAATATAGTAATATAATTCTCTTACGCACGCTAAAGCTGTTCCAATTATTAGATTCAATTTTATATTATATTAGTATTAGTATGGAGTATATTATAACCTTTTAGTTTCTAAGACTTTTTTCATTATTTTGTTGTTGTCGCTATAGGACTAAAAAACACATGTCAAATAAAGTATAATTTTTTGTCTTGCTTGCGCTACGTTTGTCTTCGAAATGGACTCCGAAAGCAAAGATTTAGACCTTTCCAATTACACTGTCGATAACGCAGCATCCGCCAAACAGCAACTTATTCCAGAGATGTCACGCATAAGATATGAAAAGGAGTACGACGCCTTTGAAGAATGGTGTAAAACGAAGAAAATTTTGTAGCTAAAAGAAGAGATACTCCTCGCTTAATTTTCTCATCTTTCAAAAAGTTTTGTACCACCACGCTATGGTCAAAGTTTTCAATGTTGAAGCTATCTTTAAAACTTTGTAGAAACGTAGATATAAAGTTTATTTTTATCATACAATTATTATTAATCGTAAAAATGTACTTGAACTTTTTTTTCTTTTATTTTATTCCCAAGTATAATATGTAGTATGTGCTATATTTTTTTGCTTTGCTTCTTTTTTGAATTTTAAAATATGTTTAATACTTAATAACGAGCTTGATAAATGGTTGTGTATTAAAATACCATAATGTAAAATATATTTTTTTGTAAACTTACTTTTTGCTAACGTGATGATTATTACATTGCCTAGTATTATGATTGTGAATTTCGGTAAATTTATTAAATGTTATATTGGAATGTTTATATGAATTTATATAATGAATTAAAATACACTTTTTTAACCTATGTCTAAATAGTTATTAGGTTTATAAAGATTTTTTGTAGGTTCCAAGAATGGCCATCGGTGAATACATTTTATTACTTTATTATGTAATATTTTTAAGACTCTAAGAATAACAGAACCCCATACTGATAGAAGGTATTACAATTTAGAATAAATTAAAGAAAAATAAACTATTTTCAGAGGTCTTAAAGGAATATAATTTCGAGCCCTATATAATTTGATTTAAATTTTCGTCCAAATATATACTCAAACATTTTATTGACTTTGAATGGTAAAATTTTCACCATTAACTATTAATAGAAGAATGGCATTTATATCTCTAGTATCTTTATTGACAAACATAAAAAATGACTTATTGAAATTTAAAGATAATTTACACGAATGTAGCCAATTTAAAAGAATGCTGAAATCGTGAGTAATTTGACCATAAATGTCCATTATACTTTTACCAAAACATATAATTGTAATATCATTCGCAAACAGCATAATACTGCCTTTTAAATTCAATTTCGGGATTGAATTTATATAAATTAAATAGAGCACTAGTCCTATTATCGACCCTTGTGGAACTCCGCAATTTATGAACTTTCATATTCTTTTATTTGAACGATTACATAAATCATTGTGAAACCATTTATAAGCGACATTTGGAATTCCTAAATTATATAAATCTCGTATCATCAGTGCCAAATTGCTGGTTATATCCAACAGAATTTAAATTTGTCGAAAAAATAATATGATACCAAAGACGTATGACATATAGAGGCTGGGCTGTTTAAAAATTATCAAAAACACACCTTTCCTACTCATGGAGAAACTAAATAATAATACAAATACGCAATAACTAAAAACTATGCAAACTTAATAAAAAAAATTAAACTATATTCTCTTTTGGAGGAGCTGCTATCAAGAGATCTATGAACTGTATTTGGCACCAATAAATTTAAAGGTTCTGGATAAAATTGCTTCTTTTTCTAAAATTGGTTTAGAGACTGGTTCTAAGACTTTTGGATCCAAAGACACAAGTAAATTGTTGAAAATATCTATATTCGTAAGCATCTGTTACATTTCCGTGGGTTATGTTTCCTAAACCTCCTTACATATTATATTCCACGCCCAAGCTTCTTTTGACAGTTGGCCTGGTACTTGTGACGACTCGACGATGGGAGAGCCATGAAGAAGAATTTTATGAATGCTAACTGGCATTCTGATCCAAGGATATAAAGATATAAAAAGGTGGGCAGTTCTAATATGTATGTGTTAAATTCATCTTTCTTAATTAAAAATCCACTGGCAATTACCCGAAGGATGATATTAAATCGATATATTAAGTTGACATGCAGTCCTATAATTTCTGCTGATCCTGCAATATTTTGAAATAATTTTGATTCACAATTACCATCGTTAGAAAATCCCTTTCTTTGTTTAGGTTGGTCTACAGTAATTCTGAATCTTGATCTGAATTCCGCTGGAATTTTTATTTTGTCCTTTAAGTATAATTTTATTTTCACCACGCGCCTGCCATTTTTCTAGAGGTAAAAACTACTCTTTAAAAAACGTTCAAATGATCTTATCGAAATATGTAGGGACGTTACGCCAAACTTGTTCTATATTGTCCATTTTAATAGGTGATGCTCTGCATAATGTGAATGAATTAATCATTTTGGCATCAATCATGGTCATGTGAAGCTGATCAGTTGTCTTGAGTGATTCCTGTTGATTAGCGAAAAACGTCGGAGTTAAAGCTGCAATTTTGGTTTTCATTTATGCTTATTCTGTTTTAGAAACTTCTATTCTCTCCTTTGAAAACTGCATTTTACAAGGACGGCAGTATCGCGTAGACGAAGGCTTGGATTATTCCAGATCACAACTTTAGTGGATACTTCTAAAAAATTACACACATTACCAATAGTTTGGAATCTGAAAAGTTGCCATAAAAAGCTTGTTTATTCCTTTTGGCCCCAACTACCATCCATACCTCATCTGTTTACTAAAACCAGTTCTTGAGAATTAATTTTTAGATTTTCTATTTACAAAGTTGAAAGCAATCTATATGTTGTATGATTCAGTAACGACTGCTATTCCACAAATACCGAATTTTCCTTCGCAGTTATTTTTTCTGGGTAACACAATTTTTTTCTTCTTCTACCTTGTTTTCTTTAGCGGTGTCTCGAAGTCGTTGATACTGATTTTTGGAAAGTCTAGCATCTACAATTAGAGCTAGCGTTCTTTCGTTAGTCTACTGATGTTCAATTTTACAGCTCTTTTGTTTTACGGGAACATCAGATAAAGGTGACAATTGTTTAGCTTCTGCTGATTTGCCTTCTAGCTCTCATATTCATTTGTGTAGCAAAAAGTAACTCGTCTGTTCCTATTCACGTAATATTTCAGTTCTTCTGTACTTAGCCGTTTAATTTAACTTAGCAAAATTACCCTTAGGCCTCCTTGTGTTTTTCTTCACAACACAGGGTAAAGTCACGGAATTGTTTAACCAATTTTAATTTTATTCTAGAAATGCCCTTTTAGTTCATTTAACTGCTAATCACTTTTTTCGTAATTGCGTTGAAATACTTTTTGACAAATATTCTATTTCGGATTTGTTTTCTGTCATACGCTTTTGACATATTGCGGACAAAATAATATTTTTACTATTTGATCAATCCATTCCAGCGTCGAAAATAGCTCGGACTTTGATCTCATCAACTTTGGTATATAAAAAAGTTGATGGTTTTGTTTAGTGACAGGTAGGTCTCTATATATTATTATAGGTTAGGTAGAAACGATATCAAGATGTACAAATTAACGCAATAAAAATATAGAAGTTTCTTAAATAATTTTAACCCTAACCCTAATAATCCTAAGATATATATTTTTTAATTAAATAAAATTTTGTTTATACCAATTCAAAAAAACATCCTTTTTTTACACCCCTTTCCATTATAAACTTTTTTATCTTATGCAGAGTACACGAAAATTTAGCATATGCCCTAGCATATCGGCAAAAATACTTTATTGCAAAATAAGGTAAGAGGTCCAAGTAAATTAAATATAGTACTTCAAATGGGAGCACTGTTAACCCCTTAAGATACAGCTATCAAAAAGTAAATGAATTGCTTTATATAAAGGATATTCGAAAAACATCAGCTCAAATTTAATTATAATATTCAAACTTAAATCTAAAATAAATAAAAACCCTTTGTTTAAAAGGTTTAAACTTACCTCCAAATACTTCAGCCATGCTTAGTGCCATATACAAAACTTAAACTTAATTTTTCTTAGTTAAACTTTCACAAACTTCCTATAATTTTTTATAGGTGCAGAGAAGAACTTTTTGAGTTTGATGTTGGTTGCATTACTACGCGCAACCACTGAAGATGATAAAACAAATTTTGTTGAATTCAGACACTTCAAAGCCAACTTAATCAAAATCGAGAAAGAAATGTTGTCTAAAAAAAAGTGCGGGTTTTTTCAATATTTTGAGGTGAATCTGACCCATGGTGCGGTGTACTAAAAATTTTATTTTCTGATCGCAAATGCGTGCGTAAATAATGGTTTTCCGCACGCAAGTAGGAAAATTACTTTTCAACGCTAGTGTTGGTAGAAGCTAGATACAAAATATAAAATATAATAATTGTACTGAAAATTTTGCGTGGTCGTAGGAAAAATAGTGTACATTACTCGTATCATAGCGCTTTGCTAACGCCTCATGCTAAACCTCATTTGAAAACTACCACTTTCAACACTTGTTATGTCTAGAAATAAAGAAATATAAATAAGTTGTAGTTAATGGCAAAAAATAAAGAATGTTCATTAAGAAATCTGACCAATGTAGTCGCTAGAACTTTTTTACTCCTCATATTTCTCATTACGTAATATCTTTGTGTGCGCGATATCGATACAGCAGCCAGCACTAGCATCACAGCTGTCTAAACGAATAATCCCTAAACACCTTTTTCAATGCGTAAACATTTATTTTCCTGTTAAGTAGTTCAGTTTTATAAATTATTTAATAGCATACTTACACTTGATTATACACGATGGTTGGTTATGGTACATTTTAACATGATTTACGCGATGCTGGCTGGAATATTTGAACGGCTTCACGGTATCTATTAGTCTAGGGAATAAGCACTCGTAAATGAATACTACTGAGAGTAAAAGTTAGTTATTATGTTATTATAGAATTCATTTTGTATCAAGAATGTGAAATATTATTGTAAATAGAGAGTAACGTAACGTCATGGCCAACCATGTAATAGTTGGTTAAAAAAAGTGAATTTTAGGAATCTACTAATTTTCATCCCCTGGCAGTGCGAGATGAATTTAAATATTGACTGAAATGGTTTAAAATTGAAAGATAATTGAAACTTCCTCTTGATGATTAGTTTCCGGTACGGCAGTTGACACTACGCTCTTTAGCATAGTATTCGATCTAATTGTTAATGCATTTAAAAATGAGTAAAAAAAAATAATTTGCTTTGTGGTTTTTTTCTATTGAGATTACCTGGTATAAGAAAGGGACCGATTATAGGATTTCCATAAATACCCGCCCAGATATTTAATTTTTGGGAAACTGTTGTACTTCACGGTTGTCTTGGATATATTCTAAATGTAAAACGTGTCTATTGTATGTGTATATAACATACTATGTAGTACTTAAAAACGATAATCTAATAATAAGAACACAAATCGATATGCAAAAAAATATAATAAAATATTTGTTTTATTGTGTTTTAGTTTTATTAGTTTTAGTCTTAGAATCAATCTGTAGGCGAAAAATAATTATAACCAAACCTCTGTTATAGTTTGGCGTTTTTATATATAAGAGTAAACTTATATATAAATCTCTGATCATAGATTAGTTTTTTGTTCATTAAATATTGAAAAAGTAAAAACAATACCCAAATTTGTTCGGACTAATTGATAACTTGATAACTTTAGTCTAAATGTTTTTTTAAATGATTTGTATCAGCTAGCTTGGAATAATATTTTCTATGAACGTAATATTAATGTTTAATAATATTATTTTAAATATTTTTGAAATTCACTCCAAATATTAAATTGTTTATGACCCAAAGAAATAGAGCATTACAAATTTTTAAAGGACGCGTCTTGATACAGACTAGGTAAACTATAGACAATATTTAAATAACATATGCCCTGAAAAAAAATCGAAAAATACTTGGAAAACTCTCAAATCTTCTTATATATCTTCATAAAGCAAACGCACTTGCCTGAGGCTTTATCTAATCTAAATAATATAAATAAATTGTTCAGTACATTTTTTCAAAACATGTCTGACTGTAGTAAACGTATTAAATTTTACAATTACAATTTATTTAGCAACAGTGTTTCATTTTCCTTCAAATTAGCAAACATTATGGGTATTAATAATATTTTACATAGTATTAAAACAAATGCGGTTATGACAATATAACTCCAGAAATGCTTAAATATTGTAGGCCGTTCATTGATAAATATAATACACATATTATCAACTGCTGTTTTGAATCTCATTATTACCCTGATCAATGGAAAACCTCTATTGGCAAACCTCTCCTTAAAGTTACTCGGCCTTTAACCTTCAATGATATAAAGATCATAAGTATTTTGCCGGCCATGTCAAAAATGTTTGAAAAATTTCTTTATACTCAATTATATTCACATTTTTATTGATAATAAAATATTACGTAACTGCCAGTGCGGGTTTAGAAAGGGCTTTATGTAACTGATGATCTGTTTTCCGCATTTGATAAAAAACAATGCAGTGCACTTGTGCTGTTAGATTTTTCGAAAGCATTTGATACCCTTAATCGCAAATTAATTATTTCTAGACTTAAATATTATGGTTTTCCCGATGAGTCTCTTTGTTCAGTTAAATCCTATTTGTCAAGTCGTTATTAAGTTATATCATCCAATAATACTTTTTCTGAAAGGGAACCTGTTATATCAGGTGTTCCCCAAGGATCAATTTTAGGTCCTGTTCTTTTTTATAATGTACACCGCTGACACATTAAAATATCTTAATAATTGTAAGGTACAGGCATACGCTGATGATACACAAATTTATTTTCATTTTAATCGTGAAGACTATTTGCTTGCTTCTGACCTTATTAACCATGATTTAAATACACTTATGCTTTTATCAAACAATCTTAACCTAAATCTTAATCCAACTAAATCAACGTTATTGCTTTTTGGTAATAAAAATAATGTCTCTTTTCTTAAAGAAAATCTAAAAATTGAAGTAAACGGAATTCAACTTTTTGTCGTAAATTCTGCAAAAAAACCTGGGTATTATAGTTGATTCTGAGTTAAGGTTTAAGAAATATGTTAAGAAACATATGCAGAAATCACATATGAATCTTAAAATACTTTATACTTATCGTCATATTTTAGATCTTAACTTAAGAAAAATGCTTTGGGAGTCACTTGTCCTCTCTAATTTTAACTATTGTGATTTTATTTATGGGCCGTGTTTAGATACATTAGATAAGCTTTGTATCCAAAAGGTTTAAAATGCTTTTTGTAGATTTATTTTTGGGTTATGAAAGTATGACCATGTATCATTTACGCTTAATGAACTGAATGGTTGAAAATGGAAAACAGAAGAAAACTACATTTCGCCAATTTTTTAAAAAGTATTTATTCTAACCAAAATAGAGTTCATTATTTACATATTTAGCCACTGCCAAGATTACCTCACAGTATAAGGTCGATCGTACGACGATGCCAATGTGTAAAAATAATGCAATAAAATTTTCATACAAAGAATAGTAATGTGTTTCCAGTATTAGTTTCTAAGCAGTATAAAGAAATTACTTTTATTGCAAAATAGTAAAATACAAACCAAAATACCCAAAGCCTTAAATCAGATTACACAATTAACAAGAGTTTTAGTTAGATATGGCAAACGCGATCGACCATCCCACTTTCATTGACAAGGGAGTCTTATAGTAAAAAAGTATAATAGTCTACAGTAAAGATTGTTACAGGGTCACGTGACATTAAAGAAATGCATTTGCTAAAAAATATTTTATTACATACCAAGCTTTTCTTAGCGTCACTACTGCATGTGTGTTAATGTATTATTGTGTATTTGTTGATATGGTTCAAATCTTCTAATTATATGTTACCTTACTTCAAGAAGCAGCGTTCTAACGGTGCGGTGACATTAGAAGAACATTGATTTTTTAAATATTTAATAAATAAGTTTTATTTACTTTATCTTGGACATTGCGAAACTAGGAGCTTTAGTTGACCTAACTATGGTGCGGCAATGTGAGTTTGTAAATAAATGGCAGTTTAAGTTTGGAATTTTCTTTTAATCACTAAGTAAACAGCAAGATTTGCTTTTCCAGGAGACATGTCTAATTGAAGATACCTTATTCACTTATTTTGGGTCACATGACGTATTGACCAATCTGGTTCAGTATAATAGAACGTTTATTTCGTTGGGAGTCATGTGAGAATCCTCAGAAGCAAAATGATACAAGAAAAACTCTAAGGTGATTTTTTTTGACGATTACTATAGTTTTTCCTATCAGAGAATTAAAATAATTATAGAATATATCTATACCATATTAAAATAGTCAAAGGGCATCTCACGCTCAAAAAAAGTTACTGCGATTTCGAAAATCACTAGATTTTGAATGAAATCTGGGGAAATAATGTTTCGGATGATTTCGCGACTTTTTTTAATTTTCATTTGAGTTGGGCCAAAGAGTTGTCAGGTAAAGGAATTTAAATGGTGATTCTTTGGGAATTAAAAGTAAAAATATGTTCGTAAACATGTTCTAAAGTGGTTAGAATTTAAGATTTAGGATATTGAAAATAAAAAAAAATTTTTTAATTTTTTTAAATTTTAGCTATTAACATGGAAAAACCAAATGATAATAATAATAATCGCTTTTTTTACTTTCCTCGCAAGAGGACAGTATTCTAGTTGCAAAAAAACATCTTTTCTCAGTTTCGTTCGTTAGTCTGTATGTTTTTCAGCGAGAAAGCTCAAGAACTGCTTGTTCCTATTTTTTGGTTAAAAATTAAAGGTCATATGATGATGACGTGGTAACATTTTGGTAAAAATCCAATATGGCTGAACAAAATGGCGGTTTATTGAAAATGTCAAAAAAATATTACTAAAAAACTGCTTATTGACATGACCATCAACTGATAAGTTTTACTACAAATCCAAAATGGCGGCCTAATAAAATGTTATAGAAGTCAATGCAGAAAACTGCAGCATCGATTATGTTCAAATTTTGCTCAAAAATCAAATATTAAATAGGGATGAACTGGTAAAAATGTCGAGACAAATTTAAAATGGGGGAACAAAACGGTGGCCTAATTAAATGTTTAAAAAAATCTAAAAAAAGTACTTATGGGATTGATTGATTGATGACATCCCCATTTTGAATATTTATTACTAAAAATGTATATATTGCACACTTAATATCGATTTTTAATCAAATCTGTATAAATGTTAAAATTCGCTCGCAATCTAGGCATTTTTATTCTCATTTTTTAAATATTTACTAAAAATGTATGATATGTATTTTCAAATCTGTACAAATGTTACAATTCCGCCGCCATGTTGGCATTACATTACAGTCTTGAAATTCCAAAATGTTGACAAAAATTCATGATGTGCAGTCTTAAATACCCCTAAATGCCGAATTTTAATCAAACCTGCAAACATTTTGAAATTAGTCTGCTATGTCGGTGCCGCCATTTTTAATTCTCAAATATTGACTAAAATTTCATAACTTTCATTCTTAAATACTTCTAGATACTGATATTTCAACCGAATCTGTACAAATGACAAAATTCGTTCGCTATATTGGAGCGATCATTTTGATTTTTGTTGATTCTTAAATAATCCCCACAAATGTTAAATTATCCGTCCGACCTGTTGACATTGTCATTTTCGCACCGCTATTTTGAATTTTTAACTGCTGACACTCTTAAATTGGAAGTGGTGAAAAATCAATTACAAGATTTGAACCAGACATACAAACATACAATCAAGCCAATAAAAGTGCGTTAAAAGCATTGGTTATAGTTTAAAACTCTAACAATAGTATTCACTAAAGAAGTTTAAATTTAGATAAGGTCTAACTTGACAGTTACAGGTTTAAGATGACATTTTTAACAACTGAACAAATAATTTTTCTAAATGTCACAATTGCAAAGTGACATAAGGCAAACACAATTAAAAATTAAAGTTTAATAATATATAAATAACTAATTTTCTTTTAAACTTACCTAACTTATTGATTTGATTTTAATAGTGAAATAGGGAACGATTGTTTCTTTGATATTTGTAAAAATACTTATTTGCCTCATTAAGGAATAGGTAAGAATCCTTCCTTTTGTTAACGATAATGAAGTATGGCCCATTTCTTCATTTTCGAACATCAAATATTTTAACAGGTCGTCATTTTGTTTCGCCATATTGAATTCATACCAATATTTTTTTGTAATCTTTGTGGAAAATTAAATAAAATTAAAGTTAATCGAGTAAGTGGATTTTTTAGCTTTACCAGAACAGACCGACCGACCGACCGACAGCAATGGAAAAACACGAAGATCTGTAAAAACCCGGAACGATGATTTTTTCAGGATTAATGATATTTCCTAATGCGGGAAGTGAAAACTCGCGCCACCACTGGCATTCGTCAACAAATGGCCACAACTTGAATATGGGCCATCCCCACTTCTTGTTTTATCGTAAACATTGGTCGATAGAATGTGAGAAATAGGGGAACCATGTTGGCGCATAACCCTAACGTGATTTATGAATTAATTGTGATCTCTACTTTAATTTTTACTCTAAGGTTCTTATCTTTCATTACAAGCCAAATTAGTTCTTCGTTCAAAAGTTCATTCTGTTAATGTTCGTAATTTTTGCTTATTTCTCTATCTTTGATGAGCGTGCCGAAGTTCTCCTAGTATTAAATAATTATTATCAGATATGCTGTTTAGCTGTTTTGTTTTGTTTTTTTATTTGACCAAGGTTCATTAGAGTAACCTTTGGCTAGACTGCGCCAATGTTGACTCAAAAAATTTTTTGACGTATTTGGTAATCCTTTTTTCGTAAAACTAATTTTCGAAAGAAAAGAAGTTTTTTTTTAATTCTATTTTATTTTACTGTATGTGTAATGATATTTTTATGCTCCTGTGTAAGAAAACATTTTCTCACGAACACTTTAATCAATAAGAAAAACTGTTCTTACGCACTTACGTGCAAATAATAATATCGCACAGTTGTGCTTTATAATAACGGCATATTGGCCCAGAATATTGTTTAACTAATAAAGGATATATTGTAATTCCTAAAACTCCTCGTCATCCTCTCATTCTTCCATTTTCATTATTCTCAAAGGCCCGACCCGCCATAGTGATCGACTTGTCGCGCCAACTTGTTAAAACCGGTGACACACAATAACATCTCGTTGCCGGCGGCCTCTGTTTTCCGCCACATCCTGCTTTTAAGAATATGGAGCGAAGAGACTCGTTTTCCCGCAAAACACCTTCGACCGCGGCGGTGCCGGTAATGACGAACTATTAACATAATGTTTTGATTATAACAAGTGTGTCGACCGCATTCTGAGATTTAAACGATCCTGTCGATAATCGGAACGGCATCGAGATGATTTACAAGTTTGCTATGTCGCAATAGTCGCGATGCTTACTATTACTATCAGTGGAGTACCGTAAAAATCGCCTCAGGGGGCTTAGAATCTGCACTAAAATAAAAAATGACTATATGAATTTTATATAAAAAATGTGCAGCAATCCTGCATGCCATTGAAGAAAACACCTGCGATAAATTTGAATGGAGAGCAGATAATAGCCGTTAATTGGCTAAGGACATCCTATGATATCCAAGCAAGGAGGAGAAAAAGGTATTTGCAATAATTCTGACTTACTCTTATAATTAAGAAAACATTTTCACAATATTATGAAGAAGGAGCTAAAGTGTGGGACACGAAAGAAAACCGGGCGGTCCTTAAAATAAAAGTTCATAGTCTTAAGCAAGCGGAAAAGTAAAATTTGTGCACGCAAATACATTTTATGTTATTTTATTTGTTGTAATAGTTTGCCGCTTCACCTATAAAGTGCGCCAGCTAAGCGGTACGGAAAATTAATCGAGAATTTAGTAAATTTCGCACTGGCCCACTTGTAATTGGGATGTGCCTAGAGTCTCCATGCACTTGCCGCTAGAAGGTTCAAGCCATTTCCATTGGCGTCTATACATTTCGAGCATTTGTTTTCATTTCTATATAAACGCGTTGCGTTGAATTTGAATTATTATTTCGAAGTAACGATGGCGAGCAAAAGAAGAAAAACAATTCGAAGCGGTGCACGTGAAGTTATTGCAAGCGTTATAGAGGCCTGTACTAGGGAAGCTGGAAATAATAGTTTGACTATTCCAATTCAAAATCGAACAGAACGCGCTGCATTTTACACTGGTATTTCGGAACGCAGTGTAAGAAAAATTCAAAGAGAACATAATGATGGCTCTTGTTCTACTTCAACTATAAAATCTCCTAGTAAAAAAAGACCCCGATTACCACACAAAGATAAAATTGACGATGGTGGTTTTTAAGTAACTCGACGAACAGAGGATTTTTATATAAACTTGAAGAAGGTTCCGACCTGCAAACCCCTACTTCGTGCTGTAAAGAATAAAATAGATTTTCCGTACGGGTATAAAACCTTAAATAGGCTTTTACGATCAAATGGTTTTGTTTGGCGCAAGTGCCAAAATAAACAAAAATTGCTCATTGAGAGACCAAATATTTTTAACTGGCGGTTGAAATATCTATCAACTGTAAGGCAATATAGGCAAGAAGGACAGAATATTGTGTATCTAGACGAAACCTGGGTAAGTAATGATATGACAGTGAACAAATGCTAGCAAAGTAAAAGTGTTACAGGTGTTGTTCAGGGAATCCGCTCTAGTAGTCGCTTTATTACAGCTCATGCAGGTTCAGAATCCGGATTTGTTCCAGGTGCTGCTTTAGTTTTTCGCTCGGGACTAACAACTAAAGACTATCATGGACAAATAAATAGAGATAATTTTGAAAAGTGGTTGCTTGAGAAGCTTCTACCTAACATTCCTCCCAAATCAGTCGTGGTAATGGATAATGCGTCTTATCATTCTCACGTAGAAGATAAAATGCCAATTAAATACTTCAGAGGAAGACAACGATTTAGAAGGAATCGAATCCTTAGAATCACAGCCGTCAACCTCAAAAATGGCTTAGTTTTTTTTTCATATATTTTGTAAAATTGTTCATAAAGTAGCTGTCAATAAACTGCTTCAAAATAAATAATTTTCTGTTCAATACCGGGTGTCAGAAAATATCTAATATTGCAATTAATATTTGAAAAACTATAGAACTCATATTTTTCCAAAATTATCACATCAATATAGTTATAGTAGGGGAGCAAGCACTGATTCCAGTGAACAAGATTTATCAAAATTTTAACTTATGCAGTTCGACTTTGGGCTGTTCGGGTATGCCACAAGTGACCGTTTGTCTCCGTCTGTCATATTACTTTGTACAGGGGGCGTCATTGCGAAGTACTATACAGGGCGTTTCCTAATTGCGTGCTAATGTTAAAGGGGGGTGATTTTTGGACCTTTTAAAGAAAAAAGTTTAATATGAACCTAAAAGTCTTAACTTTGGAGATACAGGGTTTTAAAAAAACATTTTTTAAATCCCAATTCTGATGCTATTATAGATAACTGTGTGAAATTTGATACACTTCTTTTATGCATAAAAGGGCATTTTTTATTAACAATCAATTTTTGAAATTTCTACCAGTGGCGTGTATATCTAATTAACCTGGGTAAATCCGTAGCATCAGAATTGGGATGGAAAAAAATTTCCTTTTAAACTTTACCATCCTGTATCTCAAATCATTTAGGACATAAAAACACCCCATTTAACATCAGCACGCACTTAGGAAACGCCCTGTATAGTACTTCACAATGACGGCCCCTGTATAAAGTAATATGACAAATGGCGACAGACGGCCACTTTTGGCACACCCGAGTAGCCCAAAGTCGGAAATAAACGGTCTCTTTTGGCATACCCGAATAGCCCAAAGTCGAACTGCATAAGTTAAAATTTTGATAAATCTCCCCTACTATAACTACATTGATGTGTTAATTTTAGAAAAATATGAGTTCTGTAGTTTTTCAAATATTAGTTGCAATATTAGATATTTTTTGACATATGATATTGAACAGAAAATTAATTATTTTGAAGCAGTTTACTAACAGCTACTTTATGAACAATTTTACAAAATATATGAAAAAAAACTAAGCCAATTTTGAGGTTGACGGCTGTCATTCTAATGGTTCGATTCTTTCTAAATCGTTGTCTTCCTCTGAAAATGATGAGGTTTCGTCGTCACTACTTGAAGATCCCAGTGTGATAACTAAATCATCAATAACCGTTTCAATTTTGCCATCTACTTCCCAGTATTTGTCTTCAATAGAACGAACATGTTTAACATACGATTTCCAATTTTTAGCCGATATTGAGTCAATCGCTTCTAATGTTATTTTATTTAAATCTTTAATTGAAAGTTCACTGGTGTTGCGGTCTCGAATGTATTTTTTTACTCCTAGGCTTGTTGGCTGATATTACTTCATATAATTGATATTTTCTCCGTGTTGGACCACATACAAGATGGTTCGATTTAAGCCACGATATCATATGACCTTTTTTATTGGCACTTTATCTTCTACGTGAGAATGATAAGATGCATTATCCATTACCACGACTGATTTGGGAGGAATGTTAGGTAGAAGCTTCTCGAGCAACCACTTTTCAAAATTATCTCTGTCCATGATAGTTTCCAGTTGTTAGTCCCGGGCGAAAAACTAAAGCAGCACCTGGAACAAATCCAGCTTCTTAACCAGCATGAACTATAATAAAGCGACTACTAAAACGGATTCCCTGAACAACACCAGTAACACGTTCACTTTGCCAGCATTTGTTCACTGTCATATCATTATCTACCCAGGTTTCGTCTAGATACACAATATTGCGTCCTTCTTGCCCATATTGCCTTACAGTTGATAGATATTTCACCCGCCAGTGAAAAAAATTTGGTCTCTTAATGAGCAATTTTCATTTATTTTGGCACTTGCGCTAAACAAAACCATTTGATCGTAAAAGCCGATTTAAGGATTTATACCCGTACGGAAAATCTAGTTTGTTTTTTACAGCACGAAGTAGGGGTTTGCAGGTCGGAACCTTCTTCAAGTTTATATAAAAATCCTCTATTGTTCGTCGAATTACTTGAACATCACCATCATCAATTTTATCTTTGTATGATAATCGGGGTCTTTTTTTACCAGGAGATTTTAAAGGTGAAGTAGAACATGAGCGATTATTATGTTCTCTTGAATTGAATTTTTTTTACACTACTTTCCAAAACACTAGTCAAACTATTATTTTCAGCTTCTCTAGTACAGGCCTCTATAACGCTCGCAATAACTTCACGTGCACTGCTTCAAATTGTTTTTCCTCTTTTGCTCGCCATCGTTACTTCGAAATAATAATTCAAATTCAACGCAACGCATTTATATAGAAATGGAAACAAATGCTCGAAATGTATAGGCGCCACTGGAAATAGCTTGAACCTTCTAGCGTCAAGTGCATGGAGACTCTAGTAACATCTCAAATACAAGTGGACTAGTGCGAAATGTATTAAATCCTCGATTAATTTTCCGTACCGCTTAGCTGGTACACTTTATAGGTAAAGCGGCAAACTATTACAACAAATAAAAGAACATAAAATTTATTTGCGCACACAAATTTTACTTTTCCGCTTGCTTAAAACTATGAACCTTTATTTTAAGGACTGCCCGGTTTTCTTTCGTGTCCCGCACTTTATAAACGTACTTGATGTTTGAGATTTTATGCAATATTTATATGTATTCAGTTTTTAAATTTTACTTCCGGTTTAACCGGAAACGACATCGGGCTATTTGAGTTTGAATATTATCATAATATAGTCTAGTAGCCTCATAGTTCCTAGGCTATGGTAATATTAAAAGACGAATATCTCGGATACTTTAAAAGATAAAATTCCTTACATTTTTAAAATCTGTAGAATGAGTTCTATAAATCTTTGCTGAAATTGAATGGAGTCACGCACAAAAATTTTGCTTCCGGTGTCATTTCAGTTTAAACCAGTAGTGAAATTCTAAAACCGAATTCATGAAAATATTAACTATCAAATCCACCTACAATATACATGGTTCAATTTTTTTAAATAATTTTTTTCCGCTATATTTCTTTTTGTTCGATCAACAATTTCTTTTTCTGATATTATAGTCCGATAGCTAAGTTTTTGAATTTTAACTTTAGCAAAATCAAGACGGGGAAAAATCGTGTATGACTGACTGTGGCTGGTGGAGAACGCAGCTTCAGCAAATTAAAGTTAATTGGAATGACCGCTATAGAAAGTGAATAGAAATCTGTAGAAATTCTATAGATCTCAGTGAGCCTATTAAGCAGTTGCTCCTCGGGCTGGCCCTGTCGACGGGCGTAGAGAGATTGCCAATATAGAACATTGTAAGACTAGAAGACCGAGAAGCCATAAAAATTGAAAAACAAGATGATAAAAGGACAAGTCATTAAAACTACCATTAGTATGGAAGACAATTAACGACAAATTTAAAATCACAAAAAATCAAGCGCAATTAGCGCAACAACAACGGCACCATCCGGAAAACATAAATAATAACAAACGACCGTTCATATATAGCCTTCGGCCCCGGGTGGGGTTATCAAAAGAAAGCTTCGCATTCACCATTACTTCACCAAACACATTATTTGAGCGAGACAATAAAAATAATATCCACTAAAAAAAATTATTAATGAATAAAAAAATGATATTCTTAAAACAACATGAAAAACTTATTTAACGTTTTTTTGCGCCCCACAGCTAAAGTCTCAAAAAAACATAAATCATACAAGTAAAATGAAATCGGCTAATACTATCAGTTCCACACTTTTAATCTATTTATTAATGAAAGCTTGGCAACTTGAGTCAATATTTACTATTTAATGTATTTTCGTGACCATTTCTCATGCTAGCCTAGAAACGTTTTTTTTTCAATTCTGTCATAAATTAATTAGAACTACCATTAGAATGATAATCACTTATAATTTCTATATAAATCATAACAATTAGATATTCGTAACCTTATCAGTACTAATTAGTAACTGTAATTTTACGCTCAAATAGCGTATTGGCGTAGTCTGAGTCATTAAATCTAAATCCCATGTTTATTATTTAGATATTATAACCATAAGTATTCCGACTGTTAGCGTCTTTGATAACCAAATATGGTGCAAGTGAACATATCAGGTACATATAAATGCAAATTGTACTAGCACGTATTTTACGGAGAGTGCAGCTATTTGTTACAAAGATATATGATATATATCTATCGTAATAACAAGTCCAATACATTCTTCTAATTTATTAACTTGTTGGTCGGGGTAATTCCTTTTTGTTATAGTCCAAGCGACTGTGAAAGTATGACAGGGGTCGTAAGGTACTCAGAACAAATAGGTATAAAAAGTTGCTTACTTGGTAGAGAAAAAAATGTCTATAATGAACATTGATGGTACACGGTGTTCCATATAAAAGTACCTACTATACCATCTGGAAACCCGTGATAGATACGAAAAAAAGTTTCATACAAAAGTTCCTTTCAATTTGAAGTTCTTTTAAAATATAATGTTTCCATATATACAGGGTGTCCCAATTTTGTTGGGTCCACATCAACTATAAAATTTGAAATGGGATTCCCTGTATTTTTGTCCATTATCTAATTCCTTGTCAAAAACAAACATAAATGACAAATTTTAAGTATAGTCGATTTCTGGGTAGTTTCCGAAATAATTAAGGTTATGTATGATTTTTTAAAAACTGGAGCTATTTTTCAAATCGCTATAAAAAAAAAAGCAAAAATATAAAATTGGGCGTTTGGGTGGTAATTTCCAGTTTATAAAGCATCAATACATATACGAAATACAACATTTTTGTCCACACCTATACAGTGGTTGTTGTTTTATTGAAATCATGTCAATTTAAAATAATTAGATTTTAAAAACGTTTCCTCGTATCGTGTCGGTGTTTACTTGTTCTATTTTAAAAAATGGCTCAATATTCAAGTCAAGAGCGACTAAATTTGTATAACTGTTACACTGAAAATAATAAAAGTTCAGCACTTGCATTATGAGAGCATCGCCCAATATTTCCCATGGCCAGGATACCAGGCAAGAAAATATTTGACAAAATTTGCAGTGATTTATCAACTCATGGAGTTTTGAAATATAGAAAAAGCCCGTTCAGTCATCCCTGAAGATTTTCAAATGGTGATTTTATTATATGCCGTTGAATATCCTACCAACTCCTTAAGAGATGCAGAAAGAAATTTGAATTTTTTCATGACCAGCATACATCGAATATTAAAATAAAACAAAATATCCCCATATAAGTTTGAATAACAAAAAAAATACTCTCTACTATTCTGAGACAAATAAACATTTGGTAAAGCAAATTAAGAGGCAGGCACATCAAAGTGTTAAAGTGAGGTGTGATATTATAAACTACCGCATAATGGGACCTGTGTTTTTTGACCACTATTTGAATAGACAAATGTTATTAAACTTTTTAAGAAATCAAATTGTGGAAAAATTCAATGATGTTCCGGAACATATTTGTGTGGCTTAGTATATCAATAAGATAATGCTCTATACCACTATGGAGAAGATATAAGAGCATTTTTAAACAATCAATTTAATTTAGGTATATATGGTAACGGTGAGATTCCATTGCCGAAGAGAAGTCCAGATTTGACACCCTCAGATTATTTTTTATGGGGCACACTTAAATATAGAGTGTATAAAAATCGAAACAGTTTTAAATTTAAAATAGCAATAAATAAATTTAGAATAAAATTAGGACTATAGTTACGCAAATAGAAATATTATCCATTCCATGGCCTCCTATAATTTTTTTTTGAGTATGCAGCATCACAATATTCAAGAAATAATTGAGATTTTATGTAAATTGCGATTTTCTCTGTAACCATTGAATTTAGGTATAGAACATATATATATATATATATATATATATATATATATGCTAATATATATATATATATATTTAATAAAATATATATATATATAAACGTAATATATATATATATATATATATATATATATATATATATTTATATATAACTGTATATATATATATATATATATATATATATATATATATATATATAAGATGCATTTTCTAATGTACAAGCAATTTTATTCTTTTTACCAGTGGCGTCCGTACGCGTTTTGCTTTGAATATTTTTGGAGAAAAAAATGGTACGCCACTGCTTTATCTTAAAATGAAAATTATTTTTGGAATTCTCATTCATTTCTGAGCTAAGTCGATCTCTTGATTTTCTTTCGGCCGACGCATAGTTTTCGCTTAAAAAAATAAAAATCGTTTTACTTCAGGGTCAAATCGTTAAAAATCTGATAGGGTGACTGTTGTGTGGAAATCGCTTATTTATCGGGTGAAAGAAAATTATGACATCGAATGTGTTCATAAACGAAAAAGTTTTCTCGTCTGATGGTCCGTTCTTGATTAAATAATTGAGTTAAAATTGCTTCATAATATCTCAATACCAACTAATAATAATTTTTAAACCCATAAATCTAGTAGTCCTGGAATAAATTACGTTTTTATAAACGTCGATGTCAAATGACTTAAAGTAAGCTGTTGGTGTTCAAAACCATCTCAGTGTGTCATCTCTTTGGTTTTTAGTGTTTCATTGAAGTTATTGAAGTTATTTTCGCCGTTTTTTCGAATAATATCATTAAATATGGTAAATTATACGAATGCGGAAATGGCGGCAATGCATTACGCATATGGCCTCGCAGATGGTAATGCAACAGAAGCCAGACGCATTTATCAGGAAAGATATCCTAATCGTGCCTTGCCAGATAGCCGAACCTTTTCGAATATTCATCGCCGACTTAGCGAAACAGGTAGTTTCAATAAAGGTACTTGGGAAGGCAGACCTCGAACTGTCAGAACACCTGAAGTTGAGGAAGCGGTGCTGCAAGAAATCGACGAACATCCTGAGACTTTTACGAGGAAGATCGCTAGAGCTTTGAATATTTGTCACCAAATTGTTTGGCGTATTTTAGTTGACTTTTTGTTATATCCATATCATATTCTAAGAGTACAGGCATTACTCCCCAGGGATTTCCCACAGCGTGTGAACTTCTCTCAGTGGTATCTTCAGAGTATTACACTAAATCCGCAGTTTGAGTCACAAATTTTGTTCACAGACGAAGCAACTTTTTCTAGGAATGCTATTCAAAATTTCCATAACAATCATGTGTGGGCGGAAGAAAACCCGCATGCCATAACCGAAACCCATTTTCAAGAACAATTTTCGCTTAATGTTTGGGCAGGAATTATTAGTAATCATCTCATAGGCCCATTTTTCCTACCAGAACGTCTTGATGGACGGTCTTATTTGCATTTTCTCGAAGAAGAACTACCTGGGTTGCTTGAAGATGTACCAGTTGCGTTAAGGCATCGCATATGGTACATGCACGATGGAGCACCGGCTCATTTCAGCGTAATTGTCCGAAATCATTTAGATACAGTTTATCCTGATCGTTGGATAGGTCGCGGAGGACCTCAGCAATGGCCAGCAAGATCCCCCGATCTCAATAGTTTGGATTTCTTTTTATGGGGGCACCTTAAAACTCTAGTGTACAAAACTCCCGTTAACACTGTAGAAGATTTAAGAGAGCGAATAGTTGCCTCGTGTGAAACTATACGGAATACGCCGGGAATATTTGAACGAGTGCGCAATTCCATGCGTAGACGGGCGGAAGCATGCATATTAAGTGAAGGTGGCCACTTCCAACAATTTTTATAATTAATGTTAGTATTGTTAATAATTAATAAAATTAAGCCGTTTCTGTAAACTTTGTTTTCTGCAAGCTGAAATCCCCGCTGTAATTTATTGGCACATGAAAGTTTTTTAAAAATTGTTTCCTAAAGTAATCAATCCTAAAGTAAAGTAAATCAATTACTTATTTCTAAATTAATTATAATTTATTATTAAATGAACTGAATAGCACGAAAAAAGAAAAAAACGCTTTCCACACAACAGTCACCACATCAGATTTTTAACGATTTGACCCTGAAGTAAAACGATTTTTATTTTTTTAAGCGAAAACTATGCGTCGGCCGAAAGAAAATCAAGAGATCGACTTTGCTCAGAAATGAATGAGAATTCCAAAAATAATTTTTATTTTAAGATAAAGCAGTGGCGTACCATTTTTTTCTCCAAAAATATTCTAAGCAAAACGCGTACGGACGCCACTGGTAAAAAGAATAAAATTGCTTGTACATTAAAAAATGCATCTTGACGCATAGAACACGTGTACCAAATTTCATAAAGATATCTACAGTAGTATCACAGTTATTAAAAAAAATAATTTTTTTTCTGAAAACTTTAGCACCCTGTATCTCAAAAGTTAAGACGTTTAGGACATAAGTTCATATGAAGATTTTTTCTTAAAATGGGTCCAAGAATCACCCCCTTAAATATTAGCATGTCATTAAGGAACATCCTGTATATATATATATATATATATAATATATATATATATATATATATATATATATATATATATATATATATATATATATATATATATATATATATATATATATATATATATATATATATATATATATAAAGACTTGACAGGTTGGTCGATTTTAAAAGATATACAAAAATTATGCAATGCAATTATGTCAATTATGGCGTCTATGGGCTGTATGGAGTGGTTTCTGTAGAGCTTCATGTTGCTTCTATAGGGCTTGTTTTGGCGGCGTCTGAGGGCCGTATTGATTCCTGCAGAACTTTGTTTTGCATTTATAGAACTGCTGCGCGTCTATAGACCATATTAATTTTTCCTCCAGGAGCTTAGTCGTGCTTCCCTAGAGGCTGGTTTGTTCTAGCTGGAACGGCTATATGCAGGGTGGCCGTTTTATTATACCTTATTAATACCTTTTCTCAGAACTTGTAAAAGACAGCAACAAAAGTTAAATTTAAAAGTTGCTTGAGGTAATTTGACGTTTTATTTTATGTATGTTTCATATCTACAGGGTGTCTAGTTTCTCGTGAACCGGTATCAACTTTCTTATTTCAAATGGGACGCTCTGTATATTGTGCCATTTTTGGATTCTATATATATATAATTTATGTATATTATTCTATACCTAAACCTGACCGTTTTTGACATATCTTATATTTTATGTCAAAAATGACGTTTGTAGGCCTCAACTTAAATGTAGCTTAAAATCGTTTTTTAGATAATCAGGACTTATTTTCTGGTAGAATGAGATCTACTTTAGTAGACTATGTTAATATTTTAGTAATTAACAAATACAGGGAGGTAGCGTTTAAAAATTATGAGAAAACCGTCAAAAGTCTTTTTTTTTAATGGAAACCATAATTTTATAAGTTTATCTCATTAAGCATTAAAAATGATAGTGACTTTGTACAGAATGTCTATTTCAAACATTTTTGGTTTTCGAATTATTGGCAAGTTAGCATTTTTTATCGAAAAAATTCGATACTTACAACTTTTAAAGTTTGCTATTAGTTGGCCTTGACGGCCAGGCTGAAATAAAACACAATCGAGCACTACAGACATGAAATGGTATTTATAGGATAACAAATTTTATTAAAAAAATATTTTATAGATACCTAGAAACAGAACAGAAACGATTATACCTAATAATGAGAAGAACTTTTTTTTAAATTAATTACAAATAATAAACGTATCTATCTAATTTTTACCTACAAAATTACCTGACAATTACAATATGCAACCAAAAAATTAGGAACCATTGCAACTTGTTTTAAATATCGTCACCATTTTCCGCCGTATATGTTGTGAAGACTGTTTCTAAATGTCCTTCCCTACAAACTGTTCTTAATTAAGTAAATTCACATACAGTCTTTGGCTTGGTAAACAATACTTTTTAAGGTACCCCATAAAAAGTAGTCCATGGGAGTCAAGTCTGGACTTTTGGATGGCCAGGCAAGATTGCCGTTTTCACCAATCCAGTATTGGTATCGATTAGACAGGTAGTTAGATATTTCTTGGCTCCTATGGTAAATCTTCCTTCCAAATTAAATCTCGCAATTCTGCTTGAGGTACTTCGTTTTCAATTACCTGCTGAGCGTCAATTCTTAAGAGGTCATTATATTTTCTAGCATTTAAGTTTTCCTCGCAAAATACTGGGTCTAAAACTCTTGATCGCCAAATTGCGCAGCGAACCTTAACGGATCTTCGCCCTTGGGTTTTCTATTTCCTTTTCGTTTCTGTTGCTCCAGTAACAAACTTTTTTTTCTGTTAAATACCTTGCTTGCAGTCATAAATATGGATTTATCCGTCGAAACAATATTGCGGAAAATATTTTCCGAAAAATGTTTACCACTATAGTACTGCAAAACTCTAACTTTCTATTATAGTCTTCTTCTTCCAATTTTTGAACGGTCAAATACTTGTAAGGCTTATGGCTAATTATCTTCAAACACGTCCCGATACTACTTCTTTTCTGATTCAAGTCTAGAGTTGCCTGTCGGATGGAAGTTTCAGGTGACTTTTCAAAATGTAACAATATATTTAACTGATTGACATCATTTAAGACATGGCACCTTTCTTTTCTGAATCAGACTGTGATTACGAAAACTCTCGTATACTCTAGCAAAAACCTTCTTTTTTGTGGATGGTGTCTTAGCGGAAATTTGGTAACATAACTTCTTAACGCTAATACTGGACTTTTACTGCTAGATAAATAGCACTTCACGATATCGGCTTTTTCTTCTGGGGTATACATTAAAAAACTTTAGAACGTAGGCATATTAATAAAAATAAAGAAAAATAACGGTAATAACAACAATAATAACAACAAAGAGTAACAATTATGTAGAATAAAACCAATAGATTGATTTCAAAGCGAAAATAATGACAGTTCTCGATTGTGATTGATTTCAGCCTAGCCGTCATGGCCAACTAATAGCAAACTTTAAAAGTTCTATTACATTTTTTAAATAGAAAAATGTTAAATTGCTATATAATATATAATATAATAATTCGAAAACTAAAAACTTTTGAAAAAGACATTCTTTAACAAAGTCACCTTCATTTTTAATGCTTAGTGAGATAAACTTATACAATTACGGAGTTTCCATTTGAAAAAAAAAATTTAATTTTTAAACTCTAGTTTTGAACCCCCTGTATTTATTAATTACAAAAATATTGACACAGTTTAATAAAGTATAGCCCATTCTACCAGAAAAAAAGAACAAATGAAATCATAATAATTTATTATTTATTCTGTATATATATATATATATATATATATATATATATATATATATATATATATATATATATATATATATATCACTTCATATTTAGCAAATATATACATATTAATATTCATAGGTAGTATCGTGTTCATCATTTGTTTTAAATTGGCTTAGATCTATCAAAGAAATTTTTAGGAAAACAGCCCTCAGGTTGTTCTATTTACCAGTAAATTTCAAAATTGATTTCGTCAGACTTCTGGTATATTAATTTTAGCTTCTCTGTTAATCTAGATGTCTGATTTTGATATATTTAGTGATATTTCAGTACATCCTCAATTTATCCACATCAATGGACATTTTTGCGATAATTATAAAGGAAAATATATTATTTTACTAATTAAACTATGTATATCTAACACATCATATTTACAAATACATAGATATAGTTTAACATTAATATACTTAATAGTGAGTTTTTAATTGCGATTATCTACCTAATATGGTGCCGCGATCGAGGCAGTATCATAAAATCAAATGAATGATAAATGCGGGCAAGGATCATGTCATATTTATGAAGAGCGGCACCGTTTGTTTCTGATTAGCTTAATTTAATGACATGTTTTTAATAAGTGGTGGCTCTTTTTTATGGTGTGTAAGTTCTTTCAAAAACACTAGCTCCGACCGGAAACAATATACATGTTTCTTAAGTATCCCCGAGGGGTTGAACAATCAAGCCACCAGAATCATGCTCAGCTTTATATCATGCTATGTTTTCGATCATGTTTCATGTTCGACTTTGTAGCATCTAAACAGTTGATTGTAGGCAAATAAAGTAAATGAATCTTGGCTTCGATCAAAATTAAACCGAAGATTTGCCGAAGCCGAAAGTTCACTCTCCCAAATAAAAAAAGACCGGTAAATATCCTTTACCGGCAACATCCCTCATTATTGGATACCTACCAATATTTTACCACTTTCTTCCTATGCCGCACTTGATTTTGGTCGTAATTTAAAATTAATCAGTAAGTGGTTTTTACATTGACACACACCCCAATTTTGTTAGGTCATGTTGACTTCGCACCAGTTTTTCCTTGTATCGTATTTCATTTTTCTCCAAAATTTATAGTCATATAAATAAGAAGATTTTTTTTTACGTTAATTTATCATTTTTTATCATGTTATTTGCCGCCATTTTGTTCCGCCATCTTGAATTCGTAACACACTTTACCAGCTTATCTCTGAATCACACTTAATGCTTGCACAAAATTTGAAATTAATCTAATACGTAGTTTTTTTTAGACGGTTTTTTAAATATTTTATTAAGCCGCCATTTTCTTTTGCTATCTTCTATTTATAACACAATGTTAGCAGTTCATCCTTATGTAGCACTTTTTTTTGCAAAATTTGAGGTAAATTGGAAAGTTAGTTTTTTTAGTAATAATTTTTTAACGTTTCGTTAGGCCGCCATCTTATTCCGGCATATTGGATTTGTACCAAAATATTACCAGGTCATTCCCATATGAGCTTTAATTTTTGACCAAACTTTGAAGTCAATCTGATAAGTAGTTTTTGAGCTATGCCGCGAACTGACAGACAGACAGACAAAGCGATAGGTGGACCAACGGAATTGATAAAATATGTGTTTTGGCATCTAGGGACGCTAAAACGCGAAGATATGTAAAACCTGAGAAAGTGATTTTTCAAATAACAAAAATTTTATTTGGCCGCCATTTTGTTCCGCCATCTTGAATTAATACCACAGTTTTACTAGTTCATCTGTATACTACGATTAGTTATGGCACATAATTTGGAATCAGTTCGTTAAATAGTTTTTTCCTGGCTGAATGTTTAAATATTTTATTAAACCTCCATTTTGTTCCGCCGCCATCTCGAATTCGTAATAAAATTTTACCAGTTGATTCGTACATAATACTTGATTTTTCTATGAAATTTGAAATAAATTGGATAACCAATTTTTTTAGTAATAATTTTTTTAACAATTTACTAGGCCGCCATCTTATTCTGGCATACTGGATTTTGAGCCTTAGTTTTTGACTAAAATTTAAAGTTAATCTGATGAATAGGTTTTAAGCTATGCTGCGAAATGTAAGACAGAGGGACAAACCGACAAACGGACCGACGGACTTGATAAATAGTTATTTATACTATATGGGATGTAAGTAACATTTACCAGTCGAGGACGAGTTTGCGCCCGAGCGATAGCGAAGGCTGGCAAAAAAGTTCGAGACTGGTTAATGTACTTACATCCCATATAGTATATAACATTTTACCCCCTTCCTGTATTTTATGTTCACAAGAAAATGCTGGATATATTTTTGGATTTTCGTTATCATTACATTCGATAGCATTTTCATTAAATTATGAAGCACATAACATAACTTTACATCACATGTTAATTTACCTATCATCTGCTTATTGGTGGGAGCTACAAAATCTAAGAAAATCTGAAGTATGAATGGAAAACAACAGGGGACCCAAAATGCTTCCCTGAGGCACACCTCTTGGTAACATCACGGACTCAGACACTCAGTCCGGCGAAGATTTCGAATGTTCTCTTGGTAACCACAAACGTCTGCAGTACGCCTTCTGCTTTGGTTTTGGGTATTAATTTTGGCGCTAGTTGTGCTCGTCTCTCAACTGTACTTTGTATAGAACTACTTAAGCACGAGGCAGTGGCGTGCAGCCCATGGAAGTGGTGGAAGCACTGCTCCCTATGCTCTTCTTTGATTCCACTATTAAAATTAATTCAATTTTCACTTTTATTCTACTTACTTGTCTAGTAAATCCTATACATACTTAAGTAAGTTGTTACTTGTAAAATTTAGTAGAGAAAAACCTGCATACATCGTAGACCGCATCTTTTAATTAAGGGGATGATAAAATATGTTTTTATTTTATCAACAACGTCAAGTTGACAATTCATAGTGAAAAGTTTGAAGAAGCCGAATTGTTTGATTCTGTGTGGACAAAATGGATGTTTCAGAAATAGAAGAATCAGCGAATATTGCTTGTTTATCTCTACTACCGGAAGTCGAAAAAAAGATATGAAGCAGAATATAATTTCTTTAATAATTGGTGCCAAAGCAAGACGGCTACTGCAGTCTCAGAAACCTTGTTTTTGTCGTATTTCCACGAAAAAAGTGCTATATTGAAGTCCCCATCAAGCTTATAGTGTGAGTATTCAATGTTGAAGTCCACCCTTTTTATAGAGGAAAATATAGATATTTCTAAGTATCTAAAACTTCGAGCATTTTTGAAAAGAAAATTGTTATAGACCCAAAAAATCGAATGTGTTTAACAGGGAAGATGTGAATAAGTTCATGCTTGAAGCCCCCGGTGATATATACTTATTGATGAAGGTCGTAATGGTAATGGGAGTTGCTGGAGCGTGCCGTTCTAATGAACTCTGTGAAATGAAAATGGAAATGTTAAAATAAGTCAAGAAGTCATAATTGTGACCATTCCAGACTCCAAAAATGGAATGTCACGTACATTTACAGGGACAAAAAGTGACGACACTCAGGTTTGTCATGTCAAAATAATTCAAAAGTACATTGATACAAGATGACACATGACGACTATTAATACGCACTTCTCTTGCGATATCAAAATGGAAAGTGCTTAAACCAGCCTGTAGGGAAATATACGTTTTCATCAATTCCAAGTAAAATTGCGAAATTTCTAAAGTTTGAGAAAATTTTTTTAGAAAAACAACTTAAGTTTTTGAGATTTTCACTTATATATTTGTTGTCAACATGACATGTTTCGCATATTCAATAGCTTCTACAGATGTTAAGGTATAACTAAAATACTACAATGCCAAGATGTAAAAGGTAAACAACAGGTAACAAATATAGGGAAAAACCCAAAGACAGTGGTGTTACAATAAATGAAAAAGCTTAAAAATTATTATGTGGGTTATATATCTACGACAAAAGGACAGTTTAGTGAAATAAATTTAACAAAGGAGAGTTATTTAATTCTAATTGGCCATTTAGCAAATTACCTGATGATTTTAATTTGTTTATTTCTAGAAATTCAACCATGTTAAGTTTTATGCCCTTATTTTCGATATGTAGAATTTCAAAATTATTATTAAATAAATGATGTTCAAGTGAAAGATGATTTGCCAAGGTTGAATCAGATTTTTTATTCAAAAAACTACTTTTATGCTCTGAAACGCGTTTGTTAAACGTTCTACCTGTTTGACCTATGTACGTTTTTGGACAGTCACCGCAGATTAATTTGTAGACACCTGATTGTTTTGTTTTACTTGTTTTGTCTTTATTATTTTTTATATATTTACCCAAACTATTGTCTGTCCTGTAAGCAACATTTAAATCCTGTTTACGCAATAAAGTAGCGATTCGTTCAGAGGGTGATCCAATATAAGTTAAAACTTTATAAAACTTATTAGTTTGATCTTTAATATTAGGATATACTTGACTAATGGCTTTATTATATTGTTTCTTGGCAAGGATATTATTTACGAGATTTGGATCATATCCATTATTGACAGCAATTTGTTTTATTATGTTAAGTTCTTTTTCAAAATTAATATTTGACATTGGAATATTAATTAGCCTGTGAACCATACTGTTATAAGCCGCTAATTTATGTTGATAGGGGTGAGTAGAGCTAGCGTGAATAGTAATATCTGTATGAGAAGGTTTATGAAAAATAGAGAAGTAGTGTTTATTATCATTTTTCTGTATAGTTAAATCTAGAAAATTAATAGAGTTATTTTGTTTTTAATTCAGTTGTAAAAGTTATATTGGGATGGATATTATTGATAAAATCAGTAAAAACACTTAATTGTCTCTGTGTTCCAACAAAACAAGCTAAAATATCATCGACATACCTAAACCAATAAAGAAAGTTTTTTGTTAGTGGATTTTGATGTATAGTGTGTTCGATATTGTCCATAAAAATTTCAGCTAGTAAGGGACTCAATGGGTTTCCCATAATTAAGCCTTCAGAGCTGGAGTAAAAATTATTATTGAATTGAAAGTAATTCTGAGAAAGGCAAATATTTAAAAGATTGATGATTTCTTGTTTTTTAACTGGATTTGTGTGGCTCTTTTCTAATAAATTGTTAACTAAATGAATCGTATCTTTGGGCGGGATACTGGGAAATAAATTTTTTACATCAAATGAAATCAAAAGGGCATTTCTTGGTAACGAGATGTGTTTTATATGTTCTACTTATTCAAAAGAATATTTATTGCTATATTTTGGAACGAATTTACAGTTATCATTTATGAGAGAAATTAGTTTATGTGAAATTTTAAAAGAAGGTGCTGTTATAAAAGAGACAACTGGGCGGATGGGGTAATTTTCTTTATGTAGTTTAATCAACAAGTACATTTTAGGAGCTTGTAGGTTCATAGAAATAAGATTATATTTGTCTGAAGGACTTAAAATACTTCTTGAGTTGTTGATTTGATTGTCTAATTTCTTTTTGGTATAATTCAGTAGGATCAGATCTTAAAAGTTCATAGACTCCGGTTTCTAAAAAGGAAAGAGTTTTTTCAACATATAATTTTTGGTTAAGTGCTACAATAGTATTTCCTTTGTCTGCTTTTGTAAAAATTATGTCGTTATCTTTAGACTGAGTTTTGATAGATTTTATGACTAGATTTACTGGACTTTAACTAGATTTAATGAATTCTTTCTTGATTATATTAGAAGCTAGAAACTTGTTGTTTAAACAATCAGGGCTATTCCTTAAAGCGATTTCTGTTTCAACGCCTAAATTTTCAAGGGATTTAATATTTACTGAGCTTTTTAAATTATAGTTGAAACCCTTATTTAGTAACTGATATTACTATTCACGCTAGCTCTACTCACCCCTATCAACATAAATTAGCGGCTTATAACAGTATGGTTCACAGGCTAATTAATATTCCAATGTCAAATATTAATTTTGAAAAAGAACTTAACATATTGAAACAAATTGCTGTCAATAATGGATGTGATCCAAATCTCGTAAATAATATCCTTGCCAAGAAACAATATAATAAAGCCATTAGTCAAGTATATCCTAATATTAAAGATCAAACTAATAAGTTTTATAAAGTTTTAACTTATATTGGATCACCCTCTGAACGAATCGCTACTTTATTGCGTAAACAGGATTTAAATGTTGCTTACAGGACAGACAATAGTTTGGGTAAATATATAAAAAATAATAAAGACAAAACAAGTAAAACAAAACAATCAGGTGTCTACAAATTAACCTGCGGTGACTGTCCAAAAACGTACATAGGTCAAACAGGTAGAACGTTTAACAAACGCGTTTCAGAGCATAAAAGTAGTTTTTTGAATAAAAAATCTGATTCAACCTTGGCAAATCATCTTTCACTTGAACATCATTTATTTAATAATAATTTTGAAATTCTACATATCGAAAATAAGGGCATAAAACTTAACATGCTTGAATTTCTAGAAATAAACAAATTAAAATCATCAGGTAATTTGCTAAATGACCAATTAGAATTAAATAACTCTCCTTTGTTAAATTTATTTCACTAAACTGTCCTTTTGTCGTAGATATATAACCCACATAATAATTTTTAAGCTTTTTCATTTATTGTAACACCACTGTCTTTAGGTTTTACCCTATATTTGTTACCTGTTGTTTACCTTTTACATCTTGGCATTGTAGTATTTTAGTAGTACCTTAACATCTGAAGAAGCTATTGTATATGCGAAACATGTCATGTTGACAACAAATATATAAGTGAAAATCTCAAAAACTTAAGTGGTTTTTCTAAAAAAATTTTATCATGGATTTTCATCACTTAACGGCCAAGAGTATTCAAAGTTTGAGAACTTCAAAATGTATACTGGACACTCTTTTAGAAGAACGTCCGCAACTTTATTAGCAAGTACTGGAGTTGATGTATTAGCTATCAAGCGACATAGTGGATGGAAATCCGCTACTATTGCGGAAAGTTACGTAGCTGAGAGCCTCAATAATAAAAAGGAAGAAGCGAATAAAATTTTATACAATAAGACCCAGCCAGAAGTCTCTTGCAATGCTTCAACAGTGACAGAAACATTGGTTAGAAATAAAGGATCTGTGGAGTCAGAAAATGTAATACACATCGAGAAGAAACGAAAAAACGTGTTTCCAAATTTTGTTAATAATGTAAATCATTGTAATAATTGTACTATTAATATTCATTTAAATTAATATCACCGGATTTTTATCCGGATGTTTGTAATATGTTGATGAAATCAAAAGCTACTTATAATAATTTTAAATTATAATTTCCCTAGGGATGTTGACTTGCATCCTGTCGTGAAGAGCAACCAATACCTTGTTGAGCAACTTTCACTTACGTCTGTCAAAGCAGTGTCAAAATAGGTTGCTTACAATACAGGGAGGGGCAAAAACATATTTTTTGGCATCTAAGGACGCCAAAATGTGGAGTTATGTAAAACGTTAGAGGGTGATTTCGGATTACAGAAATTTTATTTGCCCGACATTTTGTGCCGCCATCTAGTAGTAAGGAATTAGTACCACACTTTAACTAGTTCATCTCTATACTACAATTAGTTATGGCACACAATTTGAAATTTTTAAATATTTTATCAAGCCGCCATGTTGTTCCGCCATCTTGGATTCGTACCAACAATTTACTTTATTTTAGTTGATTTCTACATAATACGAAATTTAAGAAAAATGGGCAAAGCATTTTATTAGTAATTTTTTTTTTAACATTTCACTCTGCCGCCATTTTGTTTTGCCATATTGGAATTTTACCCAAATGTTACCAGGTAATCCCTATATAACCCTTAATTTTTGAATAAAATTTGAAGTCAATCAGGGTAAGTAGTTTTTTAGCTATTCCGCGAACAGACAGACCGATAGACAGACAGACAGGCAGACCGACGGAATCGAAAAATATATTTTTCGTAATATAGGACCCTAAAACGTAAAGATCTGAAAAAATCTCGGGGTGTGATTTTTTCACGATTACCATACTTCTATTTTATGAGGTAAGTAATTATTATTATTATATTTAGATGAATACTTGACATATTTTTTAAAATAATCTCATGCAATTATATTTTTAGTCCTTACGTGGGCTTAAAACAGGCTGCAAAAACATTTTTATCAACATCTGTAACCTGTCGTGAGTACATAATTAATTGTTTAGTTCAGCTGGCTAACTTTATGCTGACACAAGAATCTCCACTGCTTTACATAATATACAACTTTTTAATTTGTATTACTAGTTACCCATTTTCCCGGTCTTTTTTAGTTATTTTATTATTATTACATATGGTTTATGATCTGTTTATATTTATTGTAGGTATTTTAGATATTTATTTTTTTAATACATTGTGTTCACTAGAAACTAGAATGCTATTTGTTTGTACATTCCCTGTAAGAGGAAGGTGTTGTAATTGTAAAATATCATGTTTCAGTGTCCCTTGATGCCGCAAAACATGTTTTCTCAATTCCGTCGATCTGTCTGTCTGTCCGCTATATTTAAAAAACTATTTTTCTGAATGACTTCAAAATGTTAGTCAAAAATTAAGGCTTATATGGGGATGATATGGTACATTTTGGAAAAAATCCAATATGGCGGAATAAAATGCCGGTCTAATAATGTCATCATAGTAAAAAAATGAGGCCCTTATTAAATGTTTAAAAAGGTATTTAAATATATTTTTTTCTCTCTCCTAACCATGAATAGTGTAAAATGTAAAAACAAATTTTCCTTGCATTTTCAGTGGTCTTGAATAAATTTGTGTTACTAAACTAACAGGTAGTTTTATTTTCATAGGAAGTTTTATGTGACGTATATAAAAACATATCGTTTTTTATCCTTTACTGAAAACATAATAAAAAAATGTAGTTTCCATGGATTTTGGTGAAATAAAACAGTTTGTCTATATAACTTTAGAGACATGTTGAATTAGTGATCTTGACTAAATTTGTATTACTAAATTAACAGAAAATTTTATTTTCATAAGAATTGTAATTTAAACTTACGCAATTATTAAAAAAATATAAAATATATTGATGGTGTGTTAATTTAGCGCGTAATTTATGTCAATTTTCCAATGTAATCACCTCCAATGTACCATTTCAAAATAGACGCCCTCTATTAGTCGAAGATATTAGGTGTGAAACTTTCCCCTTAATTTGACGATTTTTTCTAAGTAGGCCCCTAAGTAATTCCCGACGCGACATCGGCGAGGCTGTTTAATTTGACAGACTTTTTAACCCGACATGGGTTCAAAAATTCGCAAATATCTCCTGAAATGCTAGGAAGAATAGGAGAAATGTATATAGACCGAAAAGTACATTACAAGCTCTAATTTTGTAAAATTCTAGCATATTAATAATACCGCAATACTATTGGCGGATCTAAAGGTCCGTGTGCGTTATGCAAAATACGTTCATGAGCCGCCCTATGCTGTATATAGATTTGTTATATCATGTTTAAATCAAGTTTAGCCAATTCACACAACATATAGCAAACTGGTTAAGAAGCAAACTGGTTAGGAATACATTTACTTAAAATTTTCGGAAACTTAGCACATAAGCTATCACATTTGTGTAAAGTTATTTCAATTGTATTTTACGAATAAATTTCGATGTTCTAAAAACTATTTTTTTGTATAGAAAGCATAGCTGACCTTTTTTTAGTTGAAAACAAATAATATCGATAATATAATAATAAATAGTAGCCTTAAAATAATTATCTCTACTTTTAAATTGAAAATCTAATCTGAAAAGTTTACTTGACTTAAACTTCTAAACATAAAGAAGGTATTAGAAATAAATTTAGAATTCTTGATTCTCTTGTCTAAAACCAAAACTTCTTGGTTTTCTTTTTTTTTAGACCATCCATTTTCTTAGACCAATCCATTTTCTGTGAGAGCCTTTAAAATGTCAAAATATCGAATTTGTATTGCTGCAATTTATTGTACAGCTCGTACTCTCAAATTTAGGGTCGGCCGAGGCTCAAGGCCAATCAAAGGCGGTTTTACGGTGTGGGGGTAACGAGGTAATTACCCCCCCCCCCTCCGACCAGACCGTTCAAACATCATACGTAATTGACATTTTTCTACGTGAAAACTACGATTAAAAACTTGGCTACGAAACAATATAGCACAAGAGCGACCTGTTGGATTGGATCTCTTGCGTATCCATAGATACAGTATTGATGTAAATATAAACAATGTAATTAATAAATTTACTGCACAAGTATGACAAAAAATATAGGTATTTACGTTATTCTCATACCATTTATAATAAAATATAATAACAATCTTTTTTTTAAATAGCCGCCGCCCTCCCCCCCCCCAGGATGGTTTCCCAAAATCACCTTTGAAGCCGATGTGGCTTCAAAGGTGATACTACCGCTGCATACTACCCTATTATTTTTTTTTTCGTTTATTTCTTCGATGATAATTGGATAGGTACCAACCTATATATAGCAAAAACGCAGTCGTCAGGCAATTTCATTTTTTGATAATTTAATGTATTTTGCCTCAAGAGGAAAATAAAATAGATGCCAAAGAAAGTGAATCTACATACACAACCAAAAAAGCATATGTCCAGCAAGAATCAGGATGCGACTGGCCGACTTCTAAAACAAATTGCAAAAATATTAACTTGTATTTATTTCTTCAACACATTTAAACGTGTCACATGGAGTGAAAATTGCTAATACAATACGAAAATGTTATAACCGATGTTATATCATAGGGATGTATGCGAACGTACTACGTACCGCGTGAATTAGTACATGAAGTATAGTATGTGACATGATGGAATCGGCTGGCCGGGCCACCGTTTATAATACATTAGAATATCTGTAGACGGTGGCCCGCGGACTGCTGTTAATGGCGTTATTTGTATGTTACTAAGTCCAAAGACAGTATAAATGATTTATAGTGCAGAGAAAAATGACCAAATTAACATTACGACCGGCACAGTGCACATAATTCAGTATTTCTTAAAACCCTGCTTTATTATTGCTTGAACGTCATTGTAAACACCACTTGTCATGCATCATCAAGGGAGCGACCAGGGATGTGAGGATTATAGGGCTGCAGCGACTTCCATGTGTCTCCCCTTATGGGTTATAAATACGATTAAATAATCCATTACTCTCGGTAATTCTGATATCACAAATAGACGTTGAACGTTTTGACAAAAATTCTTAACTTATCTTTTTTGAGATTATCTTGAGTCGAGTCTAAGAAAAAAAAATAGCTACATTGATTTCAGATACAAGTTTGTCCCATAAATGTCGATTAGCTCATTGTGTTTTGCTTTACTCAAGTATCGCATAGATCCAGTAGACATTTTCAAAACCTGATTAATATAGTAATGTGATAGAAGCACTGCTTTTGTCAAAAAAAATCCTTTTAAATTTTTAATATTTTCTAGGTGACTACGAAATGATAATTTTTTTTTTGGCTAATATTAAAGTTATGCCAAATGTTCTATTTTCTATGTTTCTAATTTCCAAAAAGAAACTTCGTATGTCACTTAATATCCTACTTCTTTATCAATAGTCTTATTTTTCTCCCACAATTTAGTACAACTATGCTGAACTATTCTTCCAATCCTTAATACCTCTACTTCGTTGGTTACTACTGATACGAAATAGTTTGCAATTAAGGCTATACCATACTGTGTAACAAACGAGTAGTAGATTTCATTGAAGCTCATATTTTCTTGTTTCGGGTCTTTGAGAAGGGATCTTTGGATTTGTTAAAGGTAAACTTATTATTAAACGTTTTTCATAATGGGAAATTTTTTTATTTCAGCCATTTTCTCGAGCTGCTGAATTGATTTGACTGTGACAGATTGCAGGTCTGTTACTCCAGGAATAAGTGAAGAGTAACTTATAGAAAGTCAAGGAATTGTTTTTCTTATTTAACAATATTTGGCAGATTTAGGCAGGGGCCCCTGGGCACCACCCCGAACTGCCCGGTGATACGTCCGTCACTGCGCAATACTCTGCTACGGTAATTAAAGCTCTTCCATTGCTTGAGATATCTGAATTTGTTAGATATGTATTAATTAAATCATATTTTCAGTATATTTCCTATTTAGTATTTATCTACGGGTATTTCTGCGATAATTATAAATGAAAACATATTATTTTACTAATTAAACTATGTAAATCCGACACTTCATATATAACAAATATATAGACATACTTCAATATTAGTATGCATAATCGTGAGTTTTAATTGCAATTATCTACCTAATATGGGGCCGCGTTCGAGGCAGTACCATAAAATCAAATGTATGATATATGCAAGCAACGATCATTTGATATTTATGATGAGCGGCTCCATTTGTTTCTGTTTAGCTTAATTTAGTGACACGTTTCTAATAAGTGGTTCTTATTTATGGTGTGTAAGTTAGATAAATGACCTCGTCCAAAGGGATGTCATTAATTCTTGTACAAATTTTCTCTTTCAGTCGAGCACAATTGTGTTGAGGTTAAAAAAACTCAGTTAATTACAACTCAACATCAAAAAAATGCTTCGTTTAATAGATATTTCCGATACAAGTAGGATAAAAGCGTGTGCAACTTCCACACGCGTATGTTAATAACGATGTATCACACGTTTATCGTACAAAATCTTATCTAGGATCGTTTAAAATCTTAACCAAGTTATAATATAATTTACATTTTCGTTTACTATACCAAAGCAACCAGGTAACTAAGTTTTTGTTAGAAAACATTAGAAAGTAATGCTGTCAAACAACTAATTTGTCACAAAGTTTGGAACGAGTTTCATACATTTTCAACATGAGTGATTCAGATTTTTCATCCGACATCGAAAAAGTGGCTACCGGCGTACTTTCCAGTCTTCTGCCCGAAAAATCACGGGCAGAATATGAGTTGGCCTACTCCCGGTATCAGAAATGGTGTGAAGAAAAGAACATAAAAACAATCTTCAGTGAGAAGGCATTGTTATCATATTTTAATGATCCATCCAAAATTCAAAAACCATCCTCTCTTTGGGCATACTATTCAATATTGCGGAGGGTGATGTCTATTAGCAAAAAATGTGGATATTAATAAATACTGGCATTTAATTGCTTTTAAAAAAAGGATACAGACCTACAAAATCGAAAAGATATTGACGAAAAACGTTATTGGTGTTTTTCTGCAGGAAGCTGATGATAACAAGTTTTTATTGCGAATTATTATTAGACTATTATTGTTGGACTAGCAGGAGCACGTAGAAGAAGAAGCTTGAGAGTTTTTTGTAACGTCAGGAGACATTGAAGGTTTAGATACAGTGGAAATTCTCCGAAATTACATCAGGTTACGCCCTAAACACGTTGATCATGGTCATTTCCTCGTGTGCTCTAAGAACGGTAAATATACAAAACTGCCAGTGGGAAAAACGCTCTTGGAGGTATGACTAAGACTATTATTTTGCTTTTAAAATTATCCAATCCAGAACAATATACCGGCCACTGCTTTAGAAGGTCTTCTACACGACTACTAGCCAACACCGGAGTGCATATTTTGACAGTAAAGACGCACTGGAGATGGTGGACAAATACAGTTGCAGGATACATTAAGGCTTCAGAAAAAAACAAAAGAAGTCTGCTTTGAAGTCTACTCGGAAATAAAGAAATGAAGCAACTAGTATCCAAAAATTACACACATTTAATGGAAGTTCATCAATACATCTGGAATTAATTCAAATAACTGCAATAGTTGTGTAATTGATATTTAGAATAAATGTGATGATGTGGAATATGGCGACGTCGCTTTTGAGGGTTTCTTTTTGTTTGGGTATATTTCATAAAAGAAGAAAATTACTTTAGTGCGGTTCGTCCATCTTATAGATTTTGTTGAAAAGATGTTGAAACACTAATTATTGTAAACTTTGATTGAAATAAGGAGTAACATTGTTAGGCTCTGACAAAGTGTTGAATTATTTTTGTAGATATATCATGGGAGTCACTAAGGTTAATTTTGCTCATCGGAAAATGTTTGACTGCAGTAGTTAGAGTAATTCTCACCGCAGGCCAATTGGCTTTAGACTAGTCAACCTTAGATTATTATCATGACTGTCATACAATGGGTTGTTCCACAGTTAAATAGTCAATATTGATTCGCACTACTGACTCTGGGCTGCTCAAACAAATTTATCTGTACTGTTGGGTCTCGGAGCAATTATAATAAAATACTCCTTGTAACAGTTAGAAATTGGAAGGTTGTTTTCCTTTCTTTGCTAAGGTTAGGAGCATAAACTGTTTGTGATATGCCTGCTAGAGCTGTTTTGTTTAATAGCCCTTTCTCGTACACAAAAAAAATTATTTGCCATTATTTTTGCAATATAAATATGCCAAACTTATTCCAAGCAACCAAGCTTATTTAGCTCCTATTTTTTTATAACAACTGTCTAGGAATTATATGTAAAATAATGTTAAGTAGAATAACTAACTAACGTTATAAGTTTACCATATCCATGATTATTTTAACAAAAAAAAAGTTAAATTTTTCATATTTACTTATTTGAATATAAAAAGATGTATGTGTAATTGTTGGTCTTTTATTATCGTGTTCAATGAGCAGATGTTGACAGCAAATTCTGTAGGAAAAACGTAGGAAATAAAATAATAATTTAAGAGACGATCACAGCCAACCTGGATCTTATATAAGACCGGGGTTAAGGCTGTTTCACTACTATAATTTATTACCAACCTTTCGATCAGCGGTGTATCTCTGACTATTATCAAGTGTGAACTAAAAGCTAAAACTGCCTTCTTTCTGGATATCTAATATAGAAGAAAGTTAAATTATCTTAACCATATATATATATATACAGGGTGTCCCACGACGAATTGCGGCGATCGATTTCTCAGAGAGTAGGCTTTAAAAAATTTTGAAATTTTGCCAGCTAACTAAAGTCGATATTTTCAAGATGGCGGCACTTCCGGTTATACCGGAAGTAGACGTCAAATTTCTTATTTTAAATGCAATACCCTGTATATAATCGAATTTTTGGATTTCTCGATAAATTCTAGGTATATTTCATGTATAATAGCCTATACCTAAGTTCAACTGTATTTGAGATATTTTGAATTTTATGTAAAAAATGACGTTTGCGGGTCCTAGACATAACTATAAATATCTGCTTATCAAAGTCTCTATTATTTATTTGCGGTTGGCATCCTTGTCCAAAAGAGTACACTTTAGTGGCCTGTGCTGATATTATTATAATAAATAAATATAGGGTGATCAAAAACTGACATTATAAATATACTTAAAAAAATCGTTAAAAGTTACTTTTTTTAAATGGAAACCCCTAATTTTTATAATTTTACATTATTAAACACTTAAAATAAGGGTGACTTTGTATAAAGTTGTCTATTCCAAAAGTTTGTAGTTTTTGACGATTTAACATTTTTTATTCTAATAATACGGCTTCTAAGTTTTCTTGTTAGTTGGCCATGACGGGGAGGCCTGGCGAGAACAAAACCAATTGGTTACTATAGAACCAATATTACGTTGGTTGTTGTTTGACAATTACCTACTAAAATATTATTTATTTATTATAGTTATAATAATTATTAAACAAATAATCATGGCTGGGCGATTAAATTACACACACGAGGATTATTTGAATTTGTTTATTATCTATGGGGAATCTAACAGAGTTTTAACAAGAACATGCCAGATATTTGCTGATAGATATCCAGATAAACAGAAACCGTCACTGAACAGCGTTAAACAAATGTTGGAAAACTATAAAAATGTTGAAACCGTGAAAACAAAAATTAATTAAAGAAAGCCTATTCCCGTTATAGTCTAATCTACACAAGAGCACAACTTTATTTTTTCAATAAATGTTGAAAATATCCACCTTGTACTTCCAAACATTTTTCGCATCTCCGAATAAATCCCTCGTGGGTGGCCGCTCTAATTGAAACTGGAGATAAACTTTCGAACGCGTCCCTTACCCTTGCCATACAGTCCTCTTTCGTTGTTACTGGATTAAAATAAACGATTCCTTTTATGGTTCCCCATATAAAATAGTCTAAGACTGTCAGATCGGGGGAACGAGGAGGCCACAGGAAAGGTCCATTGTTGGCAATCCACTTGTCGGAAAACGTAGCTTGTAAAAAGTTAGTAACTGCAACGGATTTATGTGGTGGGGCGCCATCGTGTTAGTAGAAAATTTGACTATGTTTTGCCAAAGGTAATATTCAGATATCTTTCTCCTACAAAAGCTTATAGACATAATTTTACGGAAAAAAATGCTTTGGTAATATTCATCGATTTATTGATTTAAGAAGAAACAAAATACATCAAAATTCAATTAAATTAATCTGAATAGTGCTCAATAAAAAAAAGAAGGTTTAGTATTTTATGATTTTCTAAAGTACCCTGTATAAATAGCTTGTAAATATCTAACTAAAGATAACTTTCCTATAAAACTTGGGACGATATATTTTTTAAAATATGATGTGTTACGGTATGTGGACCAGTATTTGTATGAAGTAGTGTAGTGTGATCTGTATAAATAATTTAATTTAAATTATTTATGTAATAATATTTACTAAATGATTTATCTAATTTTAGATTGACGCTAAATTGATAAAAAAAATTACTGTAATATTACCTAAATGGATTATTTTTCATTAAAAAAATCCTTGTGTTTAGGCAATGTATAACTTACCATTCAAATTTTCTTCCTAAAAATTTAATTTTATTATTCCATCGTTCCTTACTGCACAAAATACATTAAATTGCCAGGATTCTTGAAAGTTCCGCGATCTTACTGCATAAGGATTCGAATCACTCCAAAAATTTGAATTGTGTCTATTGAAAAGGCCATTTTTAGTAAATTTCACTTTATCGGTCCAAATTATATTGCCCAAAAATCTAGGGTTATCTTGTACCATTGTTAAAATAAACTCGCAAAACTATACCCTTTTTGGCAAATCAGTGTCTTTTAGATGTTGAACCAATGATATTAAATAAGGTTGGAAGTTATGTTTTAATAGAATCCTATGCACTGAGTTTCTCGGGATTCCTGATTGTCTTGCCACGTTTCTTAGGGATATCATTGGCTATGCTGCAAAATATCCCAGAATTGCAATCTCGACATTTTCATTGTCAACAATGGGCTTCCTCTTATTAATTTTTGCTTTGACGTTTCCAAAACTTTTATAGTTTTCCATCATTTGTTTAACGCTGTTCGGTGACGGTTTCTGTTTATCGGAATATCTATCAGCAAATATCTGGTACCTTCTTGCTAAAACTCTGTTAGATTCCCTATAGATAATAAACAAATTCAAATAATCCTCGTGTTTCATCGCCCCGGCATGATTATTAGTTTAATAATTATTATAATAAATAAATAAAATTTTAGTAGGTAATTGTCAAACGACAATAAATATTACGTTTCTATAGTAACCAATTGGTTTTGTTTGGTATCATGGCCAACTAACAGGAAAACTTAGAAGCCGCCTGGCATTATTAGAATAAAAAATGTTAAATCGTCAATAACTCAAAAACTACAAATTTTTGGAATAGACAACTCTATACAGAGTTACCCTTATTTTAAGTGTTAAATAAGATAAAATTATAAAAATTGGGGGTTTCTATTTGAAAAAAGTAACTTTTAACGATTTTTTAAAGTATGTTTATAATGTCAGTTTTTGATCACCCTATATTTATTTATTATAAAAATATCAGCACAGGCCACTAAATTGAATCCTTTAGGTGAAGGAAGTCAGCCGCAAATAAATAATAGAGATTTTGATAAGCAGATATTTGTAGTTATGTCCAGACCTGCAAACGTAATTTTTTACATAAAATTCAAAATATCTCAAAAACAGTTCAACTTAGGTATAGGATATTATACATGAAATATATCTAGAATTTTTAGGGGAAACCAAAAATTCGATAATATACAGGGTGTTCTATTAAAAAAAATAATGTTGACCTCTACTTCCGGTATAACCGGAAGTGCCGCCATCTTGTAAATATTTTGCGCGAATTGCCCCCATCGACTTTAGTTAGCTGCCAAAATTTCAAATTTTTCCAAAGCCTACTTTCTAAGAAATCGATCGCTGCAATTCGTCGTAGGACACCCTGTATATATATATATATATATATATATATATATATATATATATATATATATATATATATATATATATATATATATATATATATATATATATATATATATATATATATATATATATATATATATATATATATATATATATATATATATATATATATATATATATATATATATATATATATATATATATATATATATATATATATATGCTTTTTATAAGTATCATTATTATAAAAATATATCAGTAAAATGAAAACGACAAAAAAGTCCCACCAAAATCACATTTGACATTCTCGTAGCATTCTTTCTCGCGTCCGAATAAAGACTGAGGTGTTGGTGACTACGACGTTTCTGTTATACCCCCACCCGGGGCCAAAAATTATATCTGGGCGGTGGATGGTCGTTTGTTTTCCGGATGGTGCTTTGGTGCGCTTGATTTTTTCTGATTTTAGATTTGTCGATTATTATTTCCGTACTGGTGATAGTTTTAAAGATTCGTCCCTTTTATTCAAATCACCTTGTTTTTCAATTTCTATGGCTCCTCGGATTATTATGTCGGAATAGGGCTAAAGTTGTTTGTTTGTTTCTGATGCTGAGTTTATTCTCTTTCACTCTTGCTGATATTCGCCCGTTGTCTACTTCGTGGTTTTCCAGTTTGATTTTATCTTTAGGGTTTCCAGATATAGTTGTTTGTGGCTTGTGTATTATTTGTGTGTTGTGTTTCCTAAGAATTCATTTAGGTTCAAAATTTTTGTTGTTCGTTGTTCAGCAACCCTGTGCGGCTTTCTCTATTCTGCAATTTGTGTAGCCATTATTCTTTAAAGAACTAGTTCGTTTTGTCTCGTCTGAGTTTCAGTTAAGCGCACGGCTCTGGATATTAGGGTACTGGCTACAGCTTGAATTTGTACTGATGATGATGATGTGATCTTGGATGTAAATATCTGTCTGTATGTGTTGGTTTTCTATACACAGTGTACTCAAAATGTTCGTTATACCATTTTGCCACCAGAATAATCATATATATCATAAATAAATTCGCGACTCCTGGTGATAGCCAGGACCCCATTGGAGTACCATCTATTTGTTTGTTTTGGTGTCCCACTTAAAAATTAAGTAGCAGAAATTTAGAAATAAAAAAAAGCTATGCTTTTTTTTATTTCTAAATTGAAATTAAATGTTATTTAATCAACCAAAATTTAATTTTAACATCTTGGTAAAGAAAGAAGATATAAAGGTTAGTCCGATACCCAGTATATTGTAATACCGCGGTTTAGGATTAAGCAATTCTTAATATATACTTATAAATAATTGGTAATTGTTACTATGTAAAATTTTTTCAAGTCGTAAAAATTAAAAATAACGCAACTTTAACAGAACGAATTTATTGAATTATCTGTTGCAACTAATAAATTTATATTTTTCTCACGCATATTAACTTCCAAACACATTTGTTTCAGCTGAGCGTTCTTGCTGAAGAAGTCGAGGTAGTAGAGGCCATACCCAGCGAAGAAAACGAGGATCATGCGAACAACATCGAAAAAGATACGAACAATGATCAAATGACTTTAGAAAGTGGCGAGGAAAAAGAGCAACCACCGAAGAAATTGGCATATAACAATCCCTCAAGGAATAATAACCCTATAAATTTACCGCCACCGCTCCCGCCAAGAGGTATGTAAGGAACAATAATTCATTATCTATTTATTAGTGTATCTGTAAAATATATTTCTTAATAAAGTCAATCTATCGCAAGATTTTGTGAAAAAGAAATTGCTGTTCCCTCGGATTTTTGTGTACTGTTGGGGTCACAACGGATAAGAATCTTAAATTATTGCGGTGCACAATAACTGGAACTGGTTCCTGCCTTTCTACTTTTCTTAGTGAGATTTTTATGAGTAATTTGGAGGCAAAGATTATGAAAAGCCGTTTTGCCAACCATCTATTAGCTTACAAGAGGTACGTAGATGATATATGTATCGTGTGGAAAGGAAACAATCAGGAGTTGACCGATTTTTTAAATTTTGTTAACTCCCTTCATAACAAAATAGATTTTACTCTAGAGATGGAGAATGAGGGTAGATTACTTTTCTTAGATTTAATGTTAATCAGGAACAATACCAAAATAGAATTTGAAATATACAGAAAACAATCGTCTACAGATAACGTTATTCAATTTAGTTCCATTTCTCCTCATTCACACAAGTTTGCAGCCTTCAACTCATTTTTCTATCGGTTGTTCAAAATACCTCTTTCCAGGGAAGCTTTCAATCAGGAATTGCAGATTATAAAACAAATTGCTTTCAACAACGGTTTTCCTATCCGCTTCATCAATAGACTTTATTTTAAGTTTTTCAATAAATACAAACTTTCCTTTAATATTATTCACTCTAAACCAACACTTAAAAAATGCTTCAAAGGTTTAACATTTTTTGGTAATATTTCAATGCAGGTGGCGAAGTTTTTCAAACATTTAGATGTCTCAATTGCTTTTAAAACAGTGAACTCACTTAAGAGACATCTAGTAATGACCAAAGATAAGACTGAACATCTCTCAAAATCAGGGGTGTACTCATTAGGCTGTGGAGATTGTTCTGCTGTATATATCGGACAATCAGGGAGAAGGATTTCCACTAGGGTCCGGGAACATTTTAGCCTTTTCGATAAATATAAAAACACTGATATCACTGAGACAAACTCGGCTTTTGCTAACCACTTGCTAACAACTGGACACCATTTCTCTATACCAAACAATGTAAAGATACCACACGAGTGTCCAAAGAGTAAAAAACTGGATTTGTTAGAGAAGATGGAAATTACAAGGGCTAAAAGAAGCCCAATTTTACATTGTGTTAATGATGTCTTTAATTTCGAACCTCAACTAATTTTTAATAATCTTGGTAGTAATATTAATCGGCAGGAAGATAATGTATAAACTTTTCATTGGACCTGCTGGTAGAGTGGTGGTCACTATCTCGGTGTGTCACGCCGGAGGCTCGAGTTCAATTTCTGGGTATATCAATAACCTTTTTTTATATTTTTTATTTATATATTTTTTTGTCTTTTATTTGATTCGACTTTTATCTGCGCGTGTCAATACCTTAGTTTCTTAACCTCATCTCAGTGTGTATTTTAACATGTGACGTTATAGTTGTTTGATTTGTTCTTGTGATTTTAGTTATTGTCGAAGGTCTGTTTGAATTTTGTATATCTATAGTGATAGTTTTTGATTGTTATATTAATTGTAGGTCTGATGATGCCTGAAAAGGCGAAACACGTGTAACCTCATTATACTCTTTTTGACTGAGACCGAGACTTTGTGTCTTATTTCTAGTTTAGTCATTTGAAACTTGGTCTCTTAGAGAATATGGACGCTTTCCTACAGTTTGATACAATTTTGGTATGGATCCAAGATAACAAAACCAAATATTGTTCTAATAAAATATTTAAAAAAATCGGCCTGAAAAAAACTTATTAGCAATATACATTTTGTAACATACGAGTCTATTTAAGTATTATAAAAGTAAACCTGTCGATTTTCTAGGAAATGGGGGCCAATACTACAACAACCATAAACCGTACAAAAACAAGCCAAACTATGAAAATAAAAATTCCTACAACGGACCACCTCCCCCACCGCCAAAACAAGCTATGGACAAATACGATAAATACGGACCTCCCGTAGGAGACATTTGGCCAGCTCCTGTACCGGACATGCCAAAAATTATATCACTTGACGTAAAGTGTGAGAAAAATTTGATGAAAGTGTATGTAGGTAAGGCACAAATTATTATTTTCACAATTTTCGGTTTTCTATCGTGTATTTTCTGTGTTTAAAATAATCCAAAATACTTGTATGTTAGTTATTACATATATGTTGTGATCAAATTTTGGAAGTAACTTTTGAAGCAGTTCCTGTAATCAGAATTGACTGAAGTTTGTTTGTTATTATGTCCAATTATAACTGTCTTATACAGGATGCGTAAAAAAAGCTAAAAAGTATAAAACAAAATAAACGTAAAAAACAGTTCCTGTTATCGGAATTGACTCGTATTTTGTATGTATACATAAACCCGATGATAATACAATATTATGGTACCAATCGTGAATGTCTGATAGGTGGCGCGTAAAAAACAATGCTAAAAAGTACAAAATGGAATAAATCTATAAAAATATTTAAAAAAAGTCTTTATTAACAAATTATTGAACTAAAAAGTAAAAAAAAAAATTAAAATTACATAACATACACAGAACTTTAAAAAATTTGAATATTTCTTTAAAAGATTGAGGCGTAAGACGTCACCACACTTGAAAAATTTATTTTCCAATTCAATAATTTATCAATAGATGCTTTTTTGAAAATATTTTTTTACATTTATTTTATTTTGTCTAAAATATTATTTCGTACTTTATTGACATCTCTCACCCACTTGATCATAAGATGTAATAATAGGGAACTGAAAAATATTAATATGTACTACGATTTATGCGAGGAATATAAAAAACTATGTTATATTCAAAACCAAGATGCAGTAAATTCCAAACCAATATCATCCAAAAGATGTTACCCTCACAATTTCTGAGATTGTGAACATCATAAGTGACAACGTATGAATACATGTCGTTAGTCATGAAGTTTACAGTTTAATTACTCCGAAACCATAATCTACTCAACCTTGTAATTAGTGAAACTCTACTATGGCGAACGACCTTGTAGTGGAGAATTAAAAATGACAATAATATTGATAATAAATAATAATAATATTATATAACGAACTCCAAAAAGCTGTTGCTGAGTTTAACGGCCTAGATCCAACTCAAAGATCTAAGCTCCACAAACTCAAAACTAATCGGGAGAATCACAACATCCTCAAGATTTTCAACACCATACTAGCAGAGTTTAGTTTGGAGTATGACACCTTTGAGAAGCTCCACACACTCATCTACTGTTCTGTCGTCGCCTTCCTTAGATGCCATATACAATAAGTGCATTCCCAGAAGAAAACGGGCAAAGCTATACACCAACAAAAACCCATATGGCAGAAAATATTTGAGAAGACAATTGATGATTTGAGACCGGAACTAGGAAGACTCACAGAATTTACGAAGAATGAACACCCCTCCAGCAGACTTAAAACGCACATTGAGGAGATATTTAAGAAGATGGGTACAAAACCCACCGATCTCAACCATCAACAAAAACTAGATGCGTATGGGATACATTAAAGCAAAAACTAACAGCTAAATCGAAACTTCTGCAGAGATACAACAAATACTTAAAGAGAAAACGACAGAACTGGCTTTTCCACACCAACCAAACAGAGTTCCTTCGGGATATCAATAGCAACAAAGATCAAACCAATAATGAGAAGTTGCTACCGAGCAATGGACATTTAACCGAGTATTGGTCGAACATCTGAGAAGAACCAAAATAACATAACCGAAATGCTACTATTGATCAATCATCAAGGAGGAAGTTAGCAGCTTTATTAAGGGAACGAGCAACTAGAAGTCGCCAGGAGTTGACCATATTCAAAATTTTTGGTAATAGAAACTTGAGGTCCCACATGAAGCTATGACCCGTCATTTTACCAATATAATGCATCATCCGGAGACAACCCCAGCATTTCTCATGCTGGGCACTACAGTTATGCTACCCAAAAGCAATAGTACAGAAGACCGGTCCCAGTACAGGCCCATCACCTGTTTGCCTACCATGTACAAAATCATAAGAGGATGCGTTGCAAATCATATCTATCGTCATATTGACAGTCATAACCTATTAGCCGAGGAACAAAATGGATGCATTCGAGACCATCAAGGATGCAAAAAACAACTTATCATCGACTCTGTGGTACTTAAGCAGGTACAGAACAAACAACACAACATACACACTGCTTTTATAGACTATTAAAAGGCGTTTCACGGTGTACCACGTTCCTGGTTCATAGACGTACTAGGAATATACAAAATTCAATCTATGATCATCAGTTTCCGGGCAACTATCAAGCACCAGTGGAGAACGAACCTGAAAATCTATAATGGTGATTGCTCTTACCACCGATGAGATACACATCAATAGGGGGAATTTACCAAGGATACTCGTTAAGTCCACTTTGTTTCTGTTTAGCGATGAACCCCTTATCCACGTTGCTCAACAATCAAGCCAATAGAGATGATTCCCGAACAAGATCCCACCTTATGTATATGAATGATATTAAGCTCTATTGCGGAAACCATAAAGGACGTTTTACATGCTGCAATTCTTTCTTGCAAGTTGTAATAGTCTTGCACAAGAGCATGCGCAGTGGCAAGACATTTGTACCTTTTGTTAAACTGCGCATGCCTTTGTTCAAGACTATTGCATATTGCAAAGAAGAATAGCAGCATGTAAAACAGCCTTAACCAACAAAAAAAGCTTATTGACGTGACATACACCTTCTCGAAAGACATCAATATGGAATTTGGAATAGAAAAATGTAAAGCCTTAAACATCGAAAATGGCAAAGTTGTTGATGGTGATGTAGCCCTACCCAATGGAAAAATAGTTCTAACAATGAACCAAGGAGAGACCTACAAATACCCACGATTTCAACAAGCTAGACTGCTCCATGAAAAGCAAAAAAAGACCAAGCTGAAAGATAAGTAGAAATAAGTAAGTAAGAAATCTCCTTACAGCAATTAACACTTATGCTGTGCCCGTGCTGACCTACAGTTTCGAAACCTTGAAATGGATTAACACGGAGCTAGAGGGACTACAACGAACTACTCGCCTAATAATGACCAAGTTAAAGTCGAACGACCTAAGGTCATCAACTCTCCGAATGACCTTACCACGAAGAGAAAATGGAAGATTTACATGTTGACTACAATTCGCACTTCCGACAGCTGCAAAAATTAAGAGATTTCTTCACCAACAAGACAAAAACAGCATACCTCTACCGCATAGTGTCCTGAAGTGACAACTCGTATTCTCCACTCAATCTCGCAAGTGACATCATCCTAAAGCCACTTTCAGGCCCCGACAAACAAGAACAGTGGGCTCAAATGGTACTAAACGGCCGACTCACAATGACTTGAATCAGCCACACATAGATAAGGAAGCATCCAACATGTGGTTGAAGGATGGACAACTATTCCCAGAGATAGAAGGATTTGTGATAGCAATACCGGACCAAGTTATTAACAACATGAAATCCATCGTCAAAGACCGGTCCGTTGAATTCAATAAGTGTCGAATATGTAGAAAGAGATATACAGTATATAACATCTGGCTACACTTACCTAGCAAACGCGGACTACCTCCAACGACATAACCAGGTGTTTAACATCATACAACAGAAGCTTGCCAATAAATACGAGCTGCTGAACACCTTTGTGCCCTATTATAAATACTAACCAAGTTCAGTGCTTGAAAATAATGCCTTCAAATTGTATTACGACCGGGAAATTATCACCGACAGACGGGTGATGAATAATCGGCCTGATGTAGTACTGTTAAATAAGGAAATAAAGACAGCTTATTTGGTAGATGTCGATGTACCCAACAATAACAACGTGTTGAATAAATATCAAGAGAAAAAAACCAAATATGTGGAGCTGGCCATCGAGATACAGCAGATGTGGCGACTGAATAAGGTTCATGTGATACCCGTCATCGTATCATCAACTGGACTAGTTCCAAAAATACTAGAACAGAACCTGAAACCCATAGAACTGCATACTAATACCTTCGTCAACATCCAGAAGGCAGTCTTGCTCAGTACAGGCCACATAGTGAGAAAATTCTTACAGGACAACACATAGAACTAATAGAAACCAGCCCACTCCTTTTGATGCATGCATCCGCGATGGTCTTGGAATCCAACATTTGTTGAGAAATTGATTGTCAATTTCGATAATAATAATAATAAAAAGAAAAATATCAGGAACTGGTAACAGAAATTGAAAGAATTCTGCAACTGAAACTTGAGGAAAATCTACACGCGGAAGTTCAAAAGGCCGTAATACTGCATACATGTAACATCACAAGATCATTTCTCAATCAAAAATGAATTCTCGGTAGACTTGGCCTAAGCCGGTCTGCTGAGAAAGTTAACCAGTATTAACTGTAAACAATAAAATAATAATAATCACGGAAACGTTTAACCTGGACATCAACATGGAATTTGGTATAAGTAAATGCAAGCTACTTCATATCAACAAGGGATAGTGGAAAGATCACCCTACAACGGAAACAATCAACGATGCCAGCATAGATAACAAGCTCAAAGGAAAAACATACAGATACCTAGACTTCAATCAAAGTACCAAAATTAACCACACTCATATCAAATCAAAGCTCAAGACAGAATTTGAAACCAGACTCACAAAACTACTAAAAATTCTTACGTATTCATTTAGTATCATTAAATGGTCACACACAGACATAGAAAACATTTACATTTTAATATGCTCTAAACAAGGAAGTCATATCCCAAAGCGTGCAAGGAAAGACTCTTCATCGAGAAAAAAGAAGGAGGGCGGGGAACTATAGATATACAATCATTAAATAAAAAATAAATTTATGAATTTAGAAAATTCTTCCACAACAAACAAACTAACCTCCACAAGGCAACAATAAAGGCATACAAAAATTATACACCGCTCGATCTGTTTCAAACCAGGCCTGAAAAAACACTTCACGGAAGACACATGGTATCTGTGTCAGATACCATTACAGAAGTAAGACCACATACATAAAAAGCTTTTATATACGTGGTTACAAGAAGGGCAGCTGTTCCTCGAAACAGAAGACTTTTGCCATCCAGGACAAAGTCATAGCAACCAGAAACTACTAAAAGCACATCATCAAGGGCACAACCATTGAAGACGACAGGTAGAGCATTAGCCACAACATACAAACTAAGGAAAACTTACTATCATTATACACCAACATCCATACTTAAAAACGAAGACTACAACCTCTACTCTATTCACATAGATAAAGCAATCCCCGCAAACAGACGCGATATCATCTTTCAATCCAAAAAAGAAAAGTTCACTTTTTTAATTGACATGGCTGTCCCCAACGACAAGAACATCTAAGCGAAATACAGTGAGGAGATCGCCAAATACACCGACTTGGCAATGGAAATAAAAAAGCTGTGGAAACAGGAAAGAGTCAGCTCTGTTCCTCTTGTCATATCAGTAACAGGTCTCGCCACAACAACGTTTACACCGCATTTGGCTCAGTTAGGACTTAATACAGACATTCACAGGAATATCTAGAAATTGGTCATTTTGAAAACATTTAGCAACGTTAGATCATTTCTTAATACACAATAGTTGTTTTTTTTTCCTTTTTTATTGTTTTTTTTTTTAAATTTCTATTTGAACTGACTTGGTATAATCCCGTCAGTATAAAATACAACCAGAGGAATACTGTGAGAAAAGTCGAGAAATAGAATAATAATAATAATAATAATAACCGTAGTTAAAACATCAAGTTTTAGATTAGTTTTGGTGGTAAATTTTTTGGACGTTTCTTAACTAATATGGATCTGTACGTAGTTAGAAATTTAGTTTGGGGGAGGGGGGGTGTCAAAAACAATTTCTCGAGAAAATAAGAAAGAGGCATACCTGTATCAAAATAATATAGAGTATTGGAAACGTGACTGCCATTTCTGTGCGGCGAAGGGGGAATTTTTGAAGATAGTCGATAGCAAGTGGTTATGCGCATTTCCGGTGAAAAGTCTGAGGGGAGATAAAATATATTTCAAGAAAATAAGGTATATCTAGGAGGATTCTACTCAGAATCAAAAAGGCATTCTTCATAACATTGTATTTTAGAACAATTTTTTAAATGAAAAATAAAAATTACAAAACTTGTCGTTTTAAAACTATTTTTCGAAAAACGTAGTTATATACAAAAAATAACTAAACAAGAAGTATAACTACGTAGTAAAATTGAAAAAAAAATTGGATATAACTTTATATATCATACCAATTTCTAGGATTCGATAAGCCTTTCTACGGAATTGTCTTCAGCAAAGGCCACTATAGCAATGTTCATTGTGTCCATCTACCAGCGGGTTTAGGGAGAACGTCTACTCATTTTGAAATCGGCATCCATGCTTGCGGTACTTCTGGAAACACTGAAAATGGGTTGTACGGATATGGTGCCGAAAGTGGAAGTGGGACTTACTTTGAAAATATTATCGTTATCCAGGTAAGTGCGAAAATAAAGAAGGAACTAAATCTTCTATATTCAGATTTTATTACTTGAAAATATGTCATTTCACTTCTCTCAAATAAGCACATTCTACATAAGTTTTGAATATTTTTTTACACGTGGTATATTGGCCATTGATCCTTTGTTATACAAAAAATAGGACAGAATGTATCTCATATTATTTTAGTTCCAAATATTTTTTGCAGTTTTGTATAAATATTAAGTTTGCAAGTTAATGAGCTGAAGGACATATCACACTTATAACTTCCATTTGCTATAAACTATGGAAATACTAAAAAAAGAAATCCTTTTACCTAGATATTTCTAGAACTAATTTATATAAAAATTCCTCTGTATATTAAATGTGTGACCTATATAATAGATATGCAAGTGATCTAGATATAGGTACTACCAGTATGAAGCAATAGTTGGGTAAGAACTATACCTTTTTTAAACCAAGCGCCCCCTAGTTATTGTGGAATTACTGTATGTACATAGTGTGAATTTTTTTTTCTAGTACGATCCTCAAGTGCAGGAAGTTTGGGATCAAGCCCGCAAACTCAGGTGTACTTGGCATGATCAGTATGAGAAATCCGTTACTTTTAGACCGTTCCCCGTAGATATGCTGGATGTAATCAGGACAGATTTCGCTGGTGATAATGTGGGTTGTTGGATGCAGATACAAGTTGGAAAAGGTAAGATAATATTATACATACGTACAGTTTCAAAGGTTTTGCAGATTTAAAAATTCTTTAGTTTTTTATGTGTATATTTGATTTTGGGAGAGGATAAAGTAGCAACTTGACTTTAACTTCTTAGGTAGTTGCAGAATGAAAATATTGCTCAAAGTTTTATCAACTTTTGCAGCAAAAGTGCAACATTCATTCGATTAAGTTAACTCATATTTCTAAACCTTTTTGTTAATTTTGTACTGCCTGCATTTTTAAGAGTGACTTGATGTTAAGTAATTAAATATTTAAATCGATCGATGCAATCAAAATCTTAACAAGTGTATAAACTGTACAGGGTATGTTAACGATTGAAAAAAGTAAATTTGCGCCAATAGGTAAAATTTGGAAACAAACTGTGGCTGCTATAATATACATACGCAAGTTTAGCATATTTTAAACATATTTTCAATTACACAGGGTGCTTTAAAAAAGTAGGGTAACTAGAAGTTTAATTTTTTTAAAAGCAACACTTTGTATTTTTTCTTGATTTTTAGATTCTACATGAAATTGTAATAGTTTTTAAATTAGTTTTTAAATATTTGGTTTTAAAAAAAGTCAAATTTGATGCCTATCTATGATTAACAATATAACGCCTGTTTGTGCCACTAAAAATAAAATTTTTGCTTTTGACGAAAATAAGCATGAAATAAAAGATTGTCAACATCTTTTAACTAATTTATTTATTTATTTTTTTTAACACCCTTTGTATATTTGTATGTATTCTTGTAGAGCATTAAAAATCTACAACTTTTATTAAACACATTATATACCAATCCTTAATAGTTTTCGAAATATTTTAAAATTTCCCTTTTTTATGGAATTTAGAAAATTGTCAGCTCGATCAAAGTAGCCCCGAAAAAAACAGCCTATAGCAAGTGCTCTGAGATGTTAAAAACGTGCTTTTGTTTTTCTATTGCATTTTTCTGTCGTGTATTTCAAAATAAATTTATCCCAAATTGAAATAGCCGATATGGTCTCTATATTGGGGTCAAGCTCAAAAAAATTGCCTCTTCGCCAAAACGCTGTATGAAGTACACATCCAGACCGACGCACTAAGTGGTCTCTTAAAATCTTATGGAAAGGTTTGATTCTAGCGGCAATGTGGAATATTCGAAAAGGACAGTAGACAACAAAATTGATACATATCACGATAAAGAGACAGAAATTCTAATTCTTATAGTAGAGAATCCCAATTTAAATATTCGAGAACTTGCTAGTTTAACTGAGGCATCATATTCTACAATAAGCAGGACCACAAGAAGATACAAATATCTTCTGTATCATATGGAACTACACCTGAGAGTTACCTAATGAAGATTTTGAAAGGCATGTTAACTTTCGCAACTATAGGCATATCCTTTTTAGCGAATATCTTGTTTTCGGGTGAAGCTATATTTAGAAACAATGGAGCCGTGAACAGGTATTATTATGCAAAAAAAATTCCACTGGGTAAGAGAGATACAACGTCAAAACTATTTGCCATTGAATGTGTGGTGTGAAATTAATGAAAACCATATTATAAGTTCGTATTTTTTTTGTGGAACTACTTAATCGACAAAGATTCTTCTCAGACCAATTAGCATAGAAGAAAAAAGAGATATCAAGATAGTGCTTTATATATATATATATATATATATATATATATATATATATATATATATATATATATATATTCGCATTTCGCAGGATAATTCCTCACGTATTTCGAAGATGAAAAGTTGATATAAAAATGTAGTCAAAAACGCTTCGTTTTCAAAAGATAAGGTGTTGTTGAAATTTTATAGATATGTCTCTCTCAATTTTTTAAGAAAAGCTGACCAAATTTGGTATACTCAATAATTGTTACAATGTCTACAATTCAGCCTTATTACTATTTAATATAATCTACAGGGCGATGGTTTTTTTCGGGACCATGAGACATTTTACCTGCCCAGAATTTTTTTACGGCGACACTGATTTTGTAATTAAACCTCTTATATAAAAATGTTTGATGTATTGGTATTTTTTTGTACGTGTCACCGTTTTCAAATTATCTACCAAGATATCCATTATGTGTGTAACGACCTGGCTTTAGTACAAGTATTATTGTTTATAATGGTAGCAACTGTTTTTGAAGATTTACAATTTTAATGACATTTGAAATTGAAACAATTTTATAAAACACCATTTTTTTAATCAACATAAAAAAATTCAAACATTAATTGTTCTTAAACAACAAACAACGTCACACTAGACAAACAAATGAAATAAAAATCAAAATAAATATGGGAAATGCCAACCTCCTACCAACATGCATGCATCCAATATTCTTCTCATTGATTCACGTACTCTTTGGAAAATCCTTGAAGTATTTCGGATCGTTTGGCATGAATCTATTATTGGATATATTAGTTCTTGTTTATTTTGAATAAGTGTGTCTTAAAGTTAGTCTTTAGATGTCCCCAAAGGAAGCAATCTAATACCATTTAAGGTTAAGTGATCTAGGTGGCCATGGTTAAGGCCCTCCCCGACTTATCCAACGATTATTGAAAGTTTGGCATAAAAATCTCGCTTCGATGCTAAAATTTGCAGGTGCATTGTCATGCATAAACTACAATTCATTCCCCAGTAAAAGTGGCACATATTAGAGTAAAAATTGCAAGAAAATTACAAGGAGGGTGAAATTTGTCATGGCCCCCAACAAACCACCGCCCTGTAGATCATATTACATAGTAATAAGACTAAATTGTAGATAGTGTGCCAATTATTAAGTGTACTTTGCTTTTTTAAAAAACGACAGAGGCAGATCTATAAAATGATAATAAAACACCCTGTATCTTGGAAACGATGCGTTTTTGACCACATATTTATATGAACTTTTTATCTTAGAAATACTTGAGAAATTGTTCTGTGAAATATTTTACACTTATTTAAAAACAACATGCATAGTGGAGAGTAGTAAATGAACATACATAATAAAAAAGTTAACTTTTTTCCCTGGATAAAATATCAAACTTGGAGGTGTGAAACCGACATGCTACATATGGGACAAGTTATCCATAATAATTTAATGGCATGAAAGTTAATCAATAATTGAAAACAAATCAGCATCCTCTGCTAAGGGAAAAAGAAATAATACCTCCTAACTATATTTTAATAATTTTTAGAAACACCTCATGTTGCTGTTAAATCACCTTTTGTGTTAAAGTTTAGTAACATTGCTAAATATTTCTTGGTTTCGGAAGTTATACGTTTTTAATTTATATTTATTGTGACAGAACACAATTGGAAAATTATTTGTAACAATTTTCAACATACAATGTAAATCTTTAGGACCTTGGGCGTCAGAAGTGTCAGGACTTGTTAAGATTGGCCAAACGATGACAATGGTTCTTGCTATCAAGGATGACGATAATAAATTCGACATGCTGGTCAGAAATTGTATGGCGCATGACGGTAAACGGGCGCCTATTCAATTAGTAGACCAGAAAGGATGCGTAACAAGGCCCAAATTGATGTCAAGGTAATTTTTTCTACTAGTACATATAATTAGAATTACAATAGAAATAAAATTATGTCTCAACTTTTTTCTTTGTTTTTCTTAATTTAACTTTGAGAAAACTATTCATGATCTATTTTTTGCTTGTCATAATCACAATATTTACCTTTTAATTCCAACTTTTTGATTTTATTTTACTATTTGTACTATAAAAAACTAGTTATAATTTTTTTACGTTAAATCTATTTTTTTTGGGATGTCAACTAAGGTTGACTGTTGTTAAAAAAAAATGTTTTTTCTTCGTTATTTTCGTGATTTAAGGAAAAAAACAAGTTGAAAATGTCTCCTCATGTTACGGGCTATCGAACTCTTCGATTTTTCGGGGCTACGAAACGTCGGAATCAAACGAGCCGGGTTTTGTTTTTTTTCCAACTGTGTCGCCGGCCCATAATTTAATTTCGTTTCCCAGCTCGAAAAACGATTTTTCGCTATTTTCGCGAAATCCAAGATGGCGGCGGAAAAGTTTCATTGGACTATTTTCTTATTATTCGACCTCGACTTGTTCGAAAACGACCCCGACATCTCGCCTCAACCCGTAAACATACGGAAAATCCGATGTCAAAATTCGCTGTCAAAATTCGCTGTCAAAATTTAACCGTTGTCAAAAATTTTTTGTTCAAAATCTTTTAAGAATTGCTTTCCTTTTGACCTTCCATCGGTCCGTGAAAATTTCTTAGTTTTCGAGAAAAATCGCCACCTGTCAAATTTTGACAGTTGAGCTGTCCCCGAGGTTGGTTCGAATTTCCTATTTCGCACCCCTCCGACCTGATGCCGCCCTCAGATCGCCCCCAGGTCGCCTCCTTGTCAAAAAAAAGTGACAGCTGTCAAATTTTTCACAGTGGACAGGGTAATTTTTTTTTCATTTTTTTTCGCCCACTGACCCATCCGACCTCACGATCGGTTTTTAACTTAACATCCGGAACCTAACAGTACCGTTACGTTTTGACAAAATTGAGACTGGCCGCCAGATTTCACGGCATTTTCTTAATCCCTTCCTCCCCCCGGTTCTCTAAACTCCCGTTCGTTGTTAACGGGAATAGATAAGTATAGCGACTCAAAAAAGTGGGGTTTACCGTTTTTCTGTTATAAAATAAAGGGATTTCTTTTATGAAACCTCCTATATTATATTACTTTTTTAAAATCTGCGTTAAATTCTCAATACTTTTTATTAAGAGCACTTTTTATGCTAGTCAACAGTATTTGCGAAAGTGAGAGTATCCATAAATTAATGTCTTACATTTTATTAAAATACTTGCACACAAAAGGTTACCTGATATGTTTGTCATGTCAGTTTCCTTGATTTACAAAAATGGATCGTAGGTATTTTACTAAAAGTTAATTCATTAAATTATGGATATTAGACCCTTATTTTCGCAGACTTTTACGCAGATTTTAAAAAGTAATATAATACAGGGTGTTCCATTAAAAAAAATCCTTTTATAATAGAAAAAACGGCAGTCTTGGCTGCAATGCGGAACTCGCCATTGGATTCAGCATTTAATTTCATACCTAAGTGTACATATTTTCATCAATCAAATGAGATATTTTGCCTTTTCCTTACTTTTGTTACACTCTGTATAATGAGGTGGAGCTTGAGTTTGTTGAAACCACATTGTTCCGGATATCTCGATATTTTGCCACTTTTGGCCCAGGTGGTCATTTATTTTGTTTAATTCCGGCATCAATTAATATTTTATAAAGGGTTTTAGGATATTTCTTTCTTAGTTTTGACATATATTAAATGCACCGCCTATTCGATTCTCGTTGAATATAAGTAGTGAAAATTCTTGACAATTTTGTTAAAAACTGATTTGGAAAAATTATTTTGTACATCGTCAAATGCCTGATAATTCCGTCAGCAAGTTATCACAAGGATTATATTTCTTTTAAACTCCCTAGGACTAATTTTCTAAAATAATACGGTATTAGGTGAGTTATGTTTTATTTGTTAATATCCTGCTTGATGACCTGATCTGAGTTCTGTGGACTTCTTTCTGTAGAGATTTCCTTAAAAGTAAAATCAATTTTAATAGATTTTTCAAGTTAAACCTTTTTATCTTAATTATATCTTCTAGTCTCTATATATTCTTTCAAATATAATGGATTTCATTTAATTAGAACAATTAAAAAAATATTATGGTGAATTTAAACATTTTCAGATAACTAAAATTAAACCATATTTGCCAAAAACGTCCTCTGTCAGTTAATCAGAAAACGTAACGATATAATTCGATATGCAACTTATCAAGTTTCACTTTAACTAAGAAATGATCTGTATTATTAACAAAATAATAGACACATATGGGGTGAATCAAGTATAAATAAATTAAATTCCATTGTAGAATATTAAATTAGATTTTATGTGCATGTTAATTTTTTTGATACAAAAAACGTTAATCAGTGCAAATGAAGAATTTATTGTTTGAAATGTGAACGTTTACTAGATTCACCAAGATCAAAAACTTTGGAGCCAGTGCTTCTGTTCTTTCGTACGCCCACTTTCAAGCCTTTAAGTTTCCCGACTCCATGGAGGTTCATTTCCAGTGCACCATTCAAATTTGCAGGTATCAGTGTCCTGACCAGTGTTCAGAAGGATCTAATCATATTGGGTAAGTATGCAGTCTTAGATCAGGAATGGTCTCTATAAGTTAAAAAAAATCTAGTCTCTTTTGTACATATGCACTCAATTAAATATCATTCTAAGGCCGAACCTCCACAGGTTCTGAAGTTTAGGAATTTGGAATAAATAAAACAAAACCTCCCTAGCTATTTGATAATCATGATACTAAAAATCGTGTTATTAAAATTGAGTATCTCAACAAAAACACTTTTATCAAGATGTCATAATAAAAACGTCGACATTCGAGATGTTTTCTTCGATTTCTTTCAGATGGAAAAACGGTCACTGACAAGACGAGGTATATTTTAGGGAAGCTGTAATGAATATACGTTTAGTTTCGACAGGTTACGCAATACGATAATGCTGCCCTCATACCAGGAATAAAATGAAAAATAAATAAATTCTAATCTACTGGTGATATGTAAATGAGTACCTCAAGGCTCTGAACTCGGCATATTGTTTTTTTATTTCCACATTTAATTTTTATTTATCAATCAAATATGGTAACCTTTTAGCTTTTGCAGATGACATCAAAATTATCATTAAATTAATTTTGAAAAGATAGTACATTTTGTTAATTTAATTAATGAAGACCTAGGTATATAAAAACATTAAAAACCATGGATTAAAAATTAAAGAAAATAAATCTAAATTATTATTAATTGGTTCAAAAATTTACTTACTACTACAAAATCAACTTTATTTTTAAAAATTACTCAGGAGAGTTGTATTATTCCTTTAGTTGCTTCAATAAGAAATCTTGGTGTTATTTTCGATAAACATTTAAATTTGTACGAACATTTAAAAAGTCCATAAAAATGCGTATCCTATTTTAAATTAAGATTTTTAAAAATTTTAAATGAATTTTTAAAATTTTTAAATACTAACACTAAACTAAAACTTGTTGATTCATTAATTCGAAGTGGACTTAATTACTCTAATTAAGTTTATCATAAAATTATCTGTTATAATGACAAACATAAATTACAAATTGTACATAACTGTTGTATCAGGTATGCCACTCTACTTAAAAATATGATTATATATCTCCAATTTTTAAAACGTTTAAATCTATTATAAGATACAGATTGTAGTTCTGATCATGATTCTATGCAATTAATAAGGAGCAATATAGAATAGATAGTAAACGTGTAAGCCAAAATCTAAACACAGGCTAGTAAAGAACGAAACATATGACAACAACAAAAAACAGTTTTGTCCCGACTTTGATGTATTGCTGCTTTTAAATAATCTATCCTCTCTCTATTGATTTCGCATCGTACCAATAAAATTGTAAATAACCGAATGATATTTATCGGTAGTTACTGTTCTATTTATCAGTTGTTTGTGGATGATACAGCAATGTGTAATACATTCAAATCTATGAAAAATTGTTTAGATTAAGAAGAAATGCCAAAGGTGGAAATTATCCCAAAGTTATCCCTGTTAAAAATATTTGAAATAAAATAGCTAAAAATACGTAAAAACACTCATCTGAAATATATAAGAGACTACAAAGAAGTATTAAATATAAACTTTAACAGCGGACGGGTAATTGAGGGGGAGAACTTATCCCCTAAAAAGCAATATCTTTTATATTTAACACTTACATGTTTATTTAATGCCTTCTAATTCTCCTATCCCCAAAATATCCTATTTTGAATAAAGTTTGACATACAATGTTACTGAGAAAAAAATATGGCTTAAAAATATTTGCATTGCTTGTGTAGAAATAAAGAAATTAAACGTTTGCAATCCCATAAAATCTTTGTAAGCCTCCTTTATTACAAAAAAAAATTAACTTTTTGAGACAATTGAAGGCCGCCGTTCTTCAAGGACTCTACTGATCTTTTATAAAGCTTTTAACTATCTATAATAATTTATTGTAATAACGGATTTTATTTGTAGTGTGGACAATTTTTTATGAAGTCCCTTCAGTTAATGTTAATATTTCATTATAATTTAGGTACCAAAGCAGCCTGCTTGACCTCGCTCACAGTCCAGACAGCCAATACGGTCCACCGCCCGCTCTACCAATTGAACACTACCTTCACTCCGGTCATCCGCGAGACGAAAGGAGAGTAAAAAGATCCCTCCAGAACGATCCGGAGACGGAAGTCGGCGTAAATCGAGTAATCAGGGTAGTTAGCACAGGAGACTTGACATTCTCCCTGGACGAGAACAGCACATCGGCTGCCCCTACCATGGTATTCCCAGCGTCAAACGACCAAATAGTGGCGGCAAATGGTCTGATCTGCATGACTACTCCAGGATTTGCTGCGACGTTGATTGTGTTACTATCCATAATGATTGTTTCCTGCCTCATGTCTGCTTTCCTGTGCGTAAAATTAAAACCGTTTACGCATAAGAAAATTGTGGGTTGGGTTGGGTTTCCCACTACCCAAAAGGTTGCCGGTAAAACTGTAGCTACGTCAAAAAGTTGTTTTTATTCGTGATTCGTGTCTTTTCTGGGTAGTGCTAATAACCCGTGTTTGATTTTTATAGGAATAAATTCAAATTAAATATAATATGATTTATTAAGTAAAGTATAAAAAGTACTCGAATCAGCCTGAATTACTTTCCTTGCTTGTTTTTTGGTTTGCTGATTAAAAAATCTCAAACCAGAATTCAAAATTTTTAAGTAGCGGATTCAATAAGTCGTAAGGAAATAAAACTTATTTTGAGAACTGTTGCTTAGGAGATTTTCGATGTAGTTAGACAAGAACCTGTTTGAACTGAAGTACTGTTTACCTGTAGCAGTAGTTTTTACTCCTTTGACTCCGATAAGTTTTTATTAGTTTACATCAGCTTCTAAATCAGTAACTGTAATAATATTCACTTGCTTGGAATAAATAAGTAAAACTACAAACCATACTATAAATCAGCTAATTTAAATTTTTACTATAATCGCATTAGAGACCCTAAAAAGTCGTTTTTAGGATGACTTCCATAGTTTTTATTAATTACAGAACATTTTGTACGCCATTGTGACTTTTTAAATTCTACTTTTAGATTTTTAATCTATGACGTTAGAAAATTCCAAGTACTACAAACAAATTCTAACAGTTCCTCAATCTTCTGCAACAAATTATAAGACCACAATCGACATTCTATATCTACCATTCCCAATTTAGTTCTATGCGCGACAGTGCGTCTGCATTTTTATTAAGACAACCTTTTTTATAAACAATGTCGTAATCGTACTCTTCGAGTTTTAAGCGCAAACGTATTAATTTTGAATTTGGTTCTTTTAGTGAAAATAAGCATTCCAAGGGCTTGTGATCGGTGACTATTTTAAATTTACGTCCAAATAGGTAGGGCCTAAAATATTTAGTGGCCCATACAATAGCGAGAAGTTCTTTCTCGATGGTTGAGTAATTTATTTCCGACTCATTTAAGGTTTGACTAGCGTATGCTATCGGTAGTAATTCTATTTTGCCTTGAGAGAGAACAGCTCCTTATGCGTAATTACATGCATCACACGTTGTTATGAACGGCTCATCAAAATTCGAAACATTTAATATATTCAGGATGTTTTATATCTATCACGGCATCCTTTTTTTTAGTTTTTTCGTAAGAGGTTTCGTTACTTTGGCGAAATCTTTAATACATTTCCTATAGTAACCCAAAAGTCCGAGAAAGCCTTTTATTTCTTCTTGAGTTTTTAGCAAGGGAAAATTCTGGATTGCGCAGATTTTGTCCGGATTTGGTTTTACACCTTCAGATGTGACAATGTGACAACGGGATAAGCCACCTCTTCTCTAAGAAATTCAGATTTATCGAGCTGAATCTTAAAGTTTGAATTACGTAATCATTTAAAAACTTTTCTTAGTCTATCAATATGTTCTAGGCTAGTACTAAAAATGATAAAATCGTCAAGATAAACAGCGCAAATTTCGTTTTGATATGCTCTTAAAATATTATCCGTAACGCGTTGAAATGTAGCGGGCGCATACCGTAGACCAAAGGACATTCGCAAGAACTCATAGTGACCATTTTCTGTGTTGAAAGCAGTTTTGGGGATGTCTTCGTAGGCTATTTGATGAAATCCTGACGCAAAGTCAAGGGTGGAAAAATATTGACATCTGCCTAATTCATCTTACAGACCTGTGATATTTGGTAAAGGATATCTGTCTCCGAGGGTCTTTTCATACAATTTTCTAAAATCTATAACAATTTTCCACTTGCGTTTACCTGAAGCGTCAATTTTTTTGACACAACCCAAATAGGAGAAGACCAAGTAGAAAACGAGGAACGAATTATTTTTTAATCAAGTATCTAGATTCGCTATCAACAACCTCAAAACAACCCTTGAAAAGTGGTTTTTCAAGACGACTTCAATGACTTGGATTTGCTCTTTTGAATTTTAAAATAATTAATCTTTAGATTTTCGGAGATCTTAAAAACTCTCGAGTAAGAAAATTCAAGCGAACTTATATAATTTTTAATTTTTTTTAACTATTTTAATAGGTCATTTTGTTTGCCATATTGATACCACCATATTACATTTTTCAAACGCGCTACCCCTTTTGCGAAACCTCACAGGCATATCAACAATTTTAGGATCACATAGGTATTTTTTTGTAGCGCCAAATTCTGGACCTGGCTAGGATATTGTTAATCTGTAATATTTTTTATGCAATTTAATAAATTCAGATTTTTAGACTTTAATTAAGTTTAAAGTGTCATCGTATCGAGTGGAGCAATGTATATTTTTTATTTAAACGAAAATATACACATGAATCTTAACTAAATGTTAAAAATAATGTAGGCCCCGGTTTTTTTAACTCTCTGAACATCTATATACTTCCAACTTAAGACAACTCTTTTTTTTCTGTTTAACTTAGGCGCGGTTCAAAAGCATTTTTTAAATAGGAGACGATACGTTTAGATAATATAATAACATGATCTGGAAAGAATACTCTACAGGGTGATTCACGTACGTAGTTCATTAAACATATTTCAAAAACCGCACACTGAAACTTTTTAATGGAATGCTCTGTATATTATTGATTCCTTTTTGGATTGTAGGTTTTATTCTAAACAGTTTCGTTATAGTTTTTAAGATAGCAAACACTCAAATATTTTAGATTTTTTTTAAATAAATTTTTTGTTAGATTTTTTTATAAGTGGAAATAAAATCTTCAAAAAAACAAAAATTATAAAACCCAAAGGAGGTATATAATTTTGAGACATTTACCATTTACTCCTAATAAAACTACAAAAATATTTATTTTCGTTCTTACGAAAGCAACTAATTATCAAGCGAAAACAAACCACTTATTAAAAAACATAAAATCTTAAAGAAAAACGTGATCAAACAAACAAAAAATAAACTGAACAGAGCTGAAAAGTCTTTAACTTTAAAATTTCGAATAAAAAATAATTAATTTTTGTGTGTGTTCCTTTCGAATCAGTTTTTAGGATTGCCTCTTGAAACATAAAATTGAGAGGTTTAGAAATTAAACTAAATGTTAAAAGCCAAAAACTACAAACTCAGTCATATGTCACACACTCACTAAAAAAGAGCGCCAAATTAAAAAAATGTACGTCTGTGAGATTTTTAAGGGACAAAATTCCAGAAAATTTACTTGGCAACATTCAGGAGGAAAGTTTCCCAAATGATGTTGCTCGTTGTGCTTATAATTAGTTTTAAATTTTGTCATTTTTATGGAGTCACATTTATTAGCACTATCCCCTGATGTTCATGAATTTATATAAATTATATATAGAAGTTGTCTAAACAATGTATTAGTAAGTCGTAAGGTACCGTTTTGTTAATTAACTAAATAGTTTAGTTTTTGGTTCAGTTTAAAACATGAGCAAAAACTCCCAAAGAAGATATAGATAAACATTTTCTAAAAGATCAATTTTATTTAATTTTTAATGGAAGGGGGGAAGGCACATTATTTTTTTAACTAACAAGTGTACAACCTTTTATTTTGTTTGTCTAATATAATTTCTTTTTAATTTAAATTGATTATTACGTTATGCAGTGTGAAAGAAAGTGTTCCCGTCAAATAGTTTAGAAAAAGTTATGTTTAAATTTAATGATAGTTGCCTTTAAATGGGTAAGTAGCTGATAAGGATAAGGTCACTTAACCCAAAATTCTCCAAAATACAAATATGCATATAATGTCCGTACCAGTAACCATTATACTCCATATATAATTCGTAAACATTTTATAAACCATTGAAGGGACTCTCCAACATTTTTTTTTCTTAAGGAATAACTTCGAATTTTAATTTTTTCATGAGTTTTTAAAATGTTGTTTGATATTCAACAATAAGTAATATACACTTTTAATACATAAATTAACATTTTTCTGACAAAATTTGATATTTCGCAGAAAAAAAATCGAATTCTCAAAAAATATTTGAAACTGTTTTAAGAAGGATCATAAAATATTTTTGTAAAATATTAAACTAAATGAAATTTTGAAATATTTGGCTAGTTCTGTTCCTTCACTTTATACGCATACTGGTAGGGAAGTCTATTTCTTTACCATAAGTAAGATTTTCCTTTGAAATTATTTATTCCCATAAGATTTGCAACAGATCTGTGAAAAGCACATCTTTGTATGTCTTCTCATTACGCAATTAACTTAATATATTTGCATTTTTGGAAGATGAGAAAATCATATGGTTATAATAGTAATAGTGGCAGTAACTAACAAAACGGTACTAACTGACTACAAAAATAGAACAAAAGGTATTATGTGATAAAGCATATCAAAAGTATTTCCATTTTTATTGGAACTTGTTTATTACGTATAGGGTAAAAATATAGAAAGGAAGCTTTCCCGGCTTTAGCCAATTAAGGAATCATGGTTTTTGGGATTAGACCGTGAAATTGGAATTACTATCCGACGTTTCGCCTTCAATTGCATGATGCATCTTCAGGGATCTATACACTACGAGATCTGAACACTACAAGGCTTAGATTCAGGTGCTCTTTTGTGAGTTTTAAGATCACATATGATGTAGATCGCCACTCTTGTCTCTATTGAAGTTTTGTGTATATTTTAATATGTCTAATTGTAAGCTTGTATTCAGCGACGGTAGACTGATTAGGCAGGAAGAATGTATAAAAAAGCGAGTTCCTCATCAAAGACACTTTTTTACCCGGGTAGGGGAAAGGGTTCTATTATATGACAGGAATTTTGCCCACTAAATGTAAATTGTAATTATTGATTAAAATATTGTTTGCTGTAGAGGGCGATTCGAAATGGGGTGCTAATACAGGTAGAACGGTAGATATACAAAGGGCCAAATTAACTTGGAACACAGTTTGAACAATGCTAGTTCTTGCTATCATTTTAAATTTAAACAAACCAATTTTGGCTAGGACCGGACTTACGAGGTTTTAATTAAATTGGTGTCTATAAGCTCGTTGCAAAAACGAACTGCCTTACTACTACTACCACTAAGAAACGTTCATTTTTTTTTGCGAGACAGTGCTTATCGGCATTATAGTATGAGAATGTTAGGTTTTATGGTTAAAAAAAATAATTTCTGCACACCTGAAAACATGGGGCACTTTATTGGTTCACCCCCTTTCCCCAAGCCTGCCCCTGGGGGCGGAAAACGTACGTAGTGGAGATAAGCGTGAGCGCGCTTTTAGTAATATTGCTCGCGATCACATGACTCACGTCCCGATTTCATTCCGTATTATTTCCTAATAAATACCAGTTTATCAAAGTTACTTTGTGAATGGACATTTTTTATTATCCTTTTTTAAAACAAATTACTCAAATGGCAGTCTTTATTATAAAATTGAATAACATTAGTAAATATAAAAGAATATAATACAATACAAAACAATTGGTAACTAGAAATAACATCAAAGAAAATAAAACATTTTTTATAAGAATTGATTGTGAAGCCTCCTTCAGTATCTACTACAGCCTGTTTTCTCCATTGGCTAATAGAATTATTTATAATGCGTTGACTAAACTGATATGGTAGGGGGCACCTTCTTTTTAAAAGTAGTAGTCATCATCAATATTTTCAGTTTCGTAAAGCAAATTTGCAGACTTCTTAATATATCTTAAAATTTTTATCCAAGAAGGTGTTGGTTTTTCTTCACTTAGAAACACCCAAATATACCATGACCGACTCTGCAAAATGTGCCCTTGTTATTATAAGCGTATCCAATTGAAATCCTCGCTTTTTTGCGCAGTTGAGTAAATTCTGTTATTTTGAGTGATTTTTGGTTGATGTAAAAAACTTTTTCGTTAGGAAAGGAAATTTTTTCAGATATCTTTCCTGCTACAGAATCTTCTCAGAAGCGGTTGGTTTTTTACAAGTTTTTATCTTTTATTTTTTGCAGTTTATTTTTGGTAATACACTGGTACAACAAGTCTGAGATCACTTTTTAAAATTTCTTCGCATTGTGGTTCGTTTTATTCTTGCGATTCTTGAAATCTTCCTTAATCTTATCGTATCTGGTGGAAGAACATTTTTGACAATTTTTTGAACTGATAAAATATTCTCTTGACAACGTCCATTTTTTCCCTAACACGACCCTCTTTAATCTGAATAGTTCCATTCTGACGATAATATTTTAAAAATAGCCTACGATACTTAATTTCCATTTTTTTTTCTGGAAACGTTTTAAGTATTTTTCGTGCACCCATGTTCTTTTCTATTAACCTTTTAATAATAATTGTATCTTTCAAAGATAGAACCATGTCTACTTATTTAAAAATAAACAAGTAATTCTGAAATTTAAAAAATTTGGTAAATGTTTAATCAAACAAACAACGTTGCTATGGAATAGCCAAGCAACCTTGATCAATGGAAAGCGAAATTCACTATTTGAATTAAGTATTATTAGTTAATACCGACAAGTATCGTCCCACAAAAAATAATTCTTTTCCCAAATTTTGATTCTAAAATATTGATATTTTCATGACTTGTTTTCCCATAAATACTTATCCTTCGTAAAAAAATAATAATTGGTTTGTAAGCAGCGCAGTTCATTTTTGCACCGATTTAATAAAAACATCCTAAGTCCGGTCCTGGCCAAAATTGGTCTGCAGAATAATATCATACCCAAAAATCATTAAAATCGACAAACAAAAAAAAACGCAATTAAAGTACAAAATGTGATCCAATTTAATTTGGCCCACATAGTATACAAAACAGGGCGTGATAATAAAATATATCTCAATATTGTTATCGGAAACTGGGGACCATCTAACTATGCCTTCGTGAATTTCGGTACACGTAATTTTGTATTTAATATTGTTTTATAATTATCAGACTGCCTTTTTGGTTGGCATAGTTTTCACGAAAGTATAGAGACTAGTTAAGTATTAAATACGAATCCTTGTTGAGGAAAATACCGAATTTTTCGGAATTTGGCGGCTGTTGAGGGATTTACCCCAACCATATAAAATCACTTATCCCTGTGGAGAGGTGTATGTGGGAGAAATAGGATGCTGAATATCCGCTAATCCGCTAATCCTCATTAAAAAGAAACAAATTGTTCAATCCGACATAGCTCGAAATATTATAAATGTAAAAGAAACCAAGGTTATAGTGTCAGTTCTATACACGAAACTTTAGAGAATCTAGTGAATCGACCCATATCGCGTCTGTAAACCGATCTTAACACGGTGCCGCAGTTCGATGAGCACAATCGGGTATAGTGTAGATCTCGTAGAGTGAATATCCCTGAAGACGTCTCAACCAGTCGAAAGCAAAACATCGTATAGTAATTTCAATTTGATACGGTCCAATCCCAAGAATCAGGATTTTTTAATAGGGTGTAGTTCTTAAGTTACCTTATAAGAAAACTAATTGAATATCTATTAGAACTAATTTTAAGTAATTTCTGGGTATAGGCTAAGTCAGTTGTAACTAATTTAATTACTTAGGTTATAATATACACGGTGTCTAAAATATAATGTTGTTACATCATTAGTCGCTAAAGGTAATATGTTTTAATATTTAAACTTTAAGTAATTAATATTATTTTTTATCTCAGCCATGAATAGTTAATTTTTTAGAGTTAAGTGGTAATAAATATTTTGAAATTTGAATGATGTGACGACATGATTTAGTCAAGGCGCCCTGTACATTTTGTAAATACGATTGGTTTTAGGATGGGTTTTATTTATTTTTAGAGTAAGCCATTGTATTTAAATTATTTATTTTTTAAAACCATTTTATTTAAGCAATATATATCAAAATCTAACTTATTTTTATTTTGTACCTGTTTTATATTAATTTTGTTTCTAATTAATTATTTATATGGAAGCCATTCCAAATTCAGATTTTTGTTGAACTCAGAATTTAGAGTAACAAAAGCTATGTTAAATACTTAATGCTGACGTTACAGTGAAAATATTCTCCCTTTATAATATAAGACAAAAACTTTTGAAACATTACAATTTAATTCCTTTGGGAAGTAAGATAAACTACTGATCAATGTCTATCAATAATTAAAATTTATCAATTCTTTTAAACATCGAATCACTCTGGTAGAGATATGGCAAATTGGATTCGTTTTTACACGAAATTCTTAATTCGCCTTATTTTGAAAAAGTTTTTTTTTTCAATTCCATTAGGATTTTTGTTACCTCTCAATCTCGGGACGTTTTAGGCATTCCCTGATTACAGAAGGCTTTTTTCAGTTAATATATTCACATCGGTGGATTTTTCTGATTTTTAAAATAGGCTCCTTTATTCATGTTTAAAAATGTTGTTCTATAGATTAAAATAAGTACCTCGTAGCCGTTTCATAGCTATTCAAGTTTGCTCCAAAAAACTAAATCGGACATATAATCCAAAAGCTCCTTGCAAAAAACTGCGAGTTTTATAATGGCTCAAATTTCAATATATTGTAGTATTGAGGCTATACAGGCAGGTAGAGGTACGCCTGGCAGCGGCGCGCTTTGAAGTATGTTAAATTAATACATGTACCACTACAAATGTTTCGTAAAAGTTGAAAATTGACACTAAACCTGTTTACATTACAAAAATTATGACAAAGTGGTCAGACCTTATAGTTGTAGAAAACCACGAGTCGGCACCTCGCATAAGATGTCGGGATAATGTCAGCAAAAGAGTTTTGTAATGGTTGAAAATGTATTAACTACTTAATTAATATATACACTATGGTCCAAGAAGTGTGCAACAATTGGAAACACTTTTTATTTTTGATTTCTCATAAAACTTTATTCTTGATCAAAATTAGTGCATCAAAAAATACTGTATTGACAGTAGTTAATTTTAGTAAAAGTCAAAAGGTACACAGGATAGACAGAAAAATTGAAAACTCATTAAGAAGAAAGTATCTTTAATTTTCAAAATATGGCATAATGTTGTTGAGAAAAGTTGTTTAGAGTCAAAACTTGTGTGCAGATATGAAATTATAGCTTCCTATTTTTTCTCAGTTTACTATATCAAAACGTAAGTTCATACAGTACGTTATTATTACAGCTATTTTGAAAACTGAAATAAAAACATTAAATTATAAAATGTTTGACTGAGATTCAAGTTTTTCGGTATGCATGCTAAATTGATTATATTCTTTCTATAAAAAATACATTCAAAATTCTGACAAATATATTTGTTATTATTAAAAATATTAAGTCTAAATAAGTTACAATAATTTAATCTATTTTCTGAAAATTTAGGCACATGTTACTTGGTCTTTGTTAGATTAATTGCATGTTTCCGTTTATTGGGCAAAGGTGCAATAATACAGGGGATATACAAAATTTACTGATATGCTTTTTTCTGAAGAAGGAGGCTACAATTACAGGTCATATTTTTAAAATTAAGTCTAGTTTACTCTTGATCTGTGTTCACATTTTTTGCCTATTCTGTATATCTTTTGTCCAGAATAAAATTTTCGGAGAATTCAAAAATAACAACGTTTCACATATGTTGTACACTTCTTTGACAACACTGTATAATTATAATTAAAGGAAAAAACAGTCAGACCTTAGTTTGATGGAACAGACACAGTCAGCAGTCGTCCGAAGTGCGGATATCGAGCACACGCCACTGCGTCCCACTACCTGACCTTGCGAGTGGCCCCTGAGTCATGTACCGGGTGTCCAATTAAGAATGGTCTCCGTTGGTAACCGTTGATCACACAATTATGAGGGAAAAAATATTTATGGATAAACCGGCCAAAAAAAATCGCTGAAAGTTATTTTCAAGTTCAAAAAATGGCCGCAAGAGGGCTTAACAGCAACTCAGGCTTGTTAAAAATATATGTATTGTATTGTTCAGGCAATTATGTAACTTTTTGCTATTTAACATTTTCTTTCTATTAACAGTACCGTAATGATTCTATTAGTGGTCACTAGATGGCGTTTTTTCGTAATGGCCCAAATAATACTGATTTTTTCAAAAAAAAAAAACGAATGGTATAATATGGCTTTTTTTGTTATAATTTAATTGAAGGTTATAAAAGGTATCGAATAATAAAGTAAAAAATTCAGGTCTGTATTTAAATAAAAAAAGTTGATGATGGTCGCCGGAATCCGAAACGTCGGATTAAAAAACTAACCTCATCAATGTGTAGAGGAGAAAAAGTGATAATGATGAAGTGAAAGTTATTTTCATATGTCACTTCAACTAAGCCTAAAATTTTAGAAAAACAAAAAATAATTTTTATGGTTTTTCTATCATCTTGGTTGAAATGACAGATGAAAATAATTTTCTCCTCTACAAATTGATGAGGTTATTTTTTCAATCCGACGTTTTGGATTTGGGCTACCATCATCAACTTTTTAAATTTAAAAACTGACCTGGATTATTTATTTCACTATTGGATACCTTTATAACTTTAAACTATATTATGACAAAAAAATCATATCATACCATCTGATTTTTTTAAGAAATTTAGTTTTATTTTAAGAATTTCGAAAAAACGCCATCTAGTTTTGAGCTTCTTCCACCACTTTATTATTGAAATTAAAATAAAAAAATATAAATAGCAAAAAGTTGCATAACTGCCTGAAGAATAAAATGCTACTATTTTCGAAAAATCTTAATTAGGAAAATTCTTCCTTTATATTTTAAATTTTTAATAATGTCGAACATACAGGGTCTATCTGTTTATTGTTACGTATATCGATCCTACAAATAAAACTTTGATTTTTTGTATTGAACTCCCTATGTCTAAATTCAAATGTTTTTGGCTAATTGACATTTGAAAATTGCCATTTGTGTCGCTTTAAATGGCTATAAAATCTTAACTTCCCAAGTTAGAACAAAATGATTTGTACTTTTCTATTTTGGCTTTTTATGATCTATGCATATATGGTGACTATTTTTAACTTCCGGTTAATCTAGATGAGGTCATATAGTCATACAGATTATAAAAAAACTAAGATAAGAATGTGCAAACCATTTTGCTCTCACCTGTGTCGTTAAGATTTTAGAACCATTTAAAGGACCAAAAATGTCAGTTTCAAATGTCAGAAAGTAAAAACAAATGAATTTAGATATAGGGACTCCAATACAAAAAGCCTTACTTTTGTTTGTAGAATCGAAATATGTAATAATATACAGGGCGTTCTATTTAAAATATAAAAATTAGACCTTGGTTTAGAAGAACCATGCACCCTGTATATATGCCATTATTAAAAATAATAAATATAAATAAAAACAAGACATTTTCTTTGTTACCTTTTTTACGTAACTCCTATAATTTCGCAGATAAGATCTTACGTGGGCCACCCCGTCCATCCTTATTACTATATAATATTGAAATATGAACCGTTACAAACCTATTGCAGTTTTTAGTCAGGGGCTCTCCGGCTAATAGAATTCTAGTTCGGATCTGGGTCTATTTATTGCGGAACTTAGGAGTGCGTAGTCGTGCCACGCAAGAAATATTTAAATCGAATAATTTACAGATCAAATTTGCTAATTGACAGATTTTTTCTGTTAATTGACAAATTTAATCTCTTAATTCCCAATATAATCTGTCAATTGAGATAATAAATCTGTCATCTCAAGTAAAATTTAAACCCCTGAATTGGCATACCAAATATGTCAGATTGACAGAGTCGTTTGCGTCTGAAGCTTGAGGAATACGACTACAAAAATGAGTACAAACCCGGCAAAATGAATAAAAATACCGACGTTTTATCTCGAATTAATCCCTCAATAAGTGACATATCTAATCTGTCAACTCATAGATTTAAATATTACTTGCGTTGACAGATTTGGTCCGACAATTAATTGCATCTTTTTTCTTGAAATTGTTATTTTATTATTTGTACACCACTTACTAAATATTTCCAATTCTTTATATTCTTGGCTTCTTCGACTATGTCTACAGTTTTCATTTTGAGTAAAAATCGATGTCGAGGAGGAAACTGAGAGAGCATATGACTGATGCAATATCGAAGGGTTAAATAACTTTTGTATTTTTAATTTGACGTCTATGCTGATAATAATCAACTAACAGTTATAAACCACAAAATAATTTTCATAGCAACGCTACAAGTACAAAGGTCTAGTAATAATTATCTGCTGGGTTCATACTTTTTGGATTTCTGGGGTATTTCTCATCAATGTTTTATTAATTATGTTAAATTGGACCTCTTCAGTCTAGTTCAGGTGATGATCATTGGCACACGAAGTCTAATTAAGTATCGATATAGGTTGCTGAAAAAAAATGTTAGTACTAGTGCGGAACTTTCAGTACTAATATGAGTGTGGAAAGTACTCGTTTCTCGCATGCTAGTATAAAAAATAAATGTTTGTAATCTTTTCTGAATCTACGAATGTAAATTTTGGTTAGTTCAATAGAACTACCAAAGAGATACAGTAAGAAAAATGGACGGTTTTTATGTTTCTAAGGGCGGCCTAAAAACGGCAATCTCTCCTGTACTACTAGTATTATTTAGGCCTAGTTACTTTATTAAAGACCAGTTTGACGAACACGTCATTCTGGCGAAAGTTTGTTACATGGAACTATTGGACGAAAGATAATGACAAAATATTAAATCGTATCTTTTTTTTTTAAGAAAAAAACTTCGTTTGGCAATATAAATGTTTTTTAAGTAAATTCTTTTTAGAATCATGAATCATACAAGTGTAGTATTATACAAAGGTTTTTTTTTGGTTTTTAGTATTTTCTTGTAGGTTTTGATATTTTATGTTACTTTCAGGTTAGTACAAACCATTTTGAATAGTCTTTGAGCAAGCCCGTTTTTTTCTGTGCAATTTGATCGATTTTGGATTTGTACAGACAGGTCATTTTTAATTGCGCAAATATTAATCTGTTATATTTTCTTATTTTTCAAGATATTAAAATAATCCAAAAACACATTCTTTGACTGCTTATTAAGTTTTTGCACCATTGTGTATACACCATATGTAAGGAGTGTCTATTTTTAAAAATGTAAATTGCATTTTTTTAAACCAGATCCCCCTGTAACTTTTGCTTTCAGTCTGTATGTCTCTATTTCCTGAGATAACGGGTTTGATACTTTTACCTTTAAAAATAAACGAGAAGATGATGAAAATCTGCCTCATTAGGCCAATGCGTATGATAAATATTCTCTTGATCTCTTTACCAGATTTATCTAATGACAAAGTTTTTCACTAATTTCCCGTTTATTTATCATTTAGATATATCAAAATACAAGAGTTCTAACCACACTACACCACAACTTGTTACGTTCTGGGCGCGCGTTTTGCTAACCAAGTTAGCATCATCAGCAGATGATATAAACTAATCAACATTTACATATCTTGAAACATAAGACGGTTAAAGTAGATTTAAATGTGGACAAGTTAAAATGACTACTTTGTCCACATATAAATAAACAGCGAAAATTTTTACTTGTAATATCACAAGAGTTTAAATTATTTCTGCAAATTTTTTTGAGGTCACGAATATTTTGAAAATTGTCCTTAAAATATTTGTGACCAAGGAATAATTTACGCTTGTATGGTATTCGGTGAGAAAATTTCACATCAAAAGTGTGAATAAAACAGTAATTGCACTAAAGGTGGCAGATTGTATCTTTTTGCAAGTAGTTCAAAGCAGGGTCAATAAAATTGAAATATATAATTTTTTTCTTATTTTAAGTTTAACATAATACAAACTAAAAACTTTCGTGACACTAAATGATTAAGATACGGTTGTAATAAATATCTCTATCTATCGATCGCATAACCATTTATTTCTCTAAAAGTGGTAGATTGTATCTTTTTGCAAGTAGTTTAAAGGAGGATCAATTAAAACATAAACTAACAATAATAGCTCTATCTAGATCCCGCATACAATGTGGTTCCATTAAAGGGGGTAGATTGTATTTTTTAGAAGTATTTCGAAGAATGTCCAATGAAACTCAAAAATAATACAAACTATTAACTATAGAAACACTCAGTTACTAATATCTCTATCTACCGATTGCATACAATTTTATTTTACTAAAGTTGATAGACTGAGTTCAAGTCTTAGAGCACCAGCTGAAATGACAGTGATATATTGACTTGAACTGTCAAAAAATTTCCAGTGTAATTCTTTACCAGGAGAAAGAAAATTTTCTAATTACCATGGTAATGGTTTAAAATTAATGCGTCTGATTGGCCACAAAATGGGGGAGTGAAATTTCGAAATCAATAAATATATATTGTATAACTAGGTCTATCTATTATAAAGCGGTTTTGTCTTTTATGAGGGAAAATATTTAATTGTTCTTGTTGTTGTTTCATATTTAAACAAATATTGTAAAATAAATTTTTTTTCTTATTTTTTTTTCATTACATTACAAATTATAAGAAACATTTTACTTGAGTCTAATAATTTATACAATTGTTATGCTTTAATTTCAATAGAATTTATTTTGTGTAACAGTAACATTAAGTGATAAGAAAATCGACCTTTTTTGTGCTTAACACCAGTTTGTGTCAATTATTATTTGAAAGTTGATTCAATATAATATATTTCACAAAACTGGTATTAAACGTGACATATTATGAAACAAAAGAAATAAAACGAATTGAATATAACTCTGTATTGTTTTATTCCCATAAATATATACAAGTATTAAATAAAAAATAGCCTCTTTAAATAAAATATAAACGTGAGCAAATGATCAAAAAAAATGTACTACAGAAAAACAATTTTTTTTTTAATTAGTAACGAATTGTACCGGAAAAAATCCACACTGAAGGAAGTTAAAGCTTAAAATCGAAACGTTTAATTATTATTTATTGTTTATATTTTATCATATAACATGATATTTTTCAAAGTTGAAGGACTGCTCATTTGAAGGACATGTATGTTTGGATCCGAACCAGCATTATTTTAGTAAAATAAAACACCTGCGCCGTTTTTTTATCAAGATCCAACTTCTATCACAATAAATTCGTACAATTTCTACATAGGCGACACATAATATATTTACTTACTAAATTTGTTGCTGGTTTTGACAAATTATGTTATTCAGCAATAACTTTGGCAACTTAAATCTCAATTTTTGGTGCTTTTTATCCCTTAAATAGCGGCTAGCGTTTTAACACCTTTAAAAGTATTACGGTTAATGTAGGGGGTCTAAAAAACTGATAATTTTTTTTTGGATTGTAAGCCGTTTTTCAATAAGGCAAAATTTTCAACGGTTTATTACAAAAAATTGACTTTGAAAGAAGATAATGACAAGTAAGTTTTTATATATATATATATATATATATATATATATATATATATATATATATATATATATATCTAAAAGTGAGTAATGATGGGCTATAGCCAAATTTTTTACTCATTCTTGTTCAAAATAAATTTTATTATGTCATGACCATTGTCAACGCATGACATGCGCTTTAAAATTAAAGCCTGACTTTCATATGTCAAACTGCGTTTAAAATTACTGTCAGTATAATCTGTATTGCTGAACATTTTCATGGAATTTTAGTGTTGTTACTTTATGTTAATTTATTAAATTTATTATCGATCAAAATAAGAGCAATTGTAAAAAAGGTATAGTGTTCTACTCTCATATAAACCAAGCTTGCTAAGGTTTGTTGAACAATACGGTGTGTCCAATGGTATTTTGACGCATTTTAACTCTTGAAAATGCTGTAGGAAATTCAGTTTTCGCAAATTGTCTTTGTGTTATTAAACGATTTATGCAGTAATGTTGAAATTAAAATACTCTACAGGGTGTACAAAAAATGTAATATGTTAATTATCAGTTACATAATTTCATCCTTCAGTTTTTAAAAAATATATAGTTTGCTATATCTATCTTTGGAATCAAGGTGGCTATATGAAGGCAAACAGAAAAGTGCTTCTAAATAAAATTCGTTTTTTGAGGCATTTTTACTCTTTATTACTTGAAAACTGGTTAATGCAAGGAGATACGGGTTTGGCCAATTGCCACTATTTCGTTAAACTTGTATGCACTAATGATGAATTTATGATGTTTTACAGGGTGTATCAAAAATGTAATGTAACCTATATCAGGTATAGAACAGCTTAGTAATATTGAATGAAACACTCTGTATGTTAATTAGCAATCACATAGCCTTGAAGGCAGTTTTTATAAATACAGGGTGTTTCCGGAGGAAAGGGAATTATTCTAAGAATGTATTTAGGAGGTCAAAACAATTAAAAAAGATTATATATATATTATTTTTAATTTTCGAGGAACAGGGTGTAAAAGGAAATTCGAAGAAAATCCGTTTTCTTTTTATATTTCCGAAACAATTATTATTATTAATATTAATATTATATCAAAGTGCAACTAAGTATGTCAAATCTATCTATGTGCCTCAATGATCTATATTGGCTCCAATTTTATATATATATATATATATATATATATATATATATATATATATATATATATATATATATATATATATATATATATATATATCAATTCTGTATCTCTGTTAAATTTAGAAGGCTCCATTACATTTTTTGCTGATGATACCACCCTTCTCTATACTTCAGATAATTTTGCAAAAATAAATGTTATTTTTAATAAAGATCTAAATTTAATTACTAATTGGTTACAGACACAAAAATTAATTTTAAACTTTCAGAAATCCTCTTTTATGTATATATGGAATATTATTCAAAATACAGATATTCCGCCAATATTTTTTTCTAATATCAAATTAATTATTCAAAGTTTATTAAATTTTTAGGCTTATATATAGATCAAAATTTAGCTTGGAAGCCACATATAGAATATTTAAGAGTACAAATTTGTCAAATAATAGGAATTTTGTTTAAAATTTGTAACTATATTTCTCTTAATTTCTAAATAAATGTTAAAATATACATTGCTTTCATTTATTCAAAATTACGGTATCAATATCAGTGTGGGGCGCTGCATGTAAAAAAAAACGTAAAACCATTAGAAAAATTACAAAGTATAAAATGTATTTACCGTTTACCATATCTGGAGCCCACAATTAACCTATATAAGCCTAAAAATCTTTTAAACATTTCTATGATGTATAAAACTAAATTATGTATTTTTATTCATTCATCAGCTAAAAATATGAAAAATACAAATTTAAATTTTATTAGAAATAATAACATTCATAACCATAATACAAGACAAACCGATTCTTTCTCCACCATAAAATTTAAAAGTAATTTTGGCAAACAATGTATATTACACAGTGGGGTTAATTATTACAATAATCTACCAACACGATTAAAAAATATTAACACAATTGATACTTTTAAAAAACACTTATAGAAATATTTTTTGAGGAATTAATATCTTCAAGTTTGTTTTTATTTATGTTTACAGTTTTTAATTTATTTGTAATTTATAATAATGTTTATACGTTTTTCCTTTATTATTTACAGTTTTTAATGTATTCATAATTTATAATAATGTGTATACATTTTTATATTTTTCTATTGTTAATTAGTTCCCTATTGTAAACCATATTGTTTCTTGGGAATAAATGATTGGTTGAAAAAAAATCTAAAAATAATATGAAAGTCATAAATTGACTTTCATATTTCAACGTCAACTTGTTAAAAATCATTGGAAATGAAATAAGTATAATGCATTAAAGCAGTATTTAAATTATTTATTAAAAACAATGTGTCAGACGGAAAAAATATAGACAGACATTTTTCCTTTAGAACAATTAAGAAAAAGTTATTAATTCTGAAAAGAAAAGCAGTGGCATCCAATTTTTTCCGTGAAAAATATCTTACCATATGTTGTAACGTATGCCACTGGCGAAAGTACTAGACATAATTTTTATCCAAAAGATGCCCATTTTCGTCGTAAAAACGGATGTCAAATTTCAATTTGATATTTAAAATTCCGAAATATTTAATAAAAATGGATTTTTCAAATTTTCTTTTAAGCTTGTATTTCGTAAACTAAGTTTGAGAACCTATAAATATACAATCTTTTTTAACTGTTTTCACCTCTTAGAATATATTTCTTTTTTAAAATCGAGGAAGCTATATGAAATCAAACTAATCAGTGCTTCAAACTAAATTAAATAAACTGATAGTAATAATTAGTTATGGAAAATAATAACGTTAAATTTCATGTGAAATGTAACAATTTTACCAGATGTCGCTTTCACTAGTAAAAAAATGTCGACTTTAAGAGAAAATGAAATGTGAGTTATTTTTTTTTGATAAAAGTAAATCCATAATTATTACGATTAAAAGATTTCGACTTATGTTCAATAAAAACCAAATGTTGTTAAAAATTGGTATCGACCAATTTGCGACACCGGATCACTGAGCCGGGAAGAAAGAAATGGGAACTTCACCGTCTTATCGAATAAAACAATACAAGTTCAGGAAAGTCGTCTGTGTTTGTTCGGAAGCTTGGAAATTCGGTAGGAATCACAGGTTCTAAAATTAAAGTAATAACAAATCCAAATTTTACATCACCCTAAAGAAACTGTTTATTCACTCCGTGAAAACATGTGCCGACAGAATTTAACCATTTCATGTTAATCGTCTAGTGAATGAGTAAAATTACAAAATTAGTGATTCAAAATATCCTCATATCTATCAATGGTATGTTAGAGACTCGCCAAAAGTAACGGTGTTGTGTGCACTTTCAAAAATTAAAATGTATGATTCATTGTTTTTGGCCGAGCCTAGAATAAGACAATTTAATTGATAATGCATATTTTTAACAAGACGGAGCTCCACGTTGTTTTGCATTAGAAACCCAGGATGTGCTAATCCATTCATTTAGATAGATGGATAGATTTGACTATCTCCGATTTCTTTCTTTGGGGCTAGACGAAAAACAAGTGTTATGCAGCAATGACAACTAAATTAGATGAACTAAAAGATAATGTCCAAAATGTCATCGATACCATACCGCAAAGTTTTTTGCTCTTTTGAAAACCTGTTAAAAAGATTCTAGGCATCTTGCTTGGTGGGGACCTTAATATATATCCCTTATTTTGAGCAATTCGGAAAAAAATTGCAACGATAATAGTTATTGTTTAAATTATTTAAATGTAATTTTAAATCGTTGTAATAAAAAAACTATGTTCGTTGATTATTTTAATTTGCAAACGGCTGTATTATATTTCACACAATATTCAACGTTTTTTGCTTTTCACGGCCAACTAAATATTATTACTGGTTTATCTGATTTAGTTAGAAGCACTGATTAGACTGGTTTCATATGGCCATCTTGATTTATTAAATAATATATGTTTTTAAAGCTATGTGACTGCTAATTAACATGGGTGTTCTATTTAAAAGAATAAAGTTCTCATATACCTGAAAGTTGGCCTATTACATTTGTATACACCCTATACATCATCATAATTTCAACATTAATGCGTAAAACGTCTAACAAAATAAACACGACTGGGGAAAACAGCATCTTCCTGCATAAATTCGTGTTGAATAGCCGTCTTGATTTTAACGATAATATAGCAAACTGTATAGATATTTTAAAGCTGTGTAGCTGCTAATTAGCATAGAGGGCGTTCTATTTAAAATAACAAAGTTATCCTATATCTGAATGGCATCATAGTTTCAACATTACTGCAAAAAAAAAGACGATTGGTGAAAACCGCATATATTTGTATCAATCCGTTTTCAAGCAATAAAAAGTTAAAATGAGTCAAAATACCGTGGGACACCTGGTATATTATTAACAGTGGGTTCTTGTAAAGAATTATACCCACGGAATTTCGCATATTTGAAAGATTACCTTTTATTAATAATTCCAACACACAAAAATTTATGGATGAACCACTTTTTTTTAAACTAGAATCATAAAATCTTGAGTTTTTGGAATGTTGCACTAACTTGTCTCTGGAGTATCACTAAAACATGTTTTTTACAATATATAACATATGAAATACGCTTGACACATAATTCAGCTGAGTGACAAATAAACTGAGAATTTATGTGCTGGGGCTGCCATGTTGCCAAGTTTATTTTAAATATCTATATAAATTATGTAAGAAGAACGGAATAAAACTTACGTAACCATTTACACCATGGCCGATTTTGATAATTTTTTGTATGTGGATCTTGGTGTCCTTATCACGAATCCAAATTTTTGTCGGTTACGTTTCGTTTTTGAGTTATTCATCCTCAAAGTTCATAATTTTGGGTGTGAAACTACTACAAACAATTACAAAAAGATTTAAAATAAACTTTTTATATTTCCTGCCTTATTTATCTAAAAAACTCTCAACACACTCAGCAAACAGTCGCACTTCCTATTTTTTGGATTAGTAAATTTTCCTTTATGTTGGCATCTTGTCATCATCACGAACCATAGAGATACAACTTTAAAGAGAAACATTAATTGATACAAGTTAACTATGGCCGCTTTTGTTAAATACATACTGCTGTAAAGAATGCGCGTGGTAATGCGACAATAATTACCAACTTCTTGTAAAATACTATTCAAGATGCTTATTATAATGTAAGTTTGGCAACATTGTAAAGCAACCTTTCTTAAAACTGTCATAATAAGAGTGAATTGCACCGCTTTTGCCTATCAATATATGAAATCACGTTCAATCTGACCTAGTATGAAAAAAAGTTAATTGATCAAAAGGAATTGGATTATTAAATTGAGTTCATCACGATCGTCATCATCATCAATTATGTTTGGATCGACATAATATATTGTCGATCCATGTCTGTACTTTATTTTGAAAGGTAAAGGCAAGCAACAAATTTTCAAAAAATCAGAGAAAGAATCAAAACTTCAAAACAAAACCGATGCACAATGCACCTAAATTCAAATGTTCCAACTTTCAACTGTCACTTAAGCAAAGATTAAGCCTAAAAAATATTCGGCTTATCTTACATGACGTTAAACCAGGCTTAAAGTCAATTTAACTACCCGTGAAATGGAAATCTTTTGCTTATGGTTCACTTTAAAGTTAAGCATCACTTATATTAATTAAGGGGAACCCGCGCAATCCACCCTAAGGAGTTTTCAGATCGAAATGCAGTGAAAATGTGGAACATCATTTGTTTTTTTTTTTAATGAAAAGATTGCTTCATCTAATTATTTTTTTTTAAATGGTTGAAAGAAGGTAAACTTTACATTTTATATTCAAAAATGTTCAAATTCCGTGGTTATACTTGTTTATACAAGACACTAAGCAGTGTAAAGCACACAAAGAAAATTACTGATATAAACAGGCGCATGAGTCTTGGTTATATATTATTTTATCCCGCTTCTGCTTTTTATCTACATATTTTTTTAGATAACGTAAGTTATCCTTTGTTCTCACAGACCATATTAAAGGATATAAGCAGTTTTGTACGTTAACCCAGCTTTAAAAGTTTGTAGCTTGTAAGCGCCTGTTGAAGAAGTAAAAACACATGTCAAATTTCTACGAGCATTGTTGCGATAAGTTGTACTTTGACAATTTTGATTACACAGTGGTCCTCCTACTACAAAGTTATTTTATTTCGTAACAAAATAAGAAATAAACACCGTACATAGCTAGACTTAAAACTACTTTAAACAATTGTGTTTATTGCTAATATTATTATTTAATAAATTATTTAATCAATAAACCCTAAGTCAAAACACTAGTGGACACTCTGGTTCAGTAACAAAATCTTGCTATTTAACACAGAAAACTAATATACTGCTTTAGTTTTTATCAGCTTAAACTTAAAATAGCATTAATAAAACTTGCCAAAAATAAATGGTGGAGAGGCTTTCTACCTTATCAATTTGTAATTTCATAAACGTGTAATTTGTTCATCAAAATGAAACATAAAGAACTAATAAAAACCAAACCAGCAAATAAAAAACAATGTTAGTAGCAGTATTTCTACATGTTATATACATTTATTATCCTAATAGAAATAAAAAATATATATTTACTAATATCTATTATTACGAGTAATTTTATTAAAAAAAAATGCAAATTAATTGAGCTTTTCTTAGAAACGGATATTACCGATTTTATAACTACCTTATTTAAAACGTATTTGTGATACGTCACAATTGCTATAAACCTTTTTTCTGTTAATTTGATTTACATTCTGAAAATAATATTTAAATGAATGTAATCCGTGGGTAGGAGTTGAAAATAGGCGTAGTGTGCCACATTACAAAATATCATTTTCCTATGCTATCCAAAACTGACAAAAAACACTGTTAACTTTGCTGTAAAGTGCCCGTTATAACATTATAATTATTATTACATTCTCCCACATTTACAAATAGTCGCCATTTTGAAATGGGTGAGTTTAATATACCTGTATTTTCGGGATTAATTAAAGTTAAAGATCTTTTTTGAAAATGACTGCTGGTCGCCATTTTGAAATTATTATTAACAAAAACCCATAGTCTCCTGTTGAAAAAAACAATAATTTAGCAAAAAAAACTGTTCAATAGTAAAATAACAAACAAAAAACAAAATTTACTACAATAGACCCGAAAATATAGCTGTATTGGAATATAGAATTAGGAAGAAATTGCAAGATTAAACGATTTTATTTTTAACTACATTAATCGCAAATTATTACAAAATATTGAAAGGTGCTTCGCCAACCAAAGAGAACATGTGAATAACTAGAATTTATGGTTTTTAATTTAATTTGTCATTTTTTCTTTCATTTTATAAATTTTCATTTAGTATTTGTTGTTTATAATAAAATATTTTTTTATTTTAAGATCATATTAGTCATTATCATCAAGACAGCTTAGATACGATTTCACCTAAATTAACTAGGTTATTATATGGCGAATTTCAGTTAAGGATGAATTTTGAAGTCGAATATTTCAAAAACTATTGATCAAAGTAACATATCACACATATTTGGAAATGGAATAATAAGGAGAATCTAAAAAATCAAAAATATACAGGGCATTTCATTTAAAAAAATTAAAATTTGGTATGGTACTAGTTTCTGATTCACCCTGTTTGTTCAAAATTATTTTTTCTGGGAAGTTCCCTGAAATCCACACAACTTTTGTATTTTTTTTTCTATCTATAAAAATAAACCTTGAAAATTGGTGGCGAGATATAAATGATGACTTTGTATATCTTTCATATTTAAACGAAGAGTTTAGGATTACCACTAACTTAGATCAATTAATACCTTAAATACACCTAAAACTCACGTACAGGTATGCTAATTTTCAGCTCTCAACTCTCCTGACTGTCAATACCACGGTATGCCCTAAATTGTGTTTTTTAAAAGGATTCTAAAAAAAATACATACTTTTTTTCCCCACCTCATAAAAAAATTCGTCAGTAAATGATATTCCACATTATTCGCCTTCTCATAGCAAGTTTCTGCATTTTACAGTTTAACCCAATTCTTGGTGAGTTAAAACCTTTTGTTCTAAGAAATGATTATGTTTAAATTCAATATCTTAAATATTTTTACACAAGCTTAATAAATAATTCCACTTTAAAAAAATATATATAAAGATTAATGCTATATACCATTCTAAAAATTAATCTTTGACCTCCAAAACAACGCATATAAATAAAATTCACCCCAACACCGAAATAAATTTATAAATTAAACTTAACTTACAATCATAAAATAAATAATGGTTCCCATTTATAACATTTAAATTATTAACTTTATAATATTGAGCAACCAATTTTAAAGCATAACAATTCAGGAAATAAACTTTCTAAAACAAAACGCTAAAATATACTTAGGCTTACCAAGCTAACACGAATTATTTAAAACTAAACACCCAAAGTGTTTTAAAGGTCAAAAACAAATGAAATAAATAACATAAAAAATAAATTATGTACATATCTAGGTATCTGTTGCTAACAATATTCTATCTACAATCTACAATAGTCTGTGGCATTTTTTTCCACATCCCATATTGCAATGGTGCCCGTGATAGTCTACTATTCATAAAACATATTTATAAACTATAAAGTAATTACTTAACTTGCATTTGTCTGTAAATTACAGAGAAAACTAAGTGATACTAGTCAATAAAAACTATAGTTACAAGAAATAAGTAGTAACCTAATTTCTTGTGCTAGTACTTTCCGAACTACCAACAGTACAGAAAGAAATGTGACCAAAATTTAATAAAACTTCATGTTCTGTATAATAGAACTTGAATGAATAGAAATAGAATTCAGAAAAAAAAACAAGTTTCAAAAATATTGCCAGATTGATCCTATTTTCTGTACATACTTCTGTTCCAATCGGACAACAGTGGCAACCCAGCATTTTTGCATAAAGGTGCTGAAATTGCTCATTTACTTAAAAACTTAAAAAGCTTCTGTTGGCAATTTTGTTGCAGAGGAAATTTAAAACAAAAACTGCAATGTTGTCAGATTTAACGATTTGTATTATTTATTTTCTGAATAAGAACTGATTCCCTTCCTACACAGTATTGAACTTAAAAGATGTACACCAACGTAGCACTTAATATTTTGCCATAACCGAAGAGCCTCGGGAAATAGAAAATATGCTTTTTTAGCTTCTTCCAAAACTATACAGTACCTACTTAAAATTACAGAGTTTAAAGAAAAAATGAAATCTGGCAACACTGTTGAAATTGTTTCAAATTATTGAGCAGATTTCAAACTAAAAAACGCTAACTTATCTATATCTCAAAGAATGGGGTAACAGGATATTTTTTTTGGATTATAATAAAGTTAATATCATGAATCGCTTGCCCCAATCTTCTTAAATTGATAACCATTAGTTAACATATTCAGACATTTTCGGAAACAACATTTTTTTCTTGTTTTGCCTTATTTTTCAAAAAATACTCCTTTGGATTAGATATTAATAAAAGATGTGAGAGTTTAGAGCTGTGCTAAAAAGGATATCAATATTTATACTATTGTAATATATTCGCTGAAAAATTGGAAAATCTGGCAACATTGATTATACTTTAAATTAATTCAGCATGATAAATCAGTTATCAACGCATCTTATTGATGCAGCTTTGACTGCTGAAATAATTGACGTTTCTGTCTTTTCCCTCGACTCGCTATGTTCAAGGATATTTTGGTGAGTGTATATAGAAAATAACACTGATTCCATCGTAGATCACTTAAAAAATAAAGTACATTTTTGTCCTAAGCATTTATAGGCGTATACTGAACATTTTTAAATGTTCTCAGTATACGATATTTTACTAATTTAATTTGAAAATCCTTGTCCAATAATCACGATATTTATTTTACATTAATTTCCTTTAAATGTTTCGTAATTGCAATACCTTAAAAACAGAATAGTTTCGCCGAAGAATATGTCTTTTTATAATTTACATACACACAAAGTCTCTATTATTCTCGACTACTCATTGCCTTTCCATTAGAACTTGACCCACTTATTGACAATGATGTATCCATGCTACCATTTTGGTCAGACATGCTTGAATCCGACCTCCTAAGGTGCGCCATGGATACAGATGGTTTCAAGAGTTTCAAGCCGATCCAACTTGAAAATATACTCATTGGAATTGAACCGTTCTGATGTTGTTGCTGCTGCTGTTGTGTGGCTATGTGCTCTTTTTGAAGTTGGTATCTGAGTTAAGAACAAAAAATATAGATAAAAAGAAAGTAGGTATACTACCGTCTTAACTGTAAGTTAGCTTTTTATTGCAGATAATAAATTACTGGTGGCCAAATAAATATATACTTAAAGATCTTAATTATATAACACGTTTCAATAGCAAAGTATTTGCTGTTTGTATTGGAAATATTACATATCACCATAGTGATCGAGACTAATAATAAGCAAAAAGTTAAAAAGAGATAACTAATCTTCCGTTGAATGGAGCGGTTCTTTCATAACTACCCTCCAAAAGCATTAAAATTGCTTTTCTTGTTATAACCTTCATAATAGGCAAATAATATATTTTTATACAAAGTCTTTTATCCTCTAACTTGGGCATTACAATAGCCAACTAAATGCAAAAAAAAGCGATTAGAATTTGAAAGATATATTCGGATTTAAACAGAGGAGTATTTTAATTACCATTAGTAATTGATCAAAGGGAAGCATAAAATGCTTTCAGATTCAGATAGTTGTAATGAGAAAAACGATATTTTAAAATAAAAATTTGGGGTTAGGGTTAAATTTTAAAAAACATAAACATTATTACGACGTAGAGGATGAAATATAGTTTAAATAATTTACCTGTATAGCAGTGTCCCTGCCACCAGCGCAGACACAACAGCTGAAACTGCAACTAAAACGAACAGGACACTAAAACCAGGCACTGGCATACAAATTCCATATACTACTTCTTCTCGTATCCTGCCCTGGAAAAGTAGAATAAATTAGCTAAAATAGTCTTCAAAACTACGAATAATCTGGTTATTAAATAAAACATTCCGCAGCTCTATCACGGAATAAATTAAACGCAATTTGTTGTAAAGTAAATTATTAGATTATAGCAAATCAAGAAGACCCACCTGAAATACAGTTACTGCTTCAGCTCTATTATCGGGACTAAAAGCCAAGTCGGCCTCGGATATCACCTCATAGATTCCGCTCACGCCTACATCGGCACTTCTTGCTTTTCTGTCAGATATGACCATGGATCTTGGTCTTCTGTTAGTCTTCTCCAGCTAAAAAAATATCCTACTTTAACATTTAATATTTGCTTTATTAATATGAATATAAGTTTATACTTTTCAAGGTACTTTAAAAGATTAGTATTGACATATTTTTCCATTGCCTTATTTATAATTGAGGGTATGGGTCTGTAGTTAGAGAGAAGAGTTTTGGATTCCTTTCTAGAAAAAGGCTGTACACGAGTAGATTGCCAGAATTTAGGAATGTCCTATATCATAGGCATTATAACCGAAATACCATCAAGGCCAGATTATTTTTTGGTATTAGGTGTTTTGAGGACACGTCGTACTTTTTTAATCCTGAAGGTAATTTCGTTCATATTGTATACAATACTGGTACCAATGGAAGAGGGAAGTGAAAAGAAGACATTAAAGTAGAATTTGCGACGAATTGCTTTTGCTTAACATGCGGAGATAATTTTTTTATCAGAAGTTGTGTGGAAAGAAACTAGTGTAGAAAGTATGATTAAGATTTCTGGCAAGTGACCAAACGTTTTAACAAGAAAGAACTTTGCCTTTTATCCGTGTGTTGAAGGTATTTTTCGCGTCGAATATTATGCAACTGTAATGACTTCGTACCTCGTTTTAAGCCTGTAGATTTTCTGAAGTAGGGTTTTAAGGAAATTGTTACGTGTACGGATTTTCTCTAGTCTGGAAACATCGCAGGATTTTAAAAACCACGGTTTATTGTCGGGAGACTTTAAAGTCCTAATAGAATGTGGTATAAAGGGTTCAATACCTAATTTGGTTACATTCGAGATTTGTGAATAACGTTTTGATAGCTGAAAAAGAAGTAAACATCATTCCAAAGGAAGAAAGAATAAATATTTAGCAACCCATTCCAATCAGCGGAATTGTTGTGCCAACTAGCACAAGGTAGCATAGATTCTACAAGTTCGTGTTATATGAGACAGGAATAGATTGTGGTCAGAGGAACCCAGGGAAGCTGGAATAAAAAACTGGGTGAATGGCGAGAAAGAAGTTCAAGGAATTTTAACTATGTGTGACGATGCATGGGAAGTAGTTAAGTTCTCTAATAAGGTTGGTAAGAGATTGGTAGATTGGAAGATAATTCAGATATTAGGAAATCCATTTTAGCAGAAAGAAAGTCGAAGAGCTCTTTGAAGTAATTGTCTGAGGGAAAGCGCTGCCTATCACTAATAATGCGCATTAGCTAATGGGCCAATAAAACTTGTATTACCATTAATATGGGTGGTTTTCTGGTTTGATTTAATGTATCACTTCTGTTCTGGCTTGTTTTCTTATTTGGCTTATCGCTATCCTTTGGTGGTAGCGACTTTAAGTCTCCAAGACTTCTAGGCGCCGCCACTGGGATGTCTAGTTTTCTGGGACCGTGTGGAAATTTCTCTTGTCCCATATGGAACATTTCCTGAAAAAGAGATAACATTTCACGATTAATATGACTGATAATAAGTACCTATTATATTAGTAGATTTCAATAATTTGTCTCTTTTTGAAGATTTCTTGTTATTTGCATGAATTTGATTACTTTATTGCTTACTGAACTTTTACTATAATACGAAATTATTTTTAATGGCTTAATTTGAACTATCTACTCAGTTTCATTAAAAGTAAAGTACTTGATTTTTCACTCAACTTTAAGTCATATACGAAACTAAACTAATGTCCTGTTTTAACAAACGTTTTTTACTTCCCCGATCTGTTTTAACAAACTTTTTTAACTCCCCCGATCTGTTGGGTATGTGCTTCTACTTGCGTGACTGCCGATGCCCATAAACATAGTATATATAGGGCGTGATATAACACCCTTGCTTTCTTACAAAAGTTTGTTAACGCCTAATTCTCAAAAAAAAAAATTTTTTTTTCTTCTGACCAAAATGACTTTTGACAAAATACAAAAAAAAATTCAAGTTGATATTTTCGTATATTTGCATTATACAGCCTTGTACGAACGTTTTGACATATTCATACAAGTATACAAAACAAATCTTTTATCTCCTAATTTATGATCAGTAGTTATACCGTTATCACTAGTATTAAGAAGTATGGATACACGGTGAGTCAAGAGTTAGCTACAATTTACCAAACACTAGCCTAATAAATTCCACAGAAGTTAATATAATTCGTTTTTGGAATTATATTAGACGTAAGATGATTACGATAAAACAGCTGTGATAAAATTTTGTTATCTATATACTTTCTGCCAAAACGGTTTTACTCTAGCAGTTTTATTTATTAGTCCTGATGTAGGGTATTCGTTTTTAATTCCAGAAGGGGTGTTACTAACTGATGGCTAAAAATGTAGGGCTTAATTTTCTAGCTCAATTTAGCGCTAAAATTTCACATAAACAAGTATCCGCTGCGTATTCGTTTTTAAGATAGATTTTTAAAATTTTATTTTTTTTTAGTTTTTTTCATACACCTCTTAATTTTCTCAAGATAAATCATTTAAATTTGGTATACTATCCTGTAACCAATGCTTTCGAAATGGCTATAATATATTTTTGAAAAATCTACAGGTTGTTACTTTTTCCTAGATCGCGACCCCCTTTATTCCTTCTCTTTAAAGATGTTTAATATACATAGAACTTTAAAGTTAGACAAAAAATCAAATGCGTCACCTTTAATCGAACTTTGGCTATCTTAGAGGGTAGCTAAATTAAAGTTTTGACATTTCAGAGTCAACTTTGGAGTGTTTCAACATTTTAGACATTTTTAAATTAATATTTTTTATTTATTTACTTACTTTATTTATTTTAAATACAATATCCAACAGGCTAGCCAATGACAGTATAAGGAAAAAGATATACATACTAAACATAACATGCAATATAAAATATATAACAACAATAACAGTACAACACATAATGACAAAAAGTAACGGTTAAAATTAGAATATAAATAAAAGAAAAAGGGGTTGAACAATGAAAATTAAAAATGAAGGTAAACAAACATCCTTCTAATCTGTTGAATGCTGCAGTGTAATGTCAATACTATCTTCAATTTTATTGTAGTTTTTTGAAACCTGGTATACTGGAGAAGATATAAGGGTGTTTGCTCGTGGGGCTGGGGTTTGAATACAGCTCAAGTGTCTTGCTTCCAATCTAGGCACTCTAAATCTAATACAATCTTCAAACTTTTTAACTTATTATTACAGGAAACTTATTATTACAGGAAAAACTTTTTTAATACTTTCTTGAACTTTTCCAGATCATCTATTTCCTTGACTTTCTTTGATAAATTATTTTAGGGGATTATCCCTAGCCAGTGTATAGAATTGACCGTTGTCCAAAATTACTTTTTATTAATGTCTGCCAATCGTCTGTTTGTCTAGTAGTGTGATGGTGTATTGTATTTGTCTTATATAATGCGATATTTGAGTGTTTTATTTTAGGATTTATAGAATGAATTATTATACAAATTTTTAATTTATAAAGCGAATGTATGTCTAGATATCCTTTAATTTTATATAAATTGGATGTAAATTCTAAATATGGTAGTTTATGAATGCATTTAATAAATTTCTTTTGTATTTTTTTTAAAGGAATTAGCCTATTTGAACAAGCAGATCCCCAAACTGAAATTAAATACTGTAATTGTGAATAAAATAATGAAAAATAATTAATTTTTAAAAATTTTAAAGGTATATAATACTTTATCTTATACAAAATACCAATTATGGAGAAAATGCTGTTTCGTAAAAAATCAGTATGTATTTTTCAGTTTAAATTTTCAACAAAATACATACCCAAAAATTTTAAAAGAGAGATATTTTTATTGGTTTTACTTATAAACATAAAGGTGGATTTTTGAAAATTCAATGATAATTTATGTTATTGTAGCCGTGATAATAATAAATTTAAGTTATAGTTAATTTGCTTGTAAATTTTTGAAGTAGTTGTACCAAAATATATAATCGTAGTATCATCAGCAAACAATTTAATATTACCCTTAATGTTATTTAGATATAGAATTGTATGTATATTAAAAAAAGAACAGGTCATCAGATAAATTTTAAATTTTAATATTTTTAATTGGTACAAAATATATTCTGTTAACAAATAATTTTGAATTAAATTATTTGTTAAACCCCTAGTTCCCAGCTGATAAATGTGCCTTAATAATATAACGTGATTTACAATGTCAAAAGCCATTTGCAAATCTAAAGACAATATGCAGCATTCGCAGCCATTATAAATATTTTGTCTTATATTTGTAATAGTATCAGTAACTGCACTCTCTGAGACATTGATTTTACGAAAACTATATTATCTTAAAAAATTCTAAGATTGGTTACTATTAGTGATTATATTCATAGGATGATTTGATTAAATTTATAATTTACAGTAAGATAAAATACATTTTCTAGAAAATGTCTGTTCCTCTAAGGACTTTCAAACTAGTAGGCTTTTTGGGATAAAGATCCAAAGCTACCTACAAAGCAGTTGTTACGTAAAAAATAATCCCCATAAATAATTTGCTATATCTCAATAACGTGCTATATTCCAGAAGAACTCAAATTTGTGCAAGAACAAAAATATGTCTAAGTATTTTTTTTAGATATTCAGGAGTTATAGAGTTAGTATTTTGAGATGAAAACCTAAATTCCAAAGGGTATTTTCAATTTTTAACTAATACAATGAATTAGCTAAATAAGATGTTTAATTTTACAATAGAATAGTTCTTTCTATGAGGAGTGAAGACATAACAAACTGACTATGCAACCATTAATATTACTGGCTTGGAATAAATGGAAATGTTGTATGGCCAGCAAGATGACCTGACTTAATTCCTATAGAATATTTTTATGGGATGGTCTAAGAGAAGCTATAAGTAAGCAAAAGTAAAAAACAAATAAATTACTGCCTCAAAATCTAAGAAGTTGTAAATGTTATTGATCAAAGGCAATGGTATGGCCAGCAAGATGATCTGACTTGATTCCTATAGAATATTTTTATAGGATGATCTAAGAGAAGTTATAAGTAAGCAAAAGTAAAAAACAAATGAATTACTGCCTCAAAATCTAAGAAGCTGTAGATGTTATTGATAAAAGCCAATCTGTGCAAAAAATATTTTTTGTTTCAAAACAGTTTCCTATAGTTGAAGTTTTGTAAAGCATAAGTTTCAATCATTTAAGTTTCTAATGCAAAATTATCTACAATTTGTTCACCTGAAAATTAAAAAAGCTAGTCAAGTAATATTTATTATAATCTGACCAAAACAATCAATCACCAAATTTCTATTAGTATCTATTGGAATTCAGCATCTCCAGGTCAAATTTAACATTAAACCTTCCATAAAATTACATCTTCGCTTAACAAGTGCCTAACTGTGTTTAAATTCTTGGCATTTAGGTAAAGAACAAAAACAATAATCCCAAGAATCGCATCTGCAAATTCCAGTCCAAAGTAAGACAACCATAGCTCATTACTAGAGAACCTTTTAATTGCTTCGCCTCGACCTTACTTGACAGTCCGGGCTAGAACCACTGGAACCACTCCTCGTAGAAGAACATAAAAATAGAAAAAGTCTAAATGCTCGAATATAACGGCAAAAATACCATAAAGACAAAGTGTTTATGGCTTTTAATTACTCTTTTAAAAGGTATTTAAAACCGTAGAAACGGTGCACGCATAGTAGTTATGCAACGCGAAGTATTTAAAAAACCTGACTGATTCGATATCACTTTGTAATGTTTGTTTATTACGAGGCCAGTTCCCAGTATTGGAAACGTATTTAAATTCTGCTGAGTTCTTTGTATGCACAAAGAATTTTCTAGGATAACTGTTTCAAAATTATTGTTGTGTTTTTCACACCGGGTGTTTTTCACACCAGCGACGCCTAGTTTACATGATTATCTGATTAAATTGAATGCACGGTGATTATTTTCGTATATTGTTCTTCTAAGGCTAGATTTATTTAATTTGGTACGTAGGATGCAAACATTGCAAAAATCATAATTGCTTCATATATTTGTAATTATTCTAATGCCATTGAATATTAACTCAAACTCAAAGATTTGGGACTGATAAATATAACCAAATGATAGTAGAATATTTTATTATAATTGGTATGTATCTATATGGGTTTTGACATTACTTTCACCACTCTTCAAACTTGTTTTAAGTCCTCATAAGTAAGATTCAGAAATATAATAATTGCTCTAAAAGGAGGTATATTTGCTTCCCACACTATTATTGGTAAACGATTTATTTGAAACAAAATATAATTCTGCTCGAACTAAAACATAGGCATTTGTGAAATACAGTAAAACCTCTCAACAACCGACTGCCACAGAAACTCTCCGTTGTATAGAGGTGACCGTTGTGGGGAGTGAACAAATTAAATACCAATGTAATTTTATTTAAAATTTTTTTTTATTTTTACGTAAAAAAATAATATGTTTAGTACAAATTATTAATACAAGTAATAATTAAAACCAACATCTTTTACATACATATTATGCATACAATAAAAATGTACTACCTAATATAAAATATTGTACTACCTACATATACAGCTTGATACAGTTCTACTTTATAAAAGTTTCTGTTTAAAAAAATTATCAAGTATTGTTTGTCTTAAACTAGTTAATTTATTTTTAATAATTTGAGATTTCATTTTAGACGCAATTTCTGAGATTTTTTCCCCAAAAACAAAATCTCCAGATAACATAAAAAAGTTTTCAATATCCCTTAACATTTTGTATGCTTCCTTAATGTTCTTAATATTGGAAGAAATAATTTCTTTATCATCACTGCCAGATGAAATCTGACCGTTCTTACTATTTTGAAATTCACTAATGCACTTATCTTAGGATTTGATCTGAATATGAAGTTAAGTTGGAATAGAATACATTAATGTTTCTACATAATTCCAATAATGGCATATCATCTTCACTATCGTAGTCAACGTTTTCCTCGAGAATTTCGTCGAATCCAGCTTTGCGGAAGTAGTTACTGATGGTCTTGGATTCGACTTTTTTCCATGCAGCAACAATCAAAATCAAGGCACTTACAACATTTACGGATTTCTTCAATTATTCGGTAGATTCAGAATACTCCATGGATAACAAAAGTCGTTTGATTAAAAACTTTCTGTAGTCATTTTTCAAATTTTGAATCACGCCCTGGTCCAATGGCTGGCAACGTGATGTCGTATTTGGCGGTAAAGAAAAATATTTTAACATTTTTTAACTCCAGTTTTGGGTGAGGTGCAGCATTATCCAAAAATAAAAGTACATTTCGGTTTTGCCTTTGCATTTTTCGGTCAAATTTCATCAACCAATCCGACATCATATCCTTTGTCATCCATGCTTTCTTGTTATAGTACCATTCAAGTGGCAATTTTTCCATGCTTGATCCTTTAAAACAACGGGTTTTTTTATTTTTTCCAATAACCAGTGCATTTTCTTTTTCTCCATTCATAGCGGAGCAAAGTAAATAGTGAGTCTCTCCTTGAACGCTTTCCCGCCAGGACATGTTTCGCCTTTTAAAGAAAACGTTTTATTTGGCAAGGCGCGGAAAAAGAGTCCCGTTTCATCGACGTTATAAATGTCTCTCGGTGTGTAGTTTTTGATAATAGTACATAATTTGGTCCGCCAATTATCTGAATCAAGTCTACAGCCGCTGCTTCGCCACAGATGGATTTGAAAGAGATATTATGACGTTGACAGAACTTCCAACTTTAAAACCATCAACTTCTAGATTCTTCGCAAATTCTTGTGCTTTTTCCTTCATTATTATAGCGGATATTGGAATGTTTTTGAAGCGTACTTTACAAAACCAGTCGTAGACAATTTGGTCTATGGCAGCACCCCCAGTTTTCGCAAACTTCTCGGTCTCGGCGAGTCGCTTGTTATGATTGCTCTTGTTTCTCAAAATATCACTAATTTGAGATTTTACTAAACATAATTTTTCGGCTAATACTCTAACACTAAGTTTGTTTTTTTCCGCGTACTGGATTATTTCAACTTTTTCTTGAAGACTCAAAAACTTTCTTTTGTTTGAAGACATATTGATCGCACAAGAGTAACATGAAAACTAAGATATTCTATTGATGAAGACTACATTTTAAAAAAATAAGGTGATCTTTTTATTATGCAATTCACCGCAGTTTACCTACAAGCCAGACAGCATAAGCCAGCCATTGTTAAATTAGTGCTATTAACAATAGGTATGCGCCGCGCCGCTTATTAGCATAGATCTAAATATTACCCATAATGTGCAATAAAAATACCGGCATTAAATGTGGGTTTTTCAAAAATTATCTGAACATTTGTCCGTTCTGAAGAGGTAAATTTTACTGTTTTTATTAAAAATGTTCCAAATTTTATTGTCCATGTCCGTTGTTGAGAATGTCCGTTGTTAATAGGGTTTAATACACAGGAATACATGTACTGTACATGTCCGTTAAGGGAAGTTTCACTGTATATATTTGCAAAAAAAAAGTGTGCTCAGAAACAAGTTTTAATCATCACAGCATTTTCACAAGGATCGGGACCCAAACGATCAAAGTTCAATGAGGATTTGTGCAAGGCGTTTATTATTAGGCGAATATTCCACTGAATAAATTAAGTAATCCGGCCCTGAAGTCATTTTTAGAGCAGTACAGAAAGACATCAATTCCACATGAATCCACGTTAAGGAAAGACTATGTTCCAGATTTGTACAGGGTTGTTTGGATTCAATTAAATTTTTATTTTATTTCACTTTTGTTTATACAGGGTGTTTCGTTTTGACGTGACACATGTCAACTTTCTTAATTTAAATAAGGCATCCTATATATTATTACATGCTTCGATTCTACTGTTAATTTGCGAAAGTTTTTATAATAACATCTATATTTGAATTCTTTATCGTTTTTGAGTAAATTGAGTTTTTAGAATTTTTTTTAAAAAAACATATTTTTTTGAAAAATATTGGTGCAGTTTTATTTATTTATAATGAACAATTTTTAATAAACAGTAATTTGAATTTGTTTGAATATGTTCTAATTGTATCTTGTGATGTTGAACGAGTATTTTCTGAGTACAAAGTACTATTGTCAGATAATAGAAGAAAATTTGAATTTGATAATTTGTTATATTTCTGCTTTTTTGATGCGATAATAAATGCATATTTGCTTTAGTCAAAAGTGACAAATTTCATCCTGCATTGTCGTTTGATCTAAATGTAAATTTTGATTCTGAATTTCGTCCCGTAAATTTTGACAATGAATACTTTAATTTTAGAGACGCCTCATTTCGTGATATTAACATATTTCTCGGAAATATTGATTGGGACGAGGTTTTGAATGGAACGGATGTGAATGTATTGTTGGATGGATTTTATTGTATTATCAGTTCTGCAATTGAATTGTATGTGCCCAAAAGTCGTGCTAAAAACCGTTTATTTCCGAAATGGATGAACCATGACCTAAAATCCATTCATCCAAATCCAAAAAAGTAGCTCACAAAAAATTCAAAACAACCAAATGCTGGTCAGATTATGTTACTTTCTCAAACATTGGGAAAGAGTGCAAGAGCCTTTCTAAAGCATCCTATCAAGAACATATTCAAAATATAGAAATTTCAATAAATAAGGACTCTAAAGAATTCTGGAAATACATTTAACCCGCATTCTCCCAAATACAATGTTCCTTAAGGACTTCAACTCAGATAAAGCTGAGGAAATCGTAAATTTTTTTGCAACATTTTTTGGCTCCGTTTTTAACGAATCAACTAATTTCAGTGATGATATTGCCTCAAATTTTCATTTCGAGAGGACTGTGGATATGAGCATTTTACAGGTAAAGCCAATTGATGTTTTTGAGGCAATTTCAAAACTTAAGCCGAGTTTGGCTGCAGATCCGGATGGGGTGCCAATGAGCCTTTTGGTGGAGTGTAAGTATATTTTGTATAGTTTTTCCTAAACATTGGAAAATATATTTTGTTAGTCCTATCTTTAAAAATGGTGATAGGTTCAATATAAAAAATTATAAAGGTATTTCTAAAGTTTCCCTAATAAGTAAAGTCCTTGAATTAATAATTGTGGACAGGATATCACCCTTTATAAATAATGTGCTCCTTACAGAACAGCACGGCTTTTGCGCCGGCCGTTCAACATTAACAAATCTTCTATGCTATGAGGAGTTCTTGTCGAATGCCTTGGAGAACCGTCACCAGGTTCACTCTGTTTATACGGATTTCTCGAAGGCATTTGACAAAGTTAATCATAAAATATTAATTAAAAAACTTGAAGCGTTGGGGTTGTATCGCCCTCTTTTGTCGTGGCTGTCCAGCTACCTAACGGGCCGAAAGCAGGTCGTCCGAATAAACAATGTCCTCTCCCACGAGATAAGTAAAAAATGTTATACAACATTGTTCTGTTTTACTCTAGGCAGATGATCTTAAATTATTTAAGACCATCGAATCAAATTGTGAAAAAATTCAACAAGATTTAGATAACTTTTTAATCTGGTGTAACACTAATGATCTTTTGATCAACTCAAAAAAATGCTTCGCAATGCGGTTTAGTCGTATAAAACATCCTTTGCAACCTAAATACAATATTGATGGTGTCCCGATTGCAGCTCTTCTATTAAGGATCTAGGAGTAATGTTTGATGAAGAATTTAGGTTGACCTTCACATCGATTTGGTTACCAACGCAGCCCTCATGGGTTTCATGAGAAGAGCCTTGACGGATTTCAATAATTTGTCCTGCTTTAAAACCATTTATTGTACTTTTATAAGATCTAAATTAGAATATGCCTCCTCAGGGTGGAGCCCTCAATATGCAGTCCATATTCAAAAAATCGAAAGAGTACAAAATAGGTTCCTTAGACTAATAGCTTACAAATCGGGTATCCCAATAGATGAGATAGACTATGAAGAAATTCGTAGAACTCTAAATATTCCCTTTCTCTCCAGCAGAAGAGAATACCTGGATATTTGCTTCTTTCAAGGTTTGATAAGCGGCACAGAGAGGGCTTCGGATCTGCGTCTGGTTGGCTTCTCGACACCAATAAGAACTGTTCGTTCCCAGGGGTTATTCAATATAAAATTCCATCGCACAAATTATGGCCAGAATACTGCATTAACAAAAATGTCAACGTTATGCAACAGGGTAAGTAACGACATCGATTTTTTCAACACCTCAATTAATTGTTTTAAGAAAAAAAATGAAAAAAATAATGTTCTGAGTGGGCACATGCATTCAGTTTGGAGCTGGTCTCAATATCATTGAATAATTTTTAAACGTTATTCATGTTCTTTTTTTGTTTAGAAATTATATTTTTATGTCTACCATATGTTTTTTTGTTAAATTTTGATATTATATTAGATAGAGTAATACCTATAAGAAAAAATTGTCAATTGTATTGGTTTTTATACCGTAAATATATATATTTCAAATATTTAAGTGCATATTTTCCCTTGTTTCGGAGCATATCTGCATGCATATTTTTAGATTTTTAAATGCATAATTATCCTAAGCCTAATTATTATTATTTTAATTACTTACTTTTCTTAACTGTATCTGCTTTTTATTATAATTACGCTCATCTCACTTTTCTTAACAGATCTGTTGGTTACAAAAACTGAAATTGTCTATTGTACGCCTATTTAATTACCCAAATTTGCCTATAATCCAAACATCGTTCAACATAGTTTGCCTTCTTATAATCCCGTATCTCGGAAATCAAGAACTACTACACAGATATGTATATATGCATTTAACCTAGAGTTAATTAGTGAAGTATGTACTCTCCGTGTTAATGTTTCTAATACACGAATATTCTTTTCGCCCACTTGTTTCCACGTAAAGTATTGCTTAAAATATTTAAGTATAGACATTTCAATAAAGCACTTATAATTTCTAGGAGATGTTCTTTTTCAAATCGGGTATCATTATTAACCATCTTGAAGAGACTACTTATAATTTAAATAATCTCTTTGAATGCATTAAGAATATGTTTTTAAAAGCAGCTTATTTAGACACTTAAAATCACGTGGTTGTTTTTGTTAAACTTGCATTCGATAATTGTGGTTTAAAGTTTTAATGGGCAATCGTCTCTAATGGATTCGGATGAACATACATACTTAAAATCAACTAAATGTTTTTGTTTCTATGTCCAATCATCTTTGTTTCTATACCCAATCATCTTTTTTTCAATGTCCAATCATTGGTCCATAAGAAGCAGACGTAGTACAACTTTGTTGAAAAAAATCTATAAATTTCTTTATGATATTTCCTTTTATTAGGAATGGCGAAGTGTAATACAAATTAGGTAAGTAGTCATTTAGTAAGACATGTATACTGTCTTTCCAAACATTTTTATTGGGAGACCTTTTGTTCCATCATATTCGATTCCTACCAATATTTTACCAGTTTCTACCTAAGCCACACTTGATTTTTGGTAATAATTTAAAATAAATTTAATAAGCAGTTATCACATCGGCACACACCGCCATTTTGTTACGTCATGTTGAATTTATACCAGTTGATCTCTATATCATATTTAATTTTTCTGCAAAACTACTACCGTAACTTTACTAGTTTATGTTTATATCTTAAAAATGCTTACACAAAATTTGTAATTACTTTAGCAAGTAGTCTTTTTAGGTTGATTTTTTAAATATATTAGGCCGCCATTTTGCTTTCATATTTTATATTCACACTAAAATGTTATCAGTCCATTTCGATGAAACCTTTCAATTTTGTGCAAATTTTGGGCAAATAGTATAATTAGTTTTTTTCGTAGTTATTTTTTTTTTAACGTTTCATTAGTCCATCTTGTTCCGGCATGTAGGATTTGTACCAAAATATTACCAGGTCATCTCCAAATAATAATTTTTGACTAAAATTTGAAACCAATCTGAGAAGTAGTTTTTTAGATACTAAGAGACAGACAAACCGACAGAAACCGACACACAAACTGACAGACAGACTGACGGAATTGAGAAAACAAATTTGTAGGCATCTGAGGTGATTTTTTTCACGATTATAGTAGGTACTTCCCTTTTACGAGGAAAGTGAAAAGAGTTTGTAGAAATACATATTGAAAATTCATTCTCAGTGACCCAAGTAAAATTTGCTCAAGTACAGGGTGTCCGGATTTGGTTGCCAAAGCAGGGTATCTCGCTTATTTTTAAAGATAGAACCTTGCGGTTTTCATGAATCTGACCAATTTTTTTGTGAAACTCATGAAGCCGTAAACAAAATTTTCATAGCCTTCTTCGTTTATGAGATACAGGGCGAAATTAAAAATTTTGCATTTTGGGACCCCCCTCGTATCTCGGTTATCCTTTAACTTAACGCAGAGGGAAAAATTGCTGATTATGCAGTTTTTTACGCTGGATCCAGTGGCGTAGTCATATTTTTCATTTGAGTTGTTATTTTTTAGATATGACCCAAAGTTATGTTTTTTTAAAAGGGACACCCTTTATATTTGTCCAGAAATTGATTTGTCCTTTTAAAAGCTTCTCAAAAATATATAATAGTATGGGTCTATTTTAATAAACAACAACAAAAATCCTAATTTTTATAATTATCATCCCAAATTTTGCAGTAGGCCATGCAAAACGATGCCGTTTTCTTTTGTTTTCTTGGAAGCAAGTGACATTTCCCAATTTTGTACGCGTGTATAAAATATAGCGCTAGTTTTTTGTATTTATTTATTGTGTAAAAATATATTTGTATTATTATGGAAGAAAACCAAACTTTCAAACATTATGGTATACTCAATAGGCACAATAGTAGATTCTGGTCCCAGGAAAATCAACACCAAATATTTCCTAGAAGACAGCAGGGCAGGTTTGGTCTAAATGTGTCCTGCTTCATATTAGGAACACATATAAAATTTTATATATTTGAGGGAAATCTAACAGCCAATCGCTATATAGAAATTTTAGAGGCAGCTATACCTGAATTACTTGACGATGTTCCTTTAGCGCAAATTAACGAAATTTATTTTCAACAGGACGGTGCTCCTGCACACAATTCTGGAATGACGAGATTATTTCTGGCCAATAATTTTACCAATCAATAGATCGGAACAAATGGACCTATAAGATGGCCCCCTAGGTCCCCAGATTTGTCGATTTTAGATTTCTTTTTATGGGGATATCTGGAAAATAGAATTTACAAAGACCACTATGATAATGTCCAAGATTTAGGAAATGCAATAAGAGAAAATTTTCGCTATTTACAAAATCATCCCGTTATTTTTTCCTAAAACGAATACGAAAATTGTGCGAAGCATGCATAGAACAAAATGGAAATCAGTTTGAACAGTTCTTTTGATTTCCTTCGTTACTGTAGTTGTTATACGACAGTTGATTTTTGCTGAAAGGCTTGTTACATAATAATTTATTACTGTTTTGTTCTTGTGTTACATAAATCTAGGTAGGTGGTACTTTTTTGGTGTGAAATTATCAATACACATTTTGATATATAGATTTAATTCCATTTTTTTTATTTATTGTTAGGATGTAGATATTGTTAACGACTTTAAATAAAAGGCAGCATTGTTTTGCATGGCCTACTGCAAAATTTGGGATGATAATTATAAAAATATGTTGTTGTTTATTAAAATAGACCCATACTATTATATATTTTTGAGAAGTTTTTAATGGGCAAATCAATTTCTGGACAAATATACAGGGTGTCCCATTAAAAAAACACAACTTTGGGTCATATCTAAAAAATAACAACTCAAATGAAAAATATGACTACGCCACTGGATCCAGCATAAGAAACTGCATAAGCAGCAATTTTTCCCTTTGCGTTAAGTTAAAGGATAACCGAGATACGAGGAGAGTCCCAAAATGCAAAATTTTCTATTTCGCCCTGTATCTCATAAACGAAGAAGGCTATGAAAATTTTGTTTACGGCTTCATGAGTTTCACAAAAAATTAGCTCAGGTTCGTGAAAACCGCAAGGTTCTATCTTTAAAAATAAGCGAGATACACTGCTTTTGCAACCAAATCCGGACACCCTGTATATTCAGAAATCAATACCGCCATAGAAAAACAATAGCTTCTTTAGATTTTAAATCAAATTTTACGTAATAGTCACAAAATGGCAAATAGAAACATTACGTCAGAATTAGAAAAAAATACCAAGGGAAAAGTTTAATAAAAGGAACTAAATATTTCCTCCAAGCGTAGTTTTGTATATCTGAAAATCTTCATAGGTATTACAGTTCAAAAAAATCCACGTAAATAATTCACTGAATTCAGTGTTCAGATCTCGTAAAGTAAAAATCGCTGAAGATGCCTCGTGCAATCGAATGGAAACATCGGAAAATAATTCCAATCTGACACGGTCTAATCTCAAGAACCCTGATTTCTTAATTGACCAAAGTCGTGAAAGCTTACGGTAACCTCGTTTATTATTTTTTTTAGTTGCGTTGAAGAGTTTCTCCCCCATATGTTTGCTTTTGATTGTCAAACGGCACTACACACTGTTTATGTTCTGATTTTGAGATACACGTTTATAAGTGTCATAGTGCTCCTCATTTTTTTAGCTTACAAACTGAAATTAATTGTTTTCCATATTTTTGTCACATTTTTGAGGAACATGGCTGTTCCATCGTTACATACCACAAAGAGGAAAATTTTAAATTTAGTGATGATCCAATTAAATAAAAGTTAAATTCCCACTTTTCTGAACAGACACACGGAAATTATATACAACCATCAATTTAATTTAATAATAGTTTATTGCTAATATTCCTTTTAGTTGCTCTGATTTTGTTAAAAAATTGTAAGAATAATAGTTTATGTTTGTGATATATTTAAAACTTGATAACAATTAGAACCAAAACGAAGATGGTGGATAAAATTTTCAGAAAATTTAAATATTATAAGAACAACGTTATAAAACCACTTGAATACAACTTATTACAGAAAATATAGATATTTTTATTTATCAATTAAGGGAAAATAATATTTTTTAATAATAGCTTGTATCCTATGTTTTGTGTTATGAGTTTACGTATGTACCTGATGTGGAACGGCATTAATTTCCATTTCCTCCATATCCAGGTCATCATCGTCTTCCAATATATCCTCATCCTTCACATTTTTATCGGGAAGTTTGTCAGCTTTTTCGCTCTCTCTTAGTCCGTTTTCTTTCGAGTTAATCATAACCGGCTTCTTCCAGGGCTTTTTGTTGTTTGCCTTATTCATATTTGCATTCAGTGACATTTTTATTGCTGGAATTTCTTCACCTAAAAAAGCAGTCAATGGTTATTTTTTCATTTGGTGGTATCTTAACTATTAAATAAAGGCGAACAACTTAATTAATATTTAGTTTTAATATTAAGGCATACAAAAACGTAAAAGATTTGCAAAAGGAACTTGCCGATAACTGAAAACCTTTTTTTAAAGCAATGATTACTAATATTATGTATGTAACAAAAGTTTTATGTTTTTTTTATGCAATTGGAAATTATTGATACAATGTATCGAAATTATATATTAAGAAAGCATTTTCTTAGCGTTTAGCTAACAGGAATTATCATTTAAATTAGACTTAATTTTCAATTATCCTTAATAATAACGATAATAATTTATTCAATAATGGTTACAATGATGATGTTATTGAAGCCTATAGATTAATTAATTACATAATATAGTAAATTTAACTTATCTATAAAACTATTCCTATATCAAACAAATTTACATATTATATACAAAGGTTGAATAACGAGCATATTTATCAATCTACCGACGTTAATTCCAAAAGAAAGGGCATTGCCTAAGGCATGACTGTTTACGTCTTGTTTGCTAATGCCCTTTCGAAAACTAAGCAAGTGAACAACAGATAATAAGATATCTTGTTTTACAAATTATGACAAAAAAAATGAAGAGAAAAGCCGAGAGAAAAACACACCTTCTGTAAATAACACTGGCCGACAAGACTTTTCTAACACCGGCCAGCTCATAATTTTCACAATGGAAATACCCTCCCAATAATTAAAAAAATATTCGGAAAGCCCTAGTACCATTTTTAATAGCTTAATTAGAACCTTTTATACTGGTAGGTAATAGTATATTGTGTAACAAGTGCGTGAAGTTAACTTTTATACACGAGTGTGATGTTTGTGGCCCGAGCCGAAGGCGAGGGTCACAATATCACACAAGGGTATAAAAGTCTTCACGCACGTATTGCACACTATACTTTTTCTACAACCGTAAATAATACAAGTACGAATTAAAATTAAACTATTTAATTTTCTCCTTTATATAATACAAATTAAAAAAAAAATTAATTTTCTGTTTTATAATAATTGTATATTTTATATTTTATAATAATTGTAACTTTTTAATAGAACTTATAGTTAAATTATTTAATTTTCTACTTTATAATAATTGTAACTTTTTAATAGAAATTATAGTTAAATTATTTAATTTTCTTCTTTATAATTATTGTAATTATTAATAGTAATGTTGCAATTTGTTAGATTACTAAATTTAACTTCTGTAGCCTCCTTTGATGATGATTTGTTAATAATATTGCTGCTTGTGATCGAGGTCATATTTGGATTTTGAACTGACAAAAGTCTATTTGAAATATCATTTTTCTTGTTAAGGGAATTTTCTACGTAACCCTCAGCTACCGTTGAAGATTTCCAACCGCCGTGTTGTTTTAACATTAGTAAATCTGCACCGGTTTCAACTAGCAAGGAAGCAGATGATCGTCTGAAACAATGGCCTGTATATTTTTCTGGATGTGGTAGTTTTAAAAATTTTGCTATTTCACTAGGCAATTTTCCAAATTTGTTTATCCCGACGACTTGGCGAGTACATTTTCCTCCTTGATACTTGATGAAGAATTTGTTTTCTTGATAATTTTGGGGACGAAGGGCGGCATATTTTCTGTATAATTCTAAATGCTCGGTAATGGTAAATTTTCTTGTTATTTTGGTTTTTGTATCAGGGACGGATACAACAAGAACACTTCCTAAATCTTGAATATCGCACATTTTTAGCTTATAAATTTCGCTTCTTCTTAGAGCACCAGCAATCCCAAATATTAATATCACTTTGGTTAATAAAAAAACTTCGTCAGGAGCCTTATTTATGCACTTGAAAATTTGTTCTTTCTCCAATATTCGAGATTTTTGTGGAATATATCCTTCATTCAATGTCAGTGTTATTTTTAATGCTAATAGTACTTTTTAGCATTGAATAATGACTCCATTGTTGATGATTTCACATTTTTTGACAATTCTGATAAATATGCGAGTAAAACATTTTCAGAAAAGGTTTTAATATTGTTCTTACTGCGCCAGGTCATAAATTTATTGTACGTGTTTTCATAAATTTCCTTTGACTTCTGAGGTAACAGAGAATTACTAGCTGTTTTCGCTGCTTCCGTAATATCTGGTGGAGTACACATTTTTATATCAGAGTCCATAATTATTGCTTATTATAACTTAAAATAATAAACTGTTCAAATTACTATTCGAACTTAAAGTGTCTATTTTAAACTGTTTGCATTGGCAATTTGAAAACTCGTTACCATGACAACGATACAAATTGCGAGGCACGGCCGCCTAATAAAATTATTACCAGTGCGGGCCCGGTGTCTAAAATTAATGGCGGCCCATGCATTTCTTATTGAGCCGGTGCGTGAAGTAAATCCTTTAGGGAAAGCATTGTATTTCACGCATCGGTGCTTGAAAACAAGCTTTAGCTACTGCAATCAGTGTGTAAAATAGGATTTTAAGGACGGTTGTAGAAAAACAATTTTATTGTGGGGCGGTTAAAATGGGTTCATTTTACAACGGACAAATTACCTAGACAGGTTTGTAGACAACAATACACATAAAATAAACGTTAAACATCACTCTTCTGTTGAGTTTGGAATTGAGTGGTTCTCTGTGTATCGATAAGCAAGTGTATGTGAAGACGAAAATGTCAAAATTTCTCCTGACAAATTTTGTCATATTTGTGGAGAATTTCTGATGAAATCTCAAGCCAGGCCATTTTCCGAAAAAGTAAAAAAAGCCTACTTTAAATATTTTTCTGTATTAATTGGGGATCAAGATAAGCGGTGGGCTTCCCATGTGTGCTGTGTTAGTTGTAGTGTATCATTTCTGCAGTGGATGAAGGGAAAGAAAAAAAGTATGCCTTTTGCAGTTCCAATGATATGGCGAGAACCCACCAATCATTCTGACGATTGTTATTTCTGTCTGACAAAGACTGAAGGTTATTTCAAAAAGGGAAAGCACAATATAGAATATCCAAATTTGCAATCTGCCATACGACCTGTTTCTCATAATGCAAATTTGCCAGTGCCGATTGCGTCTTTAAATTGGCAAGCTATTGATTTGGGAGATAATTTAGATAACGCATCATCAGGCAGTTCAGAAGAACAGTGCACCGATCCCACTTTTACCACAGGTCCCAGTTCCGGCGAGCCACATTTGATTGTTCAAAGTGAATTAAATGATTTAGTACGTGATTTGGGTTTATTCAAGCAACAGTCAGAACTTCTGGGTTCCCGTCTTTAGGAATGGAACCTATTGGCCAAAGAAACAAAAATTACAAATTTCAGAAAAAGAAATGCTATGTTTTCTGAATTCTACAGTATAGAAAATTCGTTGTGCGCGTGTACTGATATAGACAGTTTAATTCAGGAACTTGATATTGAACATTCTCCCCGTGAGTGGCGCTTACTTATAGACTCATCTAAATATAGCTTAAAAGCTGTGTTATTGCATAATGGAAATTTAAAATCCTCTATACCAGTTGCCCATTCAAATGCAATGAAAGAAAATTATGAAAATATGCGCACGATTTTGAATAAAATAAACTACAATAGGTATAAATGGCAGATATGTGGGGACTTAAAAGTTATATCGATTTTAGTGGGACTTCAGGGATGATATACGAAATATTGCTGTTTTCTTTGTTTATGGGACAGTCGTGCAATAAATCAGCATTATCTAACAAAAATTTTGCCAGAAAGAAGCGAATTTCAACCGGGAACTCAAAATGTTAAATTTATACCTCTTGTTGATCCCAAAAATGTCCTTTTGCTTCCTCTTCACATTAAACTTGAGCTGATGAAAAACTTTGTGAAGGTTTTGAATAAAGATGGTGATGGATTTAAATACCTAAGACAAGTCTTTCCTCAGTTAAGTGATGCCAAATTAAAAGAAGACATTTTTTTTGGGCCACAAATCAGAAAATTGCTGGACGATGGCAATTTTATGGAAAAGCTTACCAGGCAGGAACTCATTTGTTAATATAGTAAAAGGATTTTTAGGCAACAACGTGGCTGAAAATTATGAACAATAATTAGTTAATGAACTCTTAGATGCCTATAAAGCGATTCTCATTAAATATTCACTTCCTCCATTCCCATCTGTCATTTTTTCTTAAAAATTTGGGAGCTGTTAGTGACGAGCAGGGTGAAAGGTTTCACCAAGATATCAGAACAGTGGAAATTCGGTACCAAGGACGATGAGATCTAGCCATGATGGGTGACTACTGTTAGTTTTTAAAGAAAGAAGATAAGACACCTCATAAACGGAGAAAATAAAGTTTAATTAGTGTTTTAAGTTAATATTTTTCTCGTTAACTTTTCTCTTAGATGTATGGTATATTTAAGAGGTGAAAACTGTAAACGTAGTCAATAAACAGGGTTAAAAATTTTCTGAAATCATTTTTTCTATAGATATTAAGTATCGTAACATTCGATATGGTTCTATAACTCTAACAGGAAAACCCTACGTGCTACAACTTTCTATTTGTTATTTTCGTATTTGGATAGGTCAATTCTATTAGATTATGCTATTCTGATTTGTGTTACAACAAAAAATTTTTTTTTGTCGGCCAGTGTAATTAGACTCAAATTGAGGCCTGGAGTAACCTTAACATTTTCTCTTTTCTTTCAATCCTTTATCTTTTTCATTAGGCAGAGAGAGGAGGAATGATAGGCAATTTTCGATTAATCTGTCGCATCAAATTCTGAAGGGTCAAGTTATCTACTTTGCAAATTTTATGAAATATTATTTATTAATCCATCATTACCCGTAGTTTCTAAATTCGATAACGTCAAATATTATTCGTTATCTTATCACAACGCTGTTTCTTCTGAAGTGATGTTTTCTTAAGACACAGCACATCGGAATCCCGTGTGTTTTTTTTAGTTCTCCACTAACGGTCATATGAGAAACAGGAAATCTTCGTGCCAATTTACGAGACGATGATCCCTATCGGTTTCTAATAGCTTCTACCAACCTATTTGACTGAGCATTAGTTAATGCTTTAGGTCGCACATTTTTAGGAAGATTTACTTATGGTGGGCCTTGCTCACATTTGCAAATATTTATATAAATAGTCCAGATAGCGATATTTTGATCTCGAAAATTTCTGCTGACCAAATAATACAGTGGCTTCGAAAAAGCTACGTTTTCTTTTAAGCTAAAAATTATTTTTTCCTTGTGGTAAACTGTATACCGTCTACATCTTAGATGTCAGAACCAACATTCTTGGATATCTGAAGTGGAGATTTTTTAAACATTTAAAACTGATTTAAAATGCAATTTTTGTTAGACCACTTGACTAGAGTGTTTCATACTGGCAAAATTCCATGGCAACCAGCTGTCTCCATCGCAAAAACTATAGTTTTGGCTGATGGCGATCAACTCAATATTTTGTTGCATTTTGAAGAAACGTGCAAACGTTCTAATAAACAAGTGGATGCCCGGTACATGTTGTCCAGCGCAAAAATTGGAACAATGTGATTACAACTCCAGGTTAGATTTTTGCAACAACTTTATGGGCAGACATTTCTTAGAAAATAAATTTGCTAATATTATTTGTACTGATAAGTCCATATTTTCAATATCAACTAAAATTTTTAGTTGAAGAAATATCCATTGTTAGGGCAGTAAGAATAAAAAAAAAGTTATGGCAGTTTCAAGATCAGGAAGAATTTCAGTAAAGGTTTGGTGTGGCATTTATTGGTCCAGAATAATAGAAGAAAACTTTTACTGTTGGAGTCAATGCATAGGGGGTGTATGCTGGCCTAATTCCAGCCACGACTAAATAAGGTATGCTTGGAGAAAGAATATTTCCTTTAAATTATATGATGTTTTACCTGCGATCGCTCGAGGCGTCTTCAGGAACTTTGTGCAGTAAAGATCCCTGAAAAAGCCTTAAGCAATCGCAGGCAAAACGTTGGAAAGTAATTCTTAGAATTTACTTTATCTCTAACCCTTTGAGATTCTAATTCTTAGAATTTACTTTATCTCTAAGCTTATTATTATTATTATTATTTAATTCTCATAAAGTTCTTCTTTTCGCAAAAAAAGCATTTATGATATTAGCTCTTCTCTAAAACGAAATCATTAATCAACTGTGTAAAGTTTATATTATAGAAACACCATCTCTTCTATTATTTAACGAAACACTAACCTGAAGATATAGCTGCTTCATTTTCATGAATAATATCATCATATAACATGTCTTGTTCGTTAAGCGTCTGGTCAACTGGATCTGGAGACCTATAAGAAAATTGAGGGGTTAACAGACATAAAAATAAGTACTAAAATAATTGTTGCAGCATTCAGATATTTTTAAAGACCGTTAAATTTAATTTGCCTTCGATAGGATTCGAACTCAGGCGGTCACATTCCTTAATTTTGTGGTTAATATTTGCACTTAGTTTGAGAAGACTGAAGGCAGCAATCATCTAGAACATGATATTCTAAATGAGGTAAATAAATAAAAATTTTACACCACCATTTTGTAGCCAATCAGATATATCATTTTAAACCGCTACCATGGTAACTAGAAAATTTTCCAGACATTTTCTTCCTCCTGGGGTACCCCCATTAGATTACACTAGAATTTTTTTGACATATTATGTCAAAATTTAACTGTCATTTAAAAACTACCACTTCGGCTTGTACGCTAAAACTGGAACTCAATCCACCACCTTTAGTAAAATAAAATTAAAAGCAATCGCTAAATAGAGCTATGACCATCTGACTTTTAATCATTTATTATCTTACCATCTTTTCTGAAAAAAAAAGTTGCCGTTTTCGGCTTTTGTTTCATCAATATCTATAGTATGCAGCTCAATAAGAGCAGCCTCAGGACACCATACCAATCGTCTTATACAGGGGGCTATAAAAGAACCTGTCATTTTTTAAAACTTTCTTTCTCTTCTCTTTGTGCGTCCAACGACTTTGAAACTTTTTCTTTCGTTTCCGACATGTGGGGTTTATTCAAAAAATTGATTTTTTAAAATAATCTGCTGAAGAAAACCCAATTGTGGTAATCAAACGTATATCTATTAGATTATGAACAAGGTTGGCACCCTTAAACTTTCCAACACGAATACTGTATATAGGGATCACCAAAAACTAAGAGGTAGACGTTAAATAGTGATTTGTTCGGTTTGGTTTTTTTTATATCAATAGTAATAATGGACATTTATAACGAACAGTTTTTTTACATTCAAATTTTCTTTAGTTCATACAGATTTTGCCTTTAATTTAAAACAGATGTTTTAATAAAAAATTTAAAATCGCCTTTTATCGTAGATATAATAATTGTCGTTATCCAAATAAAATACAGTTTCACAGGTTATTTTAATTAATAGAGACTTACTTAAACTGTTTACTCGTCAGTTTGAATTAACTGAGAATATGTCCCTATAATACAGCAGGTAACAAAGGTCAACATTGCTAAAATTTAATATCGGTAGTTTTTGGTGCACCCTGTATACAATATTCATAGTTGAATACTTAAAGGTGCTAACTCTGTTCATAATCTAGACAGATCCTACTGAATCTGATTGCTATAAGTGGGCTTTGTTCAGCAGACCATTTTTAAAAAAGTCAATTTTTCTAAAAAACCCTGTATGATGGAAAGGAAGAAAAAATTTCGAAACCGCTAAAATTTTTTTTTATATCTAGCTCTAGATTATTTTGGTAGCACAAAAAGAAAAAGAAATCTTCCACAGTAAGGGTTCTGGTCGAATAAACTTTCCAAAAAATGACAAGGTCTTATATAACATCCTGTATAAGACGGTTGCGATGGTGTCCTGAGGCTGTCCTTATCGGGCTGCATACTCTAGGAATTAGTCAAGGCAAGGCCGAAAACCGTAACTCAAAATCGTCATCCATGTTGAAAATATTTTTTTTTGAATTTCCAGTAAAAATTTCCTTGGTGCATTTTCAGTTTCATTGATTCTCACGAACTACTTGTAAAAAGACACAATTTCCCATCTTCAGTGAAATAAAATGGTATGTGATCGATAGATTGATCTACTGTATCTTTTTTTGAAAATAATGTAGGATGTAGGTATGTATTTCAATTTCATTCATTCTGCTTCGAACTACTTGTAAATCTACCATCTTTAGTTCTAGTGAAATACAATTATCTAAGAACGATAGATTGAGCTGTTACCAGCTGACTTTATCTTACATTATCTAACTAAAGTTGGTAGCTTGACAGGCATAGCCTTCTTTAAAATCTTGAATCAAATAATCAGCCTTGATTTTTAGTTTTATGAATACTTTCGTTAAGAAATTTTCTTACCAAATACCAAACGAGTGTAAATTATTTCTGGAATTATTTATTGGTCATAAATATTTTTCGTGGCTTCAAAAAATTTCCGGAAATCATTTAAGCTGTATGGTATTAGAAGTGAAAATATGTGAAAACCACTTAAAACCTTATTCTCTGAGAAAAAGTGCGAGGAATATAAAGATATTTATTTCGGTGCTAATCTTTCATCAATTAAACAAGAAATTGCTGAAAGTTTTAATAGCTTTTATATAGACAGTATTCATGAAATTGTAAATAATGTTCAAACTGTAAAATTTCAATTTCCTTAAGGACATAATAACAGCTTCTCTTTTGTTAAATTTGGGAAGTTTAAAGGAATGGATCTTCACATTAAAAATAAAGGTAGTCCAGATGAAGTTACTGTCCACTTTTTTAAAAAACTTTTTTAATGAAATATGTGAGCCTTTTCTTGATATTATAAATAGTAGTTTATATAGTGGATGTGTACCGAACGAACTTAAAATAGCTTTATTTTCCCAGTTAGAAAAGTTAAAACTGCTAGTAAAATGGATAACTTTCGGACAATATTATATGTGCTGTCGAAAAAGTTTTAGAGAGGGTGCTTTGTAATGAGTTATTAAATTTTATAGAAACTAATCAAATTTTTAGTCTGGCTTTAAAAAAACATACAGTTGTGAGGGGGCAGTTCAATTTGTATTTAATGAATGGAGACAGTTTATAGATAAAGGAAAATTTGCGGGTGTAATCTTTCTTGATCTTAAATAAGCATTTGAAAGTATAAATAGAAAAAAATATTATCAAAATTAAAAGTATGTGGAATAATCGGTAAAGTTTATGAATGGTTTTGATCATATTTATATAACAAAAAGCGTTATTAAATGCCAATTTTTTGTATCTACTGAAAAGCGGATAAATATAGTGGTTCCTCAAGCTAGTGTGTTAGATCCTTTATTGCTTATTTTATATATTATCGATTTTTATGCGGTTGATACAAAAGTGTATTTAGCTGAAAACGATTGTAAGTTAGTTGCAGATATAAATAATGAGAAAGAATGGATTTAAGTTAATAAATTGAAAATTAATGTATCTAAAACAAAATGTATGATTTTAAGGTCCTTAAATAACTGCATTTCTTTTAATGACTTAGGTTTAGAATTTAAAATTAGTAACTGTATGTATCTAGGAATAATAATAGATAATAACCTTAAATTCGATAAATCTGTAAACTAACAATATAAGAAGAGTTTTAAAAGTTGCAATTTTGAATAGATTAAGGGCTCATATTTGCTTAAACTCGAAGAAATTGCTATTTAATTCATTTATTCTTTTATTTTAATTCACTTTTTGTAGTACCATTTTATAAAGGTGTAGACAGACCAATACTTCAAAACAGAGCAATGAGAATAATTTTGGCCTGAGATAAATACCCTAGAATTTTGGATATTCTTGGAAAATTAAATTGGATGAATACAGAAAACGGTTTAGAATATAACTGCCTGGTTCTTATATATAAAAGTACTCAAAATATATCTTAAATATATTAACAAAATTTAACCAACTTCATATTCGTAACACAAGAGGGAACCAGAATTTTATTTTATGTGAAAAAATTTAAAATCTTAACAGAACTCAGTTTTCTCAGGGGTTTATTAGAATATAATCATTTAAATAGTTTTTACAAATACTATGATTTACCTAAATGTAGATTTAATTTATTTCTCAATAACATTTTATTTAAATCAAATAAATAACAAACAGGTATTTGAAATTAGGTTATTAAGCTTTTAAAGTCTGTAAATTATACAACCAACATAATATTTTAGTTCAAACTCATATATTAATTTGAAATAATCAGCATGAAAATAATTTGTATTATGTTAATTGCTCCCCTCCTCATTTTACTTTATGTATACTTACACTTACCTGTCTTTAATTTCAGACGAAGACACAGTGTCGTCTTTTCTTTCTAAGGGATTAATATAGTGTTCGAAACTGGTATCCAGAGATGGAGCTTTGTGTGGCTGAAGCTGGCAGTGGTCCAAGCATCCGTGTCTACAAATTTCGACTTTACATTTGATGTGTACACTCAAAGCATCAGGAAACTGCAAAAATACGCTTTATTAAAAGGAGGTAAACTAAAAATACCACCAAATAGAAAACCAAATGTAAGAAAAAGAAAATGTTAATGTTAAAAATGTAGTCAACGTATCCATGTGAACCAAAGACTACAAGTTTTTTTGGGTTGCAAATTCTGTCCCAAAAGGTGAATACTTTTTAAAATATTCCTCCAGAAGCGGCAATTTGCCCGGAATATTGTAATAAAATTGTTTTGTTTTTTTTTCATATTTATCTTAAATTAACGAAAACATTATCCAGAAGAAGGTGCTCTAGATTTTATGAAAGTATTTACCAATTCAATAAAACCTGGAAGTTTATGCAGTAAATATGATGTGAGCTTACGAAATTTAAGTAAATTACTTTAATTTTTTTTAAGCGACAGGAGTTTGCGTCATGTTTTTACCTGCAAGTTTATTTAAGCGCAATATTTTCCTCGTAATGGGCTTACATCCTTATGTTAAAAAATCATGGTTCTTTGGATTAGACCATGTCGAATTGGAATCACTATCCAACGTCTCGGCTTCGATTGCACGAGGCCTCTTCAGGGATCATTATGTCAGGAGATCTGAATATCTGACTTGTGCTCGCCGAACCGTAACCCTTTGTTATGGTCGGTTTCCACATGTTTCGATTTATTTTTAAAATCGTGGTACCGACGCTAGAACCATTCATAATATGACCGTCGTTATGCTGGTGTTCAACTACAGCAGTTTGAAAAGTTTATTTCATTTCAATACATCGTTCATGTTCCTCGAATCTAGAGGATATTGAGCGTACTATCTCTCTCTCATACATCGCAAGTATTGTCAAATCTTCTTATGTTTATTGAAGATTTACGTACGTTGGACCACCGAAGCAATCATGCTATTTTGCCTGTAGTGTCATATATGTAGAGAAGACAACATTATCTATCTATCTAAAATATCTTCAGTGCAATAGCCATTGCCTATCACAGCCTCGGTCAGTTTCGATGTTTCCCATGTTAGAAAATCTTGATCAAAAATCGCAATGGCTCTAAATACTAGTGAGTTAATGACACATTTTTTTGTGCTAGAGGGTAGTGGGAATTTGCATTTAAGTATCTATTTGTATGCCTCGGTTTTCTATACACATAACGCCCTAATGTACCATTTTCTTTCCTTTGAACAAATGCATCTAGAAACGGAGTCGTTCCATTAGATTCAATTATCATTGTTAATTTAATATTATGATATTTTTAATTAAGGTGGTCCAGAAATATATAGAGATTTTCCTGCCCATGAGGCCAAACAACAAAAAGTATCATCTACGTATATAAACCAGTGTTTTGATTTTAGTGGAGTGTATATTAAAGCAATATCCTCAAAGGCCTCTATAAATATATTCGCTACTACAGGTACCAGAGGAGATCCCACAGCTGTCCCTTGAGGTTTGTTCATAAAAAGTTCCTTAAAAATGAAATAAAGTTATTATCAAGATTATTATTTTCCAATATATCTGATATATTAGAAATTGAATCTATAAGAGGAACATTTGTTTATATTGATTCTACATCGAAACTGAACAAAATGTCTTCGAGATCGAACTGGATTGCCTCAAGTTTTTTCACGAATGTATAGAGTTTTTTATAAAAGAATCTGTTTTTCCAGTAAATGCATTAAGAAAATGTTAAAGATATTTATGTATGTGGACGAGATAATGGGTATTGCACTGAAGATATTGCGCGTTAAATTAAAAGATGTAGTAGTCAAACTCTGGGAAAAGAGAGTGATAACTAATGTCGATTTTCCCCACATATATGACACTACACACAAAACAGGATAATTATTCGGCGGTCTAGCATATTCTTTACGATCCCGAAAGATGTTATACCTTTTCAAACAGAATGAGAATACAAGATTTCTTTCTACTCTGGAGAAGTATACGTGGGAGACGCCCAATATCCACTAGACTTAAACAACATGAACGATGTATTAAAAAGAAACAAATTTATTAATCTGCTGTATACCACTGGCCATAATATAAATGTAAAAGATACCAAATTTCTAACATCGGTTCCAGGATTTTATAAACGAAAAATTAGAGAAACTATTGACATTTTTAAAGCTTGCCCGAATCTCTTCGAGCTCATTCAGTGTTCAGATCCTGTAGAGTAAAAATCCCTGAAGATGCCTCGTCCAATCGAAGGCGAAACGTCGGATAGCAATTCCAATTTGACAGGATCTAATCTCAAGAACCATGATTACTTAATTGATCAAAGTCGTGATGGCTGTCGTTCTATCCTTTTGTTTTATAACTATCCTAATATTAATATATTTTGATCTACTGTTTGAGCTTGATATGCTCTGTAAGGTTTTCAATTTTTAAACTTTCTCTTTAAAAAAATACATGAGATTATTAGGTTTCCTTTAAAATTATCATAAATTCAACTAATCTATTTGACAAGGGAGGGAAAAAAAATTTTAGAACTAAACGTTTCTGGTTTTATACATAAATCGGCGTATGTCTTTCTTGTTGTGGGCTTTTATTTTATACTTATTTCATTTTAGCTTAAGTAAAACTGACCCTAAGGGGCGTTTAACTTCCAAACTCACCCTTAAATACGTCACTGGGTAATTATAAACAAATATCCTTTTTAGCTTTTACCATGAAAAATGTGTTTATAATTCTTACAGCAACACATAATTTGAACACATTTGAAAAAATTTTACGTCATACTAAAATTGAAGATTTGATAAAAAAATATAGACATTTTTTCAAAAAAGATCATCATTATGTGTAAAGCACTAGTCATAGCTTTTGATGGGGATTACAAAAAGTATTTTATCAACGACCACTATAGAATATAGACAAAAACACAGGATCTACAGGCTCAGTAAATAACTCATCACACACGGTAAACAAATTGTACAGTCAGCGTAAACCAAACGCACGGCCACCGTAAACAAAACGCACAGTTGAATGTATTTATGCAGGACCTTTAATATTTCGTGAGTAAACCATGATCGCGCGATCGCCCGTCAGCAGCTATAGTCATAGCAACTGTTAAATACAAATTACAAGCATACTTTTTCGACTGTTTTAGTTAATTGTAAGTTTTCTTATTTGAAAATGTATCTGTTATCTACATATTTAGTAAAAACGACAAGTGTTCGTAGGTACAGGATTGTACGTAATGCGTATTGTAAAGCAATTAGGCGCTCCTGGAATTAATTTTCCATTCGTGCCTAATATTCGTTTTACAACACTTGTTACGTAATATACTATTTCTTATAGGACAAAAGATGAAAGCAATATAAAAACGCAAGTGACAGCTGCCGTGAAGTAAAAAATCGCTCCAATATCATAACCTCAATCAAAAACTCGATACATACATTACATTAAAGGAATCTTAACGGAATATTTTGTCACAACAATATATCATTAGCTATTAAAATATTATAAAGACATTGTATTGTAATTTCTTTATCTCATAAAACAGACATTATTATGAGTCGTTCCGATGATAAGCGTTAAAATGATAGAATACACAGAGTTAAATTTAAATAAATTATACTGTGAAATGAGTATATTTTGCATTGCAAACGAAACAAGTCGGACACTTTTATTAGACAATTGGCAGGGATTAGAAAAGATTTAATTCATATTTGATTTAGGTTTTTGTGTATATCAGATGTGAAAAAGGAAACTGTATAGGGCTATGGGTTGTATGAAAATAAAAGTGTATATAAACAGGTGTCCGCAAGGCCTTCATTTTTGAGATATAAGGCGTCAAAAATTTAATTTCTTTAGACATAAGCTATTAAAGAGAGATTATTTCTTAATCAAAAAGACATACTTCATTGATGTCGGTGTCGAAACTCATCTTCTAGGTTTTTACCATTGAATGCCATATTGTCATAACAAAATGAAATGTCCCCCATCCTCTTGAATGCATCATCACACACCTCGTTGAAATGACTCTAAATATATACTAGTTATTTCATATAGCACCATTAAGAAAAATTAACGAAATTAATATCAGGGCTGCGAGTTGGCCAAAGGAATTCATTTATGCGAACGATCCAGTGTCGCGAAAAATTTTCGTTAAGGTGGTCTTTAACTACATGAAGAACGCATAGACTAAATATTTTGTCTGTGTATATTAAGCGGAATGTCATGTAATAGTAAAATAAGACGATTTTCTGAAAATTTTTAAAAAAATTTATCCGTGTATTTAAAAAAATTTGTGACAATCTCAGGATCACATCTAGACATCATGGACATTAACCACAAGAAGGTCCCTGAAAATCCCATGGGGAACTAGCCTATTTTGGGGTAAAACCGTGTGCAACTAAACCATTCCGTTGTTTTTTTTTAAATATACCTAAAATACTTTTATGGCGTTTAGTATATGAAAAAATTTTAACATCTCATTTTTTTAGCAAAAAATGGCCTATTAAAGAATTTTTTGAAAGCGAATTCAGTGAAATAATAACGGCTCTGTAAAAGAAACACAAAAAATCCAACTTATATTTGTGCACCATAACTTTCTGTAATTTCTAGTTCAAGAGAACCAGAACGGTTCACCTTTCCAAAATAATTGTTCCCAAAGTCTACTAGGTTTACAATTCTAGGTCTACTACGGTTAAAAACAACTCCTGCTGGCCGTAACCATGAGCTTTCACCATATCCATATATTTTGATACCATACTTTCACTAGTTTGCAGTTTACCAAAAGGTGATAAAATCTTTATTATTCATGTTGGATTTTTACTCAGGGAGGTAGTGTGGCAGTCTCCGGCAAAATATAAGGGCATTTTTACAATATATAAAATATGTTCAATACCATTTCGGGACAAGTTGTCCAGATGTCACTTCAAATATATTGTTCCTTCACGCAATGTCTGGCTGTGATACAACAATGACCTTTTATAAAAAAGGAAAAAGAAATGCAATTACTACAATAAAGAATAGTAAGGATCAACTTGCAAACATTGAAATATTTAAATGCGATTCACCAGATCTAGAAAGTCTATTGACGTCTGGTGAAAAATTTGTTTTAAAACTTTATGGCAGCTCAAAAAGTAAAAATTTAAGTGAATGTCGATTTTTAAAATATAACCAAAGTATTGCTCGCAAAAATATATTTGCTAATTTTGAATTGTCGACAGTACCCCCTACTAAGGAAGCTGCACATATGCATAGTAAAAGAGTGTATTTACAGGTGCAAAGGTGGCTTGGCAATAAACTAAATCCTGAAGACTGGGGTTGGGCAAAGGAAAATAACTGCTTAGTAGCACAGCAAAGTCTTAAATGTATAGCACCTGAGTTTATTTTAAAGTTTTTGTTTTGTTGATGCAAATCAGGCTGCTCCAAAAATTGTACATGAAAGAAATTTAACATTAAGTGTGTTGATAGTTGCACGTTTTGTGTGGGGCAAACACTATTTGATAAGTTGAATTTCACCAAAGTTTGCTTGTCACAAATTAGTTTGAGGTTGACTCGTAATTTTATTGGTCTGTTAAGTCTGCCTAGAATTTCAAACGAGCCAATTAAGAAATTATCCAAAAACCGCACCAAATATTTGCTAAATATTCGTGAAAATTCTTTGCACCCAGGGGCGTGCAGTCCATGGAAGCAAGAGAAGCAGTGCTTCTCCAAAAAAAAAATTACAAAACATCTCCTAAAATGTAATTTTTGAAATAGGAAACCATTAATTTAGTTTATATTAAAAATGCTAAAATATTATTTTAATTATCAAACCCATAATAAATGCGGCCTTGCCTCCGACCGAGCCGAGCAATAGAACATAGAATAGAACCTATGCGGGCCGCTACCTTCCCTGCAGCCAAGTCCTGTATGCTTGATTTCCTGTGAATCGAGCCAGAGGTTATTGAACTTTCCACGGGCTGTTTGCAATTTTTGCATTTCTGTCGTGTGCTTTAAGTGTGGGCGGAAGCTATCGCTGGAGTAGGTTCTTTGTTTGAACGGCTATCCGTGTGTTGTGTGATACGTACGTCGCGTCGTGCAATAATACGGACGTGGATATGCAAATACCGTCAACTTCGGCTATCGGTAATAACGTTGAAAATGTTGGAGAATTTAGTAAGAGGAGTGTGTGTGAATGTGTGGTTTGTGTCTTAATAATAAAGGGATTTTCAACATTAAACTTCGCTGATAAGCTTCAAATAACTTCCAAAGGAAGGGAAAACCGCCTATGAAAAATTTTACCACAAAAATGAAAAACTGTATTAGACATTTTTATCCGGAAAAACAATACGAACAATTTAAATGGCTAACAGGGTGTGAAAATATAAGTAAATTATTTTGTTGGTCATGTTTACTTTTTGAAAATGAAAAAGGTCTCTGGAATAAAACTGGTTTTTCTGATTTAAACAATTTCCATAAAGCTGTAAAAAGACACATTATGTCCAAAGTGCATTTGCAGGCCATCATAAAAGAAAAAGTCTTCGGCAAAACCAGAATTGAACACGCCCTTAATAAACAGTTGAAAATTAGTCACCGCCAACACAATGAACTAGTCGATAAAAATAGGCAAATATTAAGAAGACTTACGGATGTTGTTTATTTTCTCGGACAGCACGAATTGCGATTTAGAGGTCATGACGAAACAAGGGTTTCTTCAAAATTTTCAAGATTTACTTAGTTTAATGGCTAAATATGATGACTGCTTAGAAATCATTTAGAGCAATCTAGCGTTTTTCGCGGAACGTCGAATCGAATCCAGAATGATTTAATTTCCGCTGTTGCAACCATTATTCTAAAAAGAATTAAGCAAGAGATTGGCGAGGCGGGGTTCATTGCTATTGTTCAGGACGAAACAACTGATATCACTAATTTTAGCCAATTATCTATAGTAATACGCTACGTTAAAACAGACGGAAGTATTCAAGAGCGATTTTTAGGTTTTAAGAATGTGTCCGAAAATCGTACAGCAGATGCATTATATACCGTAGTTTATAATGTTACTTAAGAAATTAGTGGAGAGAAAAAAATAGTTGCTCAAAGCTATGATGGAGCTACAGTCATGGCAGGACAATTAGGGGGTCTGCAAGCTAAAGTTCGAGAAACTTTCCCAAGTGCTGGGTATGTCCATTGTTTTGCTCACAAATTAAATTTAGTTTTATCCCAGTCCATCAATCACATTAAAGAGTGTAAAGTATTTTTCGTAACTTTAGGTGGCATGGCTGCTTTTTATTCCAAGTCAACAAAACGTACACAAGCTCTGTACTCCATTGTCCACAAACGATTGCTCAAAGTAGCTCCTACTAGGTGGAACTATAATGGAAGACTTGTGTTAACAGTATCTGAAAATCGTGAATTACTGATTGAACTATTTGAGAATATAATAGAAAATAATGAAACGTGGGACTTAGAAACAATAAGTAGTTCGAGGGGGTGTTTGGACTGTTTGAAACGAGATTTTAATTTTAATTATTTGTTGAACATATTTTCAGAAATATTTCCGTTCTCGGACAATGTTTTTAATATATTACAAACTAGAACAAATGATATTGCTTTTTGCCTAAAAAAAGTGGATGATTTTAAGTTCATGTTAAGTCAAAAAAGAGATCACTTTGAAATATTTTGGGAGAAAACGATGACGTTACAAGTAGAGCCATAAGCTAAGCGTCTTCGAACAGACAAGGTGGGAGATGTTCAAACATCATACAGACGACTCTTTTATCAAATAATCGATAAAATTCAACAACAAATAAACTATAGATTTAATGGTACTAAAAATCGATAAAAATGCGCTCTCACACATCTTTATCAAAAGTTCTTAGCCGGAAAAGATATATGTATAATATGCTATTATACATATAGATTTAATGGTTTAAATGATTTTAAATTCCTCGAGCTCTGCAATTTTGATGCATTTAAAGGAAAAACTTTTCCAGAAAATGCGTTTAAATCTCTTCTTCTTCATTATGGCCAGTTCTTCGACCGACTGTTACTGCGGTCTGAACTAAAAGTGATTTACGAAACTGATGACATTAGCACAAAAAATAACGCGATGCAACTAATGCAATTTTTAAAAGACAAGGAGCTGGAAGATGCCTACACCGAAGTGCCGAAATTGTGTGAATTAGTATTGACAATACCTGCCACAAGTTCATCAGTAGAACGCAATTTTTCAACACTTAAAGGTATAAAAAATTTCGTGACAAATCCAGCGGGACAGGAGAGACTTTCGCATACATCGCTGTTGTCCATTGAAAATAAACTTCTCCAAAATATGTCGGAGCATCGACGTTTTTATGATGACGTCATTGACGAATTTGCAAAACATGATCGAAGAATCGAATTACATTACAAATAGGTAAGTTTCTAAAAATTGCTTCCCTTTCTTAAAATTTCACAGCACGCCCCTTTCTGTAATGTGATAAAGTTCACTCTTCCAGTAAAGGTTATTTCATTAGTAAATACAATTCTGCTTAAAAATAGAGGATTTTGGGTAAAACTGCAATCTCATAGATACATCATTTCCTAATATATTTTGTACTGGTGTAGACGCTATGACCCATTGCTTCTGGGACACCTTGTGTAAGCAAGTTTTGAGAGGATCACAGAGTAATAAATATTAAGGATTTCGTGGAAATAAGGAATAGAACAGAATATCCATTACAATCGGAAGAATTACAGTGCCAAAGAGTACGAGTTGGCAAGCATTCAACCAATTCGTAGTGAACATGACAGCTTACAAAATAATTATAGAATAGAATAGAATAGGATATATTACCAGAAAATCATACATTTCGTATATAGGATCATCAAGAAATTTACAATAAAATAAATTATAGTCAATAAATAAACACAATAAAATAATATAACCAAACTAATCAATATCAAAATAAATAGAATTTAAATAGCATATAAACAAATAAATAAATAAATAGACATAAATAAAACAAAAAACAATAAACAATAAACATTCTACCAAGCCTGACAATCATCAGGGACAATCACCAAAAGACAACAAAAATATTAATAAAACAAATATAAATTTGTCAAATACTCCTTCGTTTTCATTCCTTGTAATTTATAAACTCCGCTGTAGAATAAAAAGCCTCGTCCAGGAGAAATTCTTTTACAACATTCTTAAAAATTTTACCTTGATACCGTTTGAATCTTTGTGACAGTTTATTGTATAAATACACGCAGTTGTATAAAGGGGATCCTCTGAAAAAAGTTTTTTTATGTTTAGGCATCTTAAGTATCTCAGTATTTCTAGTAAAATGCGAATTAGCTTCGCCTAGCCTTTCACATTCAGAAGCATTATCTTGAACACACAACAGGCATCTCAGTATATATAAACACGGGACAGTTAATATTTTCTTTTCTCTGAACAGTGTTCTACAGCTCTCCAGCGGTTTAAGATTAAATATTAATCTTAATATCCTCTTCTGAGACACGAATATGCGATCACAACCCTTGTGACTCCAGCATACTATATTATTAGATATATGGCTGAAAACCATGCTGTTAACATACCCGCTTCGTCAAGTGAATTTTTAAAATTTAAGATAGCAAAATATGCCGAATTTAATTTGGAGTCAATATGATCAATGTGTTTTTCAAAAGATAAGGTTGTGTCAATATATCTACCTAAAAACTTTGTACCTTCAGAGAATTTTATTTTCGCGTCTTTTTGAAATATTAAGGAGAGAGAGTTCCGAATATATAAGGATTTATAAGGCAACTTAAATATTTGTAAATAATATATAACATATAAAATAACATATTTTATAGATTCATTTACCTTAAAAGCATGGAAGAAGGCATATGTAATTACAGAAGCTCTTTCGTCAGCTCCTCTGGCTTTTAAAAATCGACTGATCATTTTGGGCCTAAGCACACACCCAAATTCATCCGACAATTGGATGACGTGTCCTCCTCCATCGGATGCCACGCAAGACTTTACTCGCATATCGAATTCACCTGTAAAAGATAATCAAAATTAACTAAAAACAATAAATACCAACACCTATATGAGAAAGAAAGAAATCCGAGAAAAGGTTGTTAACATTTTTTAAATCTATGTTAAGTCAAACCTTTATTTAGCAAAATTAGATTGTTTTAAAAGTACTTATCCATACACTCATACGGGGGTCTACACCTTGTTTGTCATACAAAAAAAAATGAAACTGTCGAAAAGAAAACAGGGTGATGTTTTTTTTTCTACGCATTGATAAAAACGTGAAACACAGTTAGCCTCCCTAAGAATCTAATAATATAAATAGTCAATACAGATTCGTTAATTGTAATTACTACCTCATGTATTGCAGATCTCAGTTCAACTAAAATAAAATGTCTTTTTACTTCCCTCGTAATCGTGAAAAAATCATTCTCCGAGATTTTTCAGATCTTAACGTTTCTCTAAATGCCAAAAAACATGTTTTCTCAAATCCGTTGGTCTGTCTGCCGGTATGTTTGTTGATGGCATAACTAAAAAATTACTTAATCGAATGACTTCAAATTTTGGTCAAAACGGGTTATATGGGAATGTCGTGGTAACATTTTGCTTAAAATTCAAAATGGCGGCCAAGTGAAATGTTAAAAAAATAATTATTAAAAAACTATTTATACAATTTATCTTAAATTTTGCACAAAAATCAAGTATTATGTAGAAATCAAGTGATCAAATTTTGGTACGAATCCAAGATGGAGGCCTAATAAAATATATAAAATTCAACTTGAAAAAATTTTGTGCCATAACTAATTGTGGTATAGAGGAGAACTAGTAAAACTGTGGTACTAATTTAAGATGGCGGTCAAATAAAATCTACATAATCGTGAAATAAACATAAAAAAGCCATTTGTGTAGTTTAACCTAATTTAAAAGAGTCTTCCATTATCTATAAATGTATTATGTACCCTGGAGAAAAACCAGTAACAAAATAGGCAATTTTCTAAAACTAAATGTGAATGTAGCATATAAAACCAATAACTCCTCGTCGAATTCATAAAAAATAATAAATCAAGAACAGATTTAAATAATAATTCAGGTGTCTATAAATTCACTTGTAAAGTTTGTCCAAAAGCGCATATAGGGAAAACAGGTAGAAGTTTGGACAAAAGGATAAATGAACTTTATAAATACTTTGTCAAGGTGGCTGACGGGTCTAATTATTCTTTCCAAGTAATTAATTACAACCATCATTTTATTAAAATTTTAAAGTTTTACATACAAAAAAGGCATAAAACTAAATTTACTACAATCTTTAGAAATAAACAAACATAAGCAGATATTATATTTAACGATCAAATTGACCTGAACAACTGGCTTTTTATAAATATTTTTGCTAATAAATATTTAGGTAAATATGAAAAACCTATTGTAAATCAGGTAAAAAAAGGTATTGTTCATTAATTTTCTTTTCATTCTATTTGTATCATCGGATGAAACCACAATGTTGGCGAAACATGTCAATATTTTGTTTTGTTTAATACAGGGTGTTTCGGGATGAAACGGAAATATTCTAAGGACGTGTTTGGGAGGCCAAAATTAAAAAAATTCGCTTGTATTTAATATTTCGGAAACGTTTTTATGAATCAAATTAAATTTGGTTGCGCGTTATAATGACGTTTTGGAACAGAAAGTTTTTTAATACTTCCACCAGTGGCGTGCGTGAAACAGAATTAAAGTTGAAAATCCTTAGCAGAAGCATGAAAGATACTATAATTCTGTTTATGTTATAAACAAAAAATACTAGATTAACGAGTATGTGCCTTCGAAAATACCGCCGCCGGCCTCAATGCATTTGTTGGCTCGTTTGTTAATCGTTCGGGTAGCACGTTCAATTGACCGGGGATTGTTTCTTATGGGAGCTGTAGCATTCTGAACACCATCAAATATTGTTTCTCTTGTTTACACTTTTGTTGCCTAAAATAATGATTTCATCCATCCCCAGAGACAATAATCCAATAGATCTAAGTCTGGTGACCTGGGCGGCCCACCCCTGCCAATCCATCGATTTAGGAAAATGATTTATTTAGGAAATTTTTTACTTGTACGCTTAAATACGGAAGGGCTCCATCGTGTTGGAAGTACAGGGTGATCAGTTAAGGGTAGCGAGCGGCCATATCTTATAAGATATTGGTCGTATAGATTTGAGAAAAAAAAATCATAATAAAAGTCGTCAAGAGAAATTACTGAAAATTATTTTCGAGTTTGTCAAACGTCCGCTAGAGGGCGTAACAACCAACACCAAGTAGAAAAATTGGGTTTTTATAGAATTTTGCCTAATGAAAATATATCGATGATATCATTTTCATATTTAGTGACCATTTCCCTACACTTTTTGTCTAAAATGTTTTGTTCTATATATCAAAATAAAGCGGTGGGGGAAGTTCAATTGTTTTTTCAAACAAACCAAGATGTCTCCCGTTTCTTTTGACCGATTTTAGCAAACTTAGGCTCATATGAAAGAGCATAATTTGCACTACAAAACGCTTATTTGGTTTTGAATTTTTGACTTTTGCTGGCGTCGCTAGAAGACGTTAACTGAATTAGTAGCATATTTTTTAGTTTTTTTCAAAAAAAAACAAATGTAATGGTATATTCATTTTTACATATTTTAAAAGGGGATACATTTTTCTATAATTTAATGAAAATAATTTATCATCTACCTTTTTTTGAACCGTTGATATTCAGCAAAATATTATTTTATTTTATTAAAAAATGGCACGCCACTGCTTTTTGTCAAAATAAAAATCATTTTCGTAATCACTTATTAGTTGCTAACAAAAAGAACCTCTTGACTTTTTTTCGTTAGACGAACGGTTTTGGATTGAAAAAATAAGATGTTTAACAATGAAAAATCATAATAAAACTGTCCAACAACAGCAGGAGAAATAACACTAAAAACATGAACATGGAACTTTAAAAATAAACGTTAAAAATAAATTAATAGTTTTGTCGTAAATGTTCAAAATGTTGTCCATTATTTTGAATGCACTGGTCCAATCTCTTCTGGGTGGAGTTGACAGCTGTCTCAATTTCCGCTCTTGGTATAATATTTATGGCGTTTTGAATTCGGACTATCATGTCTTCTCGAGTAGTTGGTCGAGTTTTATACACCAAATCCTTTATTCGGCCCCACAGATAAAAATCAAGGCAGGTTAAATCGGGGGACCGTGGTGGCCAGAAAAATAGACTGCCTCTACCAATCCAACGGTTAGGAAAATGCCTGTTCAAAAAATCTTGCACATTTCGTGAATAATGTGCCGGGCATCCGTCTTGTTGAAACCACATGTTTCTTCTTACTTGTAAAGGCACATTTTCTAAGAGTCCTGGTAAATCGTTAAATAAAAAGTTCAAATACATGTCACCGGTTAGATTGCCATTAAAGATGTGCGGACCGATAATAGCACCATTAATAACACCGCACCAGACGTTGACGCTCCATCGACCCTGCTGATATGTATTCATATATATATATTATATTATGTATATGATTCACGTAACCAGTGTGGATTAGTGTCCGACCAGTAATGCACGTTATGAAGATTTACCCTGCCATTACTGCAAAACGATGCTTCGTCTGTCCACAATATTTGTGACAAAATATGATGGTTTTCCCTAATGAAGTCTCTAAGCCAGTAGCAGTAATCGAGCCTACGTTCAAAGTCAGTGTCATTTAGGGCTTGATGAATCACGATGTGATATGGATGCATTTTAAAATCCATTAATATTTTTTGCACTGAGCCATAGGATATTCCTAAATCTCTGGAGATCTCTCTTATGCTTAAATGGGGGTCTGCATGAATATAAGCCAACACATTTATAATGTTATCTTCTCTTCTTACTCTACGATTTCTTCTCAAAGTTGGAGTTGGTTGCACTTGGCCATGTTGCCTTAAACGTAAGGCTAAACGATGAAAAACCATTCTCGAATGGTGTCTTCGGAGGAGATAACGCAGTGCATACTGCCTAGAAGCAATCGCCGCATTTTCAAAACATTGAAAATAAATTCTCAACATATCAAAGGCTTCTTCATTCGTAAAAGGCATGATTTGTTGTAAAAATACTTTTTACATAACATTAAATTAGATGTCAATAGCAGGAACTATCAAAATGAATATCAACGTGATTGACAATTTGGTGTTTTGTTTCTTAACGTAGTGTTAGTTAAGTTTGATTTTTAGTTTAATTTATGAGATAATAATAATTATTAATAATACATTATGAACTAAAGCATTCTCGCGCTAATTAAATGATTATTAATGATAAAAATAATAGGTAATAATTTTATTATTGTGAGATGTAATATTTAAAAATAATTTTGAACCTTATAGCTATCATTGTTAAACATCTTATTTTTTCAATCCAAAACCGTTCGTCTAACAAAAAAAAGTCAAGAGGTTCTTTTTGTTAGCAACTAATAAGTGATTACGAAAATGATTTTTATTTTGACAAAAAGCAGTGGCGTGCCATTTTTTAATAAAATAAAATAATATTTTGCTGAATATCAACGGTTCAAAAAAAGGTAGATGATAAATTATTTTCATTAAATTATAGAGAAATTTATCCCCTTTTAAAATATGTAAAAATGAATATACCATTACATTTGTTTTTTTTTTGAAAAAAACTAAAAAATATGCTACTAATTCAGTTAACGCCATCTAGCGACGCCAGCAAAAGTCAAAAATTCAAAACCAAATAAGCGTTTTGTAGTGCAAATTATGCTCTTTCATATGAGCCTAAGTTTGCTAAAATCGGTCAAAAGAAACGGGAGATATCTTGGTTTGTTTGAAAAAACAATTGAACTTCCCCCACCGCTTTATTTTGATATATAGAACAAAATATTTTAGACAAAAAGTGTAGGGGAAAGTTTCAACGCCAACTTGTTAAAAACCATTTGAAATAATGATAATAAGGATATGTATTTAAGCAGTATTTTAATTATTACTCAAAAACGGTGTATCAGACGAAAAAGATTAACGAGACGTTTTTTCTCTAGAATAGATTGCCAATTAAGAAAAAATTATTAATTCTGAAGAAAAGCAGTGGCATCCGATTTTTTCCCTGAGAAATTACCTTACCTTATGTTTCACGCACGCCACTGGTGAAAGTATTGAGAATACAAAAACATGCCCCTTGACGTCGTTATAACGCACAACCAAATTTAATTTGATATCTAAAAACGTTTCCAAAATATTAAATCAATGCGACATTTTTTAAACATCTTTAATGTCTTTTAATCTTTTTAATTTTTTTTTGGATCTCCCAAACACGTCCTTAGAATATTTCTCTTTCCTCCCAAAACACTTTGTTTAATGAAAGTTTTAAAGAAAAATGGTTTTCTTTTTACTTAGTGCCATAAATCTTACTCTGTATAGGATTTATAATTATTAGTAGCCAAAGATACCATCTATGATATGCCTAAAAGTCTTTCCTCCATTGTTTAAGAAATGAAAAACTATGCCTCATTGAATTTTCCTAAAATTATTGGTATTTATTTAAATACTTACATTAAAGGAAACATAAAATTAAGATATTTCAGTCTATGTTTACGTTTATTTATAATGACATGGCTGCTGTATTGATGACAGCGTTACAGCGAAAACGTAGGCGCCGTTATTCATGATGAATTATTACCTTTTTGTCATCGTCATTGGCGACAACATAGACAAAAACTAACCAGAGCCAATGGGGCTTAACTGGAATTTCGTGTCCGAAGAATTTAACATTGCGTGAACAGACAATTTCAAACAAAAAAAACACGACATCTGTTGTTATATAAATTAGCATGGGTTATATTAACCGTGTTTATTAACAGGAATAGTCAAAAGCAGTGTTATCGTGCGGGTCATACGATTTATCAACGACAAACTTTTTAAGTTTGCTTTTCTTTTATTACGTGTAATCATATCCTCCGCATAAAATCCGGCAGATGAATTAGATAGACCTATGATATTTTCATATGAAAAAAGAGGATAAACATATAAATACCAGCAGTTGCAAAACTCTTTGAACGATGTCACTTCAAAGTCAGATTGGCAAGTCAGTGATAAAATGAGTAATAGAAAATAATTTTCGGGTTTTTTGCATCCACAAGCGAAAAAAATGGTATTAAATCTAATAAAATATTACAAAAATGAAAATTCTCCGGCCAATATCCAGGAGACAGTAGCAAAAGCTCTGGGAATCGTTATAAGGACTGTGCAGAAAATTGTGCATGAAAAAAAGCATAATTTACTACCGAAGAAGATTAAGAAATGTATACGAAAAAATCCAAAGACAGAAGACTTAAGTGACAATGTAAAAACTGATATAACCTTTCAAGTTTAAAAAGAAGCTTAAAAAAATCGGGGCATATTGGAAATTGGACTAAAATCGTTGTCAAAATTTTTAAAAATGTTGGGTTTTCGATATAAAAAGGACTGTAATAGAAGATTTTTATGCGAGTTGCCACATATAGCAAGTCAGCGTATCCAGTTTTTAAAGAAATACACGGAAAATGTTAATTCAAAATTTAGAAAAGTAGTATTTTTAGACGAGACTTGGATATTTTCTAATGGAAGTGGTTCGAAATTTTGGCAGGACGAGTCTGTAAAAAGTGTCAAGAGAAAAACGGGATGTAGGACGGAAAAACAGTTGATCATTTTGCATGCAGGTTCTTCAACAGGATTTCTCCCAGGTGCAAGTTTACTGTTTTCTTCAACATCCAGAAGTATGGACTACCATGATTATATGAACTGTGAATTGTTTGAAAAGTGGTTAAAAGAACAACTGATTACAAATTTAGATGCTCCATCTTTAATCATTCTGGACAATGCATCTTATCATTCAAGAATCTTAAATAAACAACCCACTTCCTCCTGGAAGAAAAGTGATATTTATGACTGGCTAATAGAACAAAAACAAAATCCTTTACCCAATATGCTGAAACTAGAACTTCTTTTAATGACAAAATCTATTAAAAAACCAACAATATATGCCGCAGATGAAATATTACGAGAAAATGAACGTGAGGTTTTGCGACTGCCGCCATACCATAGCCAGTTTAACGCAATAGAATTAATATGGGCTGGGGCAAAATCATATTATGAAAAACACGTGAACGATGGTCTTACATTAGATGAAGTGCAAATTGTTTGGCAAGATTCGTTAAATTATAGTACTGGAAGATATCTCTGGAACATACGGAGAAATTAATATGGGATTGGTGGAATCGAGAACGAACTTTAGATATCGAAATAGCACCAATGATCATTGCGCCATTTGAGGACGACTCAGAAGATAAGGCTTTTTAAGTGGTGATGATATTTTTGATATATTAAAAAGTTTCTTAAGGATTATATTAGTCTTTGACGTATATAAATCATAAATTGCGTTATGAATATCCATTTTTGCATTATAACTTAAGTCTTTTGTGTTTGTAGTTTCTGTACATTCCTTATAACGATTCTCAGAGCTTTTGCCACTGGCTCCTGGATATTAGCCAGTGAATTTTAATTTATAATTTTTTTTATTAGATTTGACACCATTTTTTGATTACTTTTTTAGTACATTTGTAATTTTGTAGGCAATAAATAAATAATTATAGAATACTTGTTCCAATTTTAAAGCGTGTTTAAAATAAGTAAATTTTTTTATTAATTATAAGACAAAATTTGATATATAAAAATCGGTAAAGTCGCTTTACCAGAAACTCGGGGCTAATATATATATATATATATATATATATATATATATATATATATATATATAGAGCCTGTATTTTTCGCATGGATGGCCCTTAATTTTAGACTGAAATTTGAAGAAATCGGATAAGTAGTTTTTTAGTTATGCCGCGAACAGATAGACGGCATTGAGAAAACATGTTTTCCGGCATCTAGGGACCCTTAAACGTAAAGATCTGAAAAAATCTCATGAGGGAAATAATAACTAATTATCTTGTGTTTTTAAAAAAAGTGTATAATATTTCTGCAAAATACATTTTTTTTTGTTATCACAATACAAAAAAAAAACAAGTTTTCTTTGCACAGGGGTGGCCCCCATTCAAATAAATGACACTGTATAAGTGGTTTGATTTTTAGGTCAAGCGGGGCTCGTAATTTTTGGTGATTGATAAAAAAATCTCACTTTCATTAAGTGGCTGTATAAACAGAACATATCCTGATTGTTCCACTGATTCGAACCGCCTTCCGACTTTATTAAGGCGCTTGCCATTTTGTGTATTTTTATTTTTGCCAACCAAAAAAATTTAACCAAATACATATTTAGCGAATTTTCTTATTTAGTCCCTCAGCTTTTAATATATAAAATAATATTAAGTGGCTATCTTAATATGCGTAATATAACAAAAAGAAAACTATTTTTTCTCTCCCTGTATATCTGTAAAAAGCCCATCGAGATTTAATAACTCGATAAAAGAATCACACAACATTTTGGTATTCATTGTGTTTTCTGATTTGATTCATAATGTTGGTGACCTTTGGACCCGCACAATAAGACCGCATTCGTCTATAGGGTGTTTAGTATAGAAGATCATAACCTTATTGAATGTTATTCGAATAACGTATATTTGACGAAAAATTGTTCTGAATGAATGCAATAAAATTATTTGGATCAATCCCTCTCTGCGCTGCAATTGTGTAGGCAATGTAGTAAGGAATCGAACTTTAGATCTTTAAGTTTTTTTTTTAAGTTTTTCATTGGACACAGTAAAATTTATAATGTGTTTATAATTTGTATTTATAGACCTCCACCCTGCAGTGTGAGAGAGTACGTGGATAGACTTGAGATGTTTCTTTCCAGTTTTCCTGCAAATTCAAAAATTGTTCTCTGTGGAGACTTGAATATTAAATATTTGGTTGAAACTAATGATAAAATCTAAATGAAAAATCTGTTGCTACCTTGTTTGTTTCTCAGCCAGCTCGAATAACGTCTCAATCGAGCAGTTTAATGGATTATTTTTGTTCAAATTTTGAGAATCAGATACAAAGTATATTGTCTGTGGTGACATCAGGATTATCAGACCATGAGGCTACTTTGATAAAGATTAATTTTAGGATTAGAAAAAGGAAGAAGCAAGTGAAATGTGGCAGATTATATAGCTCCAATAATTTTGATAAGTTTATGTGGAACTGTGAGAAATTTAACTGGCAAATCGTTTTTAATTCTTTTAATTATTTACAAAATTTTAATAATCATGTCCAGCAAATGTTTAACGAAAGTTTCCCATTGCATAAAATCAAAACCAAGTGTAGAAAATTGTGGACAACAGCTGGAATCTTCAGCAAATTTGAGAGCTTTACATTACCTGAGAAAATTCACGGAAGAACTTTCTATAATTATTCCTACAACTACAGAAGTATCTACAGACGTGTGATTAAGACCTCCAAAAGTCTTTATTACCCAGAGCGAGTAAAGAACGTCCAAACTAAAATTCGTGAACATTGGAATATCGTCAATGATCTCAGTAGAACAAAGAATTCGACTTTGGTAAATATTGCAAATAACATTTCAAATAAATTTTACTGCCCTATTGCCGAAAAACTAGTATGTAACTTGAAGTCCCAAATAGATCCCATATCTTATCTACAACATATATCAGTATGTGACTCTTTTTATATGGCTCATACTGACGTAAATGAAATAAAAACAATTAAGAGATATTAAGAATAAGAAATCTTCGGGCATTGATGAGATACCAGTGTGTGTGTGCTTGATAGTCTTTCCGAACAGTTCTGGTTGATGAAATAAACCAGTCATTTGACTCTGGCGTTTTTCCTGATTGTCTAAAAATTGGCAGTGGTGCAGCCACTATACAAGGGTAATGATAGTGAAGTCCCTGCCGTTTCCGTGCAATTTCTGTACTCCCTTCATTGTCAAAAATAATTGAAAAGCTAGTCAAGAATAGAGTTATTGGATATCTGAAACGTAATATTCTGAGCGAGCACCAGTGTGGATTTCAGGAGGCCAAGTGTACGGGAGACGCTATTTTCAGCTTTTTATATCTGTATCTCTGTATTAACGGAGGTGACCTGGCCGTAGTAGTATTCTGTGATTTCTCCAAGGCGTTCGATTGCGTGAATCACGGAATACTGTTGGGGAAGCTGGCTCGCTATGGGGTCAGAGGAGTTATGTTAAATTGGTTCGAGTCCTATCTCTCAGGTAGATCCCAGGTTGTTAGATCTCAACATGGAACGTCGAATATTTGTGAGCTCAGACATGGAGTGCCTCAGGGGTCTGTACTTGGACCGATCCTGTTTCTAATATACATCAACGACCTTGCTACCCTCCAAATTCATGGAAGCTTCACGGTTTTTGCGGACGAACTATATTATGGTCTGACAGAAGAGCTGATCAATTGATGAAGACTGTTACGGAAGATTTGCATCAAATTAAAAGATGGTGTGATTCTAATCTCTTGTGTTTTAATGTCAGCAAAACAAGTGTGCTGAGCTTTAAATTTAGTTAAGTTGGCGTTAATCTGGCAGGTGGTAACATTAAAAGTAAGCGGTTCAGTAGGTTTCTTGGCATTACAAATGATGATAAATTAAAATTTTATGAACATATATGCTCATTACAATAAAAACTAGCTCGAGGCTGTTACGCAGTCAGAATTGTTCGCTGCGAGCTGAGCGAATCGCCGGCGAAATCTGTTTATTTTTCCCCTGCTCGACAGCCATTTGAGATATGGTATTGCTTTCCGGGAGTTTTGTAGCCAATATCTCTTTACCACAATTTTTATTCTCCAAAAAAGAGCTTTACGCTACATATGTAAAGCTAATGGTAGGGAACACTGCAACCCCGTATTTGCGAGTCAAGTTACATTGACCTCGCATTGCTTATTTATTTTGAAGGCTGTCTTTGGTAAATATAGCATTACCTGAGAAAATTCACGGAAGACGTTTGTTTAGAAAGTATGGTAATAGTAACCATGCTGTAAGTACATACAGTACGAGATAGACTAACGTTTTCCCACTGCCTCTACCAAGAACTCTCTAATATAGGAAAGTATTAAAATATTTAATCATTGGCCTCAAAACATTAAAGATTCTGATTCATACGTAAGGTTTAAAAAATCTGTTTCAGAATATCTTAAAGGTAAAGCTTATTATAGTGTGTCTGAATATCTTTACGATCGCATTTATGTTGGCCCATGATAAACCGTTCCTTTAGCGGGTATTGTTATTATTCTTTATTTTACATATTGACATATTTATTTTTGTTCTCCTGTTTGCTTCGTTTTACAGTGTTTTTTGTTCATATATTTCTGTGTTTGCTACTCTACATTTTACTACATTTCTGACTGTCATTATATTAGTAAGTATTTATAGCTTTGTTAATAAATACTTTGTATTTAAACAATAAAGCATCTTTGACTCGACTTTATTTATTTAACGAACGTTTTGAAGATTTAAGTAAAATAAGTAATGATACTGGTATACTTAATTTCATCAAATAATCTAAATAATACAAACTTTTAGATGTTATACATAATTACATTTATAATGTTATTCTATATCTAGTTCTGTCTCATTGTCTCTATCCTCATCTAAATTATTTATAATCGGATAAATTACTTATTATTCAACAACCAAAATGGCCCACTACGTATAGATTTTGATTTTAAGAATGCATCAGTTATTTTTATTTTGTTTCATAATGTTTATATAATTTTTATATAAAAGTTCAAACCAAGAAAATTAAATCAGATATTCTAAGAATATATTATTTTCAAAAATACAATGAAAATACATTTTTAGTAAGTCTTTTGTAGGTTACTTTTTGCAAATACTGACTTTCGTTTAAATTTCTGATCGCGTTTTCTCATAAGAAACCAGCAATAATCCCCCATCATTGCTGGCTCCTATCTGCCTTGGTAGCGTTGCTCTATTGTTAGCATATCTTGGTGGAACCTTTCTCCTTGCTCGTCAATAAAAAATTTACATGGGAGTGCAAAAAGCTAATTTAAAGGGACATGCGACAGCCCATTTTGCAGTAGTGTTTTGTAGTAAGTAGTTCTTCTACAAGTTTTTCCTACTTTTCTACTTTTTTGTTTCCTAGATACTCCGAAACAATCCTTTTAGAAAACCTCTACGCAGCTAATTCAACATCACTTCACTTTTGATCAAACTCTTCAACCCTTAGTATTTCTCTAATTTGTGCTTACTTAGCTTTACCTAGATTAGGAAAAAAGGTGTCATTATACATTTTCAAATCTTCCTCCCAATATTGAACCTCTATGAAAAACCGGTTCTAATGCTGACGGAATACCGGGATATTTAATATTATGTTTGCTCTTTTTTAAAAAACCAGACAATTTTATAATGCAAAAATATCATTCTTCCAAATGATTTGTGGGTTGTCATCAAATCATCGGAACTAAGAAGGGCATAGAGCAGTGACGGCTCGCGGGTGAAAAAGTAAGTGAAGTGCAAATGAAGCAAGAAAATATCGCAATAATTTTTTTCCAGAATTTTTTTTATATGTCGAAGGGGTGGAATATTTTTTAACGAATTTTCTAAATTTTGTATACTAAATCAATTCTCCTATCCTGCATAGCAGCAAGACAATGAACAAATACAGCCTGCGGCGCTTTTTCTATTTTTTTTTTGAAAGCCATTAGATGGCCAGACAACACACTTGCGCCATCGTAACATTGCCCTACTAATATATGTTTATTTGGTCCAAAATTTGATCCAATAGAGAATATAAATTTTCCGACGTTCTATCGGAGCTGACATTATAAAATCCTAAGAATTTCTCGACTACTGAACCTTCTGAATTAACGTATCTTAAAATTATAGAGCACTGGGAGGTTTGCGTAATATCAGTGGTGTCATCCACTTGCGCAGAAAAAACTGTGTGTTCATTTTTTACATGATCATTTAAATAATCAGAAATGCATTCAAATATTTCGTTTTGAATAGTTTTCGAGTCACCAGTAAAAATATTTGTAATTTTTTCGTGATGATCTTTTAGTTCTTGGGAACTTCTCGATATTAATAAACCTAAAAGCTTTTTAAAATTCCCCCTATTTATTGATTCGCTGCTCTCATCATGGCCGCGAAAGACTAACTCTTGTTTTGTAAGGTACAAAATTGCGTCAATTACCAAGCACATAAATAGTCTATTTAATTGGAGGTTTTCGTTAAAATGTATTTTATATAGTTTAGCATTTTCTTTTAAAGTGGCAGCTATAGTGCTTTGATTTTTTATAAATGTTTTTAGCATTAATTCGCATTTTAAATGCTCCGTCGAGTCTTCATGTTTATGTAAAGACCAGTTGCAGCGAAATCCGCGAAAATAAAAGTAAACAACCACCCCAAACTGAACGACACGTGGGTGTAGTGTACCACGTTAGCAATTCACCGAGAGCGTTGTATGGCGCTGGTTAACTTTATTCTTCTATGTTCTCGACGTCATCGAGTACGCGTTGTCATGGCAACGTATTAGGAAAATCGTAAACTAAACATAGCACCTCCAGCAAAGTCGAAGCGGTTTGCGCCACTGTTATAGTTGTTATAATAAAGTTTGATTGAAAGTTTTAAAAAGACATGCCGCCAACGGTCAAGTAAAATATTTATTCGAGATGTACAGTTTATTTTTTGCCAATTAGGTGAATAAATAATGAATAAATGAATAAATGAATGAAAAAATTTAAATTTTAAAAGATTTTTATATATATATATATATAATAAATATAGTTAGATGTTTGCTTGTTTATTTTTCCTGGTGAAGTAGCACTTCACCTACTTCATTTGAATAGCCGACACTGGCATAGAGGAACGTTTGCCATTTAACCAGGTACTTAGATTTGCTGTAGAGGCTTCACACTAATACAAGGCTCTTATTATTGACTTGTTTATTGCACTTCGTTTGTCTATCTAATAGTGATCAATACTTGTTCTAAACTGGTGATCCGACGGCTGGCCGGTTGATTTTATAGTCGTTTCGTACCTCTGGTATTGACTAGAAACATCGGGTATCGAGAGTACTAGAAGCGGCGACATAATTCCTGTATAAAGGGGCACTTCGATAGGCTGACCCTTCGACGACTACGGGGTGTAATGAAATAAGGAAATACAAGGACATTTTCGTTATTTTAAGTTCTAGGTGCTGAAGATTGGGGGGAAAGGGGGTCATCCCAAGACAACCCCATGCAGTATTGGCCGATTGTGCAGAATTTCCTTAACTTAGGGAAAACGTTAATTTGGCAACGTCGTGCCCCGGTATATTACAACAATACAGTTCACTTTAATATGTGAAACACCCACGTGCATATTGACATGTACCGCAGTTATGCAACATTTCCAATTTAGCCCTGTGGCTTAAAAACTAATAGGATTATGATAATTTTGTTAACGGTATCTTTAATTTTACGAAAAAGTAGACTGTTGCGAAAACCGTTCTATCTACAAAAATAACGGAGATACCCCGCAAAAGTACCCAAAATGGGACACCCTGTACATCATAAAAGCTTATTGACTACTATTGATCAGTATAATGAAGATGTCTCCAACAAAATCTCAATATTTTCTACACGTACGATATAAAAGGTTGATAATTTTTTTCTGTTAAAACGTGGATTTGCTGGAGTACCTGCTAACGACTGTATAGGAATGGTCCTCTATATATATATATATATATATATATATATTTTTTAAATATATCTAAACTATATATTTTGTGGCATATATATAATATATATATATATATATATATATATATATATAATCTATATATATATATATATATATATATATATATATATATATATATATATATATATATATAAGTATATATATATATAGTGCTCATTTTAAAAATATTTTAAATTATACGGGGTGCGTCAAAAAAGTAGGGCAACTAAAAGTTGGATTTTTTTTATATAGGACACCCTATATTTGACTTGATTTTTAAATTCTACATAAAATTCTAACACTTTTTTGTATAATATGTTATATGTTTAAAATTGATACTTTCTTAAACATTTAGGTTTAAACAAAAAAAAAATAAATTTGATGCACATCTATGACTAGCAATACAACGCCTAGTTGTGCCACTAAAAATAAAATATTTTGCTTTTGCACAAAATAAGCATGAAATAAAAGACTGCTTTCGTAATAATGAAGATATCACATACAGGGTGTCCAAATTTAAATGCAAAATTTTAACATTTTCAAAACAATTTATTTCAGATTTTTTTAAATAGAACCGCTGTATATTTCTATTTAGTCTTGTTAAGAATAAAAAATCTACAAGTTTCATTAAACATATTATATACCTATCTACAATAGTTTTCGAAATATTTTCAAATTTCCTTTTTTTTTGCATAATTTAGAAAATCAACAACTCGATCAATCAAAGTAGCCATGGAAAAAACAGTCTATAGCAACTGGCGACTAAATGTATGAAATGTCAAAAACTTGTTGTTAGCGCATTGTATTTCGTCTTTCGTATTCTCGTCTAATTTAAAATAACTTTTTCACAAAATGAAATGATAGATATGGTCTATATATTGGATGCAGCTCAGAAAAATTGCCTTCTGGTCAAAAGGCTATTGAAAATATCCGGATCGACGCGCGCCTTCTAAAGTGGCCTTTCAAAATGTCATGGAGAGATTTGATGCTAGTGGCAATGTGGCATATTCAAAGAGAACAGTTCTCAATAAAACTGCTACAAATCAAGATAAAGAGTTGGAAATTCTACTTCATATAGAACTCAGCATACAAGAAAGAAGAGACGCTAATTTTAATCAAAAACGGATTGGTCGTATCGGTTTTATCGAATGGCTACGGGTTCGATCCCGTCTAGAGACATGAATCTTTTTTTAATACTGTTTTAATATTTTATTTTGTTTATTCACGTGAGACTTAACCTCATTTTAATGTCCATCAAATATGTATAAGTAGTTGTTTGTTTTGTTGTGCTTTAGTGTGTTTTATTCTATTTGTAAGTTATTGTTTTAGGATTTGTGAGTGTGATTATTTACTAAGGTTCTCTCTGTTGTTTGTAGGTCTGATGATGCTCGAAAGGGCGAAACACGTGTCATGTTTGTTGTGAATTGTAAAATTATAATTTAATGAGACCGAGACTTGGAGTCTTTTTCTATGTTTGTTATTAACTTTTAGTAGCCCTACTTTTTTGACGCACAGCGTATAATTCAAAATATTTTCGTTGACTTACCCGGTACAAAGTCTATGGCCATAATAAGAGGAAGCCTCTAACAGAATCTCGAGATATCGCATTCATAAACGTATAGTATAATAGGTTAGTAATTTTTTTTCTGTTAAAACGTGGGTTTGCAGGAGTAGCGGCTAACGATTCTATTGAAATGTTTCGCTACATATAACAATAAAAATAAACGTAGATAATCATCTGGGACAAGTTCGCTCTTTATGAAGACTGTTTTGCAATTTCAAGTATACATTAGTTTTTTTTAAGATGCCTATCACCAGATTTAAACGAATGCATCACTTTTACGGCAGTTCACATAGTTTTGTAGATGTTCTTTTTTAGACGGACTATCGTAATGGCAATGGTCAGCAGTTCTATATTAAATTAAGGCATATCAGACATTAATCAAGATTCGCACCAATGATATAACATAGTATGCTTGTACTCATCTTGCTTTATTGTTTGCGGATACACTTTATTATCGTATCCTGGATCGTTTGCTCTTAGGCGATGCGTATCTTTACTTTAATTATAAAATTAATTCCTTATATATCTAAAGTCACTTCAGATGCAAGTTTATACTATTCTCATAATAATCCAACCATTACTGTTTCCGTACTGTTTATTTAAAATGTTTTTACCAAATAGGAAGTTTCTACGCTAAGGCTCAAAATTAAAATGAAACAATTGTTTAACAATATTTATTTTTGTCTGTTAGCTAGTTTTACCGATTTTAAAAGTTGCCTTCTGGGGTATAAGTGGAAAGATTGAAATAGTAAAAAATATCCTCGAGATTTTTGTAGACTTTTGCGTTTTAGAGGTCCTCAATGTCCATACCGTCGCTCTGTCATGTCGGTCCTGGTTAGTTTCAAACCTAGTTTAAAACTAATCTAAACTAAGGTGATATGGATAGAAACTGGTAGCGTTTTGATAAAAATCCGAAATCATCGAAAACATTTCGAAAAGCCTTTTTTCAAAAGTACAATTTTCGAAATTACATTTTTTTTGAAAAAAAAATTAGATTTTAAAATAATAAATTAAAGTAATCTAAAATATTTTACATTAGATTTGGAAAGCAGTTAATTAAATTAACCTAAAATAATTTATAATAATTTAAAAAATCGTGTATGCAAAGAAGTTTTAAACGACTTGTATCCAATTATCAATCTCTTATGATTTATAAAAATATAATTATTATTATTAACACAAAACAATTGTTTGTTAAGTACCAGTATATTAATCTATAAAGGTAACAAAATTGGACTGTCTGATAGTGATGTTGACCTTAGTGTATGTATATTTTACAATATTCTTTTGTTTATAATTGATTTGTATGTTCCTAATTGTAGAGCGAAAACTTTTAAGTTTCCAAGTTGGATGTCGCCAGAGCTAAAAACTTAATTACTCTTAAAAAAGCCTAAATAAAAATTATAAAATTAGCGGTTCGATTGATGATTATGAAAAGTTTATAAATATAAGGCGCCATTGTAAAGAAATGTTACTGGTTACTCGTAATGACTATATTAAAAACATGGAGAGTCCATTCAGAGTGATTCGGGTGAATTTTGGAAGTTTATACGTAATAAAAAAAAACACTTGGAATTACCAAATTCAATGTTTTTTCAAGATAAATACTCTAGTGATCTACAAGAGATAGCAAACTTGTTTGCTGCCTTTTTTGGTTCAGTTTACAATACAGAAAATGCCAACGGTCATATGTCACAAAAAACGATACATACTGATTCCTCACTGAACTTGGGTTGCATAGAAATTTCTTTAATGGATGTTCTCAATTACATTGAGATGCTTAACCCAAAGCTTGGAATGGGCCCTGATAACATATCCTATACCTTTATCAACAACTGCAGGTTTGTTCTGGCACCTATTCTTTATAAGATATACTCTATGTCACTAAAGCGCGGATACTTTCCTGAAGCATGGAAATCTAGTTTTGTCACTCCAATTTTTAAAAGTGGTGACCAAGGCAATATAGAAAACTATCGAGCAATTTCTAAAATATCTTTATTTAGTAAAATATTTGAGCAAATAGTTACAGATAAAATTTCATACAATTTAAATAAAACTTTGTGTTGTGAACAACATGGATTTTTGAGTGGCCGATCCACAGTGACAAACTTACTTGTATATACTGAGTACTTGTCGGAGGCTTTGGAGAGTAAGTGTCAGGTTGATGCAGTCTACACTGATTTCTCCAAGGCCTTTGACAAGGTGGATCATGTGATCTTGCTGGCTAAGCTTTCTGAACTTGGAATTTCTGGAACTCTTTTATCCTGGTTCCATAGCTATCTGACTAACCGAAAACAAATTGTTAAGATATTTAATTTTCAATCTATTTCTATCCTTGTTTCTTCTGGAGTTCCACAGGGGGGCCATCTATCCCCATTATTGTTTAAGCTTTTTATTAATGATCTTTCTAAATGTATTACCAACTCAAATTTTCTTCTATATGCAGATGATTTCAAGCTCTACAAGTCTATTGCATGTTATGAGGATTGTATTGGCATGCAACAGGATTTGAATCGTTTTGGAGAATGGTGTTGAGTTAACAAACTTACTTTAAACATAAAAAAATGTACTGTAATGCATTTTTATCGAATTAAAGATCCTATTATATTCGACTATTCAGTAAACTCTAATATTTTATGTGCTGCTGACTCTGTGAGAGATCTTGGGGTGACTTTCGACCAAAAAATGAACTTTAATTTACATATTGAGAATGTTTGCAATAAAGGGTTGAAGCTACTTGGCTTTATCTCTCGATCACTAAAAGAATTCAGTAATATATATTGTTTTAAAACTTTATACTGTTCCATGGTTAGATCCATCTTAGAATATGCAAGTCCAATATGGAATCCTTTTTATGGCAAATATATTGGGATGCTTAAAAACGTCCAACATAAATTTTTAAGGATAATAAATTATAAATTGAATATACCTGTTGAACATTTAGATTATATTTTTTTAGAAAACATTTTAAATATTAGTTCTCTTGAACAGAGAAGATTTTTGTTTGATCTCAACATGCTATACAAGATTATGAATAATAAAATTGATTGTCCAGAACTCTTGGGGTGCATATATATTCAGGTCCCTCAAAGAAACACAAGACACTCGGAACTCTTCCATGTTAAATACCATAGAACAAACTATGGACAGTCATCGCCCGTTACTAGGATGTCAAGGGCAATAAATACCTTAGATGCTGATATTTTCTATTTAACATTTTCTCAATTTAAAAAAGAAACATGTCGAGGTCTCACCACTCACTGATAATTAATTGGCTAATAAGTGTACTATGATCAAATTGTGATTATATATAATTTTTGTATTTTAAATGTGATGTGAGCCGCCACTACAAAATTGAATATATATTTATATGTGTTGTTAGTATTAATTGTCGAATTTAACATAGCTTTAAAAAAAAAATAATAAAAATAACTTAGATTAATTAATTTAATGTTGCAAGCTAAATTTTCTATTTTGTATACATTTTAACTAATTTTATTAGAAGTAAGTCCTTTGAAGTGTAAATTGTTAAATTGTAAATGGCATGTCCGTTAAATAAAAATACTAGTAAATTTTTATAACTAATTCAGTAGAGGAAGAGTAATTACAAGAATTGGAGAAAAAAGCTTTATAAGGAAAGGAGATCATAACCACACTGGAAGGTCGGAATTAGTCGAAGTAACAAATACGGTTGAATATATGAAAAATAAGGCAAAATTACCGCATATCACTCTGCCAGGGGCGTGCAGTCCATATAAGCAAGTGAAGCAGTGCTTCCCAAAAAAAAATACAAAACATCTTCTAAAATGTAATTTTTGAAATAGAAAACCATTAATTTAGTTTATATTAAAAATGTTAAAATATTATCTTAATTATCAAGCCCGTAATAAATGCGAAAATCGAATAGAACTTATGCGAGCCGCTAGCTTCTCTGCATCCAAGTCCTGTATGCTTGATTTCTTGTGAATCGAGCCAGACGTTATTGAACTTTCCACCGGCTGTTTGCAATTTTTGCATTTCAGTCGCGTGCTTTAAGTGGGGGCCGAAGCTATCGTTGGAGTAGATTCTTTGTTTGAACGGCTATACGTGTGTTGTGTGATAGGTACGTCGCGTCGTGCATGGTGCGATATGGAAGAAAATAATATGGACGTGGATATGCAAATACCGTCAACTTCGGCTGTCGGTAGTAACGTTGAAGATGTTGGAAAATTTAGTAAGAAGAGTGTGTGTGAATGGGTGGTGTGTGTCTTAATAATAAAGGGATTTTTAACATTAAACTTCGCTGACAAGCTTCAAATAATTTCCAAAGGAAGGGCAAAACCGCCTATGAAAAATTTAACCACAAAAATGAAAAACTGTATTAGACATTTTTATCCGGAAAAACAATACGAACAATTTAAATGGTTAACAGGGTGTGAAAATATAAGTAAATTATTTTGTTGGCTATGTTTGCTTTTTGAAACTGAAAAAGGTCTCTGGAATAAAACTGGTTTTTCGGATTTAAACAATTTCCATAAAGCCGTAAAAAGACACATTATGTCCAAAGCGCATTTGCAGGCCGTCATAAAAGAAAAAGTCTTCGGCAAAACCAGAATTGAACATGCCCTTAATAAACAGTTGGAAATCAGTTACCGCCAACACAATGAACTAGTCGAAAAAAATAGGCAAATATTAAGAAGACTTATGTTGTTTGTTTTCTCGGACAGCACGAATTGGGATTTAGAGGTCATGATGAAACAAGGGTTTCTTCAAATACAGAAAATTTTCAAGATTTACTTAGTTTAATGGCTAAATATGATGATTGCTTAAAAATCATTTAGAGCAGTCTAGCGTTTTTCGTGGAACGTCGAATCGAATCCAGAGTGATTTAATTTCCGATGTTGCAACCATTATTCTAAAAAGAATTAAGCAGAAGATTGGCGAGGCGCGGTTCATTGCTATTGTTCTGGACGAAACAACTGATATCACTAATTTTAGCCAATTATCTATAGTAATACGCTACGTTAAAACAGAAGGAAATATTCAAGAGCGATTTTTAGGTTTTAAGAATGTGTCCGAAAATCGTACAGCAGATGCATTATATACCGTAGTTTATAACGTTACTAAAGAAATTAATGGAGAGAAAAATTTAGTTGCTCAAAGCTATGATGTATGATGGAGCTACAGTGATGGCAGGACAATTAAGGGGTCTGCAAGTTAAAGTTCGAGAAACTTTCCCAAGTGCTGTGTTTGTCCATTGTTTTGCTCATAAATTAAATTTAGTTTTATCCCAGTCCATCAATCACATTAAAGAGTGTAAAGTATTTTTCGTTACTTTAAGAGGCATGGCTGCTTTTTTTTCCAAGTCAACAAAACAGACACAAGCTTTGGACTCCATTGTCCACAAACGATTGCCCAAAGTAGCTCCTACTAGGTGGAACTATAATGGAAGACTTGTGTTAGCAGTATCTGAAAATCATGAATCACTGATTGAACTATTTGAGAATATAATAGAAAATAATGAAAAGCGGGATTCAGAAGCAATAAATAGTTCGAGGGGGTTTTTGGACTGTTTGAAACGAGGTTTTAATTTTAGTTATTTGTTGAACATATTTTCAGAAACATTTCCATTCTCGGACAATGTTTTTAATATATTAGAAACTAAAACAAATGATAATGCTTTTTGCCTAAAAAAAGTGGATAATTTTAAGGTCATCTTAAGCCAAAAAAGAGATGACTTTGACCTATTTTGGAAAAAAACTATGACGTAGAGCCACAAGCCAAGCGTCTTCGAACAAACAAGAAGAGAGATGTTCAAACATCATGCAGGCGCCTCTTTTATGAAATAATCGATCAAATTTAGCAACAAATAAACTATAGATTTAATGGTTTAAATGATTTTAAATTCTTCGAGCTCTGCAATTTTGATGCATTTAAAGGAAAAACTTTTCCAGAAGATGCGTTTAAATCTCTTCTTCATTATGGCCAGTTCTTCGACCGAGTGTTACTGCGATCTGAACTAAAAGTGATTTACGAAATTGATGACATTAGCGCAAAAAATAACGCTAAGGAACTAATGCAATTTTTAAAAGACGAGGAGCTGGAAGATGCCTACACCGAAGTGTCGAAATTGTGTGAATTAATATTTATAATACCTGCCACAGGTTCATCATTACAACGCAATTTTTCAACACTTAAACGTATAAAAAAATTCGTGAGAAATTCAATGTTGTCCATGGAAAATAAATTTCTCCAAAATATGTCAGAGCATCGACGTTTTTATGATGACGTCATTGATGAATTTGCAAAAAATGATCGAAGAATCGAATTACATTACAAATAGGTAAGTTTCTAAAAATTGCTTCCCTTTCTCAAAATTTCACCGCACGCCCCTGGTATCGAGCTAAATTTCAGAAAATCCTATCTTTATGGACAGGCGAACCCATTTTACCACTTATAGCGTATTTAATAAATATAACCACCACTTCTGAGCTTTAGAAAATCTTCAGTAACAGAAACAATGGAGGATGCAAATTCGGCTTTAACATATCGCGTGTTATTTATAATAAAAGTTATTTATTTTGTTTGCTTTAATTTTTGTATTAAGCTAAGCTTGTGTTATTTTCATAGCAAATCGAGTAATTGGACCTTTCATTTACGAGCTGATTTATTGTGCGACGTTGTCATAGCTAAGTGAAATAAAAAAATCATTTTTATTAATCGTATAATTATTTTACATAACTGTGCTACATCGTTGAGGATCACCCCAGACAATCAAAAAAGTTGAAACAAAAAATTTGAGCATGTGGTCATATTTCTCGTAAAAAGTTCAGAGCTTGATAATATCATTAAAAGTATCTTAATGCAAATTCTACGTCGTTGACAAGAGTAGCTTAAGGAAATACATATCATAAGAAAGAAAAAAGTTCTTTTTGAGTGTGCTAAAACACAAAATAACGGCTATAAGAAACAAGACAGTCGATGATGATTCCTCAAAATGGAACCGCCAGAATTAAAATCTGAATGCAGAGATGTATCGTCCACAAAAGTTGCCCTAATATTTTTTTGAATTTTTTCAAAATATTAATGGCCTATAGTTTTTCCAATTTAACCAATTATCTATCTCGTATAGTTTTCAAGAACCCATTAAATTCCCTTACAATTTCGGACACACTGTATAGCTATTTCAGCAGAATTTAAAAGCAGATCTCTAAATAATATCAAGTCGTACTAGTTTTTAAAATGTTAAAATGTTCCCAAAATTATTTAATGGGCCTTTCAAACAAATTTATTAAAAATGAAGAAGTCAATTTGTCTTCGCTAGGATTCGAACCCAGGACCTCTCAATCTCTAGCTGAGCATTCTGTAATTTATTCTGTATTTTAAAAATGTATATAACTATAGTCACGTTATAACTCTTTTTTTATTGTTAAAAATATTAAAATTGTATGATTTACAATAGTGCATAATTCGATAGCTTATACATATAGTTTCTTAGTATACAGTGTGTCCCAGATTCGCTTCTCTATATAGGGATCTCGGCTCCTATTATACCTACAGCAAAGGTTAAATGGGGAAAGTTTTAGATGAAACTTATTGCATTCGATATCTGGCTTCAGATTTACGATCGATTAATAAGGTTGGGAAATATCGGCGAAAAACCGAAAATGGCGGATTTCCTTTTTCGCCAGTATATCCAGAAAGGTAATATTGACAGCTGGCAAAATGTGACATATTCGGACACATTTTTAAGAGAAATAAGATGGCGTATACGACGTCTTCATTGTTTTTTGTTAACCCGCAATCCGCCTCAACTTTCATTTTTCTTATCACCGCCATATTGGTTTTTCGGATTTTTGGAAAGAGCCTAAAATTTCCAGTCTAGTGATATCTCACAAGTGCATTAAAGATGTTAGTGTCATCAAAATATCACACTTCGTAAATTAGGTTTCAATGTTTTTAAAGGAGGTCATGATTTATGTCACAAAATTACATTAATAAGTAAGTAATGTATTAAACGCATTGAATTTTCAATACAACATGACCGTAAATAACGACTTAGAAAATCTAAATGAGCTTTAACTACTTTGTAAGTGAGTAACATTAATTTACAAATCTGCAAAATGATGTCCATTTGCATTGAGACATTTTTGTGAGTGTGATTGTTTTTCGTACAACCCTGGTAAGCGTATTTCGGTTAATATTTCTAAATGTGTCCAGAACTCTTTGTCTCAGGATTTCTATGGTCACGTGGGGATCAAATTCATAGATTTCATTCTTCGTATGACCCCAGAGGTAGAAATCCAAGGGCGACAGGTCAGGGGAGCTAGAAGGCCAAGATATTGGACCATTTAAAGAAATTATTCTTTTGTCAAACTACTCTCTTAAGAAGTTCCTGACTTGAATGGTATTGTGAGCCGGACATCCGTCTTGTTAAAACCAAGTTCTTCTTAATTCCTCTTCCATTAGAATAGCTCGTAAGGCTGGTACATCCTGGTTTCGCAAAAGCTCTAGGTACCTCTGCCCATTTAGGTTGTAGTCAAACAAAAATGGTCCACTAAGTCGATTTCCTGAAATGATTAATAATTTATAAATAGGTGCCCAACAGTCAAGGGCGGCAGGGTCGGCCGAGTGGTACTAGAAACTATAAATTATAAAGGAAAAATTATCTTTATTAAAAAGTAGATATTTTCTTTCCCAAAATAATTATCGAAACATCCCGTAATGAATGAGCTTGTATACAGCTGAAATCTATTCAGCTTCATTATGAAAAAGAAAAACATATTTGGTTAGCAGGAAGTAATAGCGGTAATAAATTATTTTGTTGGTATTGCATATTAATTTCGGAAATACTAAGTCAATTTATTTCAGTGATATAATAATCTTAAAGAAGTACACCGTGCCTTAATAAAACATGAAATATCAAAAGAACAAACCCCTTGCTCTTTAAAATTTAAATTATTCGGAAATATAGCTGAACGCCTTTCAATAAATCATAATGAAAATCGAAAAATAATTCGACATTTGATTAATACGGTATTTTTATCATAACGCAAGAATAAATAAATAAATCATTAAATTCAGACAATCAAAATAATTTTAGAGAATTAGCTAAATCTGCAGAAAATTTAGATAAAGTGTTAATAAATTTATAGAACCCAATTCTATCTATCTAACAACAATACAAAATAATTGAATAAAAATGTAATACAATATCAAAAAAGTAAGTTGACTGACTAGAGTAGACAATTCCACAATTCGTGAACTTGCTCTCATCGGACCACAAGACATGATTTACAAAATCAGGATTTTCATTACATCTCCTAGTATATCACTCACAGAACTGTAGTCGTCTTGGAAAATCAGTTTCCTTAAGTCCTTGTACTATTATGGGTTTGTATGGATGGTACTTATTCTTTTTTAAAAATCTCTTTACTGTTGATTTTGGCACATTAGTTTCCTGTTCTACAGTTCTTATCGATGCACTAGGGTTTTCGTTGATAGCTTGTAAAATGTTTCTGTCTCGATTTTCATTGTTATTATTGTATCCGCTTCAAGGTTGTTCGAAGGCACCATGGTTAATTAAATTAACTACCATTGCTTGAATTGGGTTTTATGAGGCTGCCGTCGCACAGAAGGCAAAAATCCAAAATTAGAAAATAAAAAGTCAAATATTGAACATTACGTTTTTTGTCCTTCAAATGCATCATTGAATGCTTAATATGTCCCTACAAACATATTTGTTTGTTTTGAATTTTTCGGGTAACTTATTTTATAGTAGGCTCTGGAAAAATAGTAAGTATATTAAACGTCAAATAGCTTCTATTATTTGTTGATAATTAACGTCAAAATCAGGTTCTTGTTTTGTGAGCTTAGAAAGTAATTTAGTTTTTGCAACAATAGTATGGTAAATATGCAAGATAAAAAAATATTTTTTTTCAAAACTTTACCATTGACCCTGTATTTTGGAAACGAACCGTTTGCGGGCAGTTTTATTATCGGTCAGTTTTATAAAACTTTGCAAAAACCACATTTTTTAAAATTCGTAATGTGCGCTCCTAAATACGCATTTGTACCAATTTTGAACGAACATGTCTATACTCGTGTTTATATGTTACCCCTCTCCACCCACTTAGAGGGGGAGTTGTCAACTTCATGACATCATAATATTGTTATGTCCCAAAACTATATCTACCACGCAACGCGAGGTTGGATTCCGCTTGTGACGTCACGCGTGTTGCAAGCTTAGACAAGGAATTCCTTGTCTAAGGTTGCAAGCGTTTGCCTTTTGTTATGTATTTAAATGGAAAACACGATTGAATATTGAGTTTAAACTTATTTTATTGTCGTAATTTTATAAATATCTGTATTTTAAGCTTTATAAAGTCTACAGATGGTTAAAATAATATTTAAAACATTTAAAGTTACCTTAAAAGCTTTATGAATAAAATAATCAAGATGCCCTTGCCTGCCGTGTCACACGCGTGACGTAAGCAGCTGACATACCTTGTATTTATTGTATCATGCCACATACCACATTTAAAGGTAATCTGGTAAGTACGTAAAAGTTGATCAAATGTTAATTAAAATTTGTCCAAAGCATATACGTCAACATTGTCAAGTTAAATAAAAGGTTATAAAAACAGCATTTATTGCAATTTGTTGCAGCTGATTTTAGTGTGATTTGATTAACCGAATATATCTCAACAGTATACCGGTCGATTTAACTGTAATTGAGTGTAATTTGACAATAATATGCTTTACCAACTTAAACATATAACAAAAATACTATACTTCCCATCCTGAAGGGATGTGGAAGTAAAATATATAACAAACGTTTGGTTATATAAAAAATACTATATAATAAAATGTACTTACCTTGCATATTTACCATACTATTGTTGCAAAAACTAAATTACTTTCTAAGCTCACAAAACAAGAACCTGATTTTGACGTTAATTATCAACAAATAATAGAAACTATTTGACGTTTAATATACTTACTATTTTTCCAGAGCCTACTATAAAATAAGTTACCCGAAAAATTCAAAACAAACAAATATGTTTGTAGGGATATATTAAGCATTCAATGATGCATTTGAAGGACAAAAAACGTAATGTTCAATATTTGACTTTTTATTTTCTAATTTTGGATTTTTGCCTTCTGTGCGTCGTTCGGGGTACATCTCCAAATACCTTGCTGAGGTAACGTCGGCGTTTCTGTATGATTGAAAGTACAGAGCTAACATGTCAACCTTTTCTTCATTTGAATACGGAATGCCGGCCATTTTCTATAGGTTTTGACAATTTATGTGCCAGATTTATGATTTTATTGGGATAAAAGCGTACCTACTACTTATTAAAACACAGCTTTAATACTTTCAACTATTTACTTTAACGTTAAAGTCAAAATCCAATTTTGTTACAGATAAATCATGGCCTCCTTAGAAAAACATTGAGAGCTAACATTACTTTAAATCATGGCCTCCTTAGAAAAAACTGAAACCTAACTTTACGAAGTGTAATATTTCGATGATACTAAAATCTTTAATGCACTTGTGAAATATCACTAGACTGGAAATTTTAGGCTCTTTCCAAAAATCGAAAAATCCAATATGGCGGCCATAAGAAAAATGAAAGTTGAGGCGGGTTGCGGGTTAACAAAAACCAATGAAGAAATGTTGTATACGCCATCTTATTTGTCTTAAAAATGTGTCTCAATAATGTCACATTTTGGTAGCTGCCAAATTTACCGTTCTGGATATACTGGCCAAAAACGAAATGCACCATTTTCGGGTTTTCCCCTATATTTCCAAAAACAATTGATCGATCGTAAATCTGAAGCCGGATATCGAACGCAATAAGTTTCCTCTAAAACTTTCCCTATTTAACCTTTGCTGTAGGTATAATAGGACCCGAGATCCCTGTATAGAGAAGCGAATCTGGGACACACTGTATGTAAGATTGTTCCTAGGATTTTTTCTCTGTTTTTTATTATTTAAATTAACTATACGGGTTAAGTGTAAGAACGCTAACTCACTGCCCTAGCAGTAGAGTGCGATCTTTGCCTTGTCATTATATATTTATTTGACAATAAAAACATCATTATTTTTGTTATTATTGTTATTATGATAAAAACTATATTGGCCACCCGGTATGCTCCGTGCATAACCAGCATCTAATGCAAATATTAAACGCGCAAAGGTAACCAGTAAGGATTCTTTTTGCAACCGATGACATTTAATCAGATACGCAAAACTGACGAATGTCTTTAGCTAATACCTTAAAAGGAAAATTATCGATTTAGTTTTTCGCTTAGATATAAAATTATGTTCGCCATAACGTCGATGAAACATTACCGAACATTCCAGAACGAAATTGATGATAATGGCGAACCATCAAGAAAGGTTGAAGACATCATGAGCGAAGCCGCTGTCATTTTAGTCATTTAATAATGTGAGATCTTATCATAAACATTCTCGAAGAAGGAATTCAAATAAATTTTGTGCTGATAGTGTGCTATTCAGGGTCGTAGCAAGTAATTTGCTCATATTCTATGTCCGAGTGATTTCAACGCCTCTACTGGTTAAACTGAACATGCCGATAATGGCAATTTTGTCAATATGTGACAGCATTTGAAGATGACTGCAAATATATTTTTTGTACTTTTCTATTAACATTCAATAATTCCAGATAACTTCAATGGGGCATAGTTTTTTTCTTTAAGAAGTTTAAAAATCCTTTCGACAGGTATGAGGTGGTATTTTTGGCCAGGCCTGAGGTATTGAATACAAAAATGTACTTAAAGCAAAATAATCAGTAATTTTGATGCTAAATATTTTACTTAAATACTTTCGTATAGCGTTACTTAGGACAATGTATTGAACGTTAGTGACTGTTACTTGATGGAATTCTATTGTACGAAGTAAAATACTAATACATTAATTAGAAAATTCTATATAACGAATTTTTATACGGCGCGTTTCTCTAACACTGTGGCTTCGTCTAGTGTATACTACATATTAATTTTTTTTAAATAATTCTATACACGAAATTTCAAAAAATGTTGAGTAAAGGAGAATTGTTAAGATCTATTTGGTCGTTAAGTAGTAAATCTGTATTTTTTAGGCGGATTATTTCTAAACTTTCCAATAAATTTAATTTAGGGCTTTTATTCTCCACATGAACGATCTTAAAATCGTCGTTAAACACATGTATGTTTTTGGGCATCGCAGCTAACATGTGGTTAATTCCTTAGAGGAAGAATAAAAATAGAGTTCATTATTTCCATATTTAGCCACTACCAAGATTACCTCACAGTATAAGGTCGATTGTACGACGGACGGTGCCAAGCCTAGCCAGGAACACCAATGTTTATACCAATTTATATTACGGTGAATATGTTTAAACATGATGCAATAAAATTTGCATACAAAGAATAGTAATATATTTCCAGTATTAGTTTCTAAGCAGTATAAAGAAATTACTTTCGTTGCAAAATAGTAAAATACAAACTAAAATACCCAAAGTCTCAGATCAGATTTCACCAGTAACAAGAGTTTTAGTTAGCAAGGATGGCAAACCCGATCGACAACTCCACATTTAAGACCATCCCACTTTCATTGACAAGGGATCCTTATAGTAAAAAAGTATAATAGTCTACAGTGAACATTGTTACAGGGTCACGTGACCGGCGTGGCTTAAAAACCAATAGCGGGTCGTGGAACTACAATAAATTTTAACATTAAAGAAATTAATTTGCTAAAAAATATTTTATTGGATACCAAGCTTTTCTTAGCGTCACTACTGCATGTGTTTTAATGTATTATTGTGTATTTGTTGATATGGCTCAAATTTTCTAATTATATGTTGCCTTACTTCAAGAAGCAGCGTTTTAAAGGTGCGGTTACATTAAAAGAACATTAATTTTTTAAATATTTAATAAATAAGTTTTATCTTGGACACTGCGAAACTAGGAGCTTTAGTTAACCTATCTGTGGTGCGGAATGTGAGTTTGTAAAAAAATGGCCGTTTAAGTTTAGAATTTTCTTTTAATCACTAAGTAAACAGCAAGATTTCCTTTTCCAGGAGACATGTCTAACGGAAGATACCCTATTCACTTATTTTGGGTCACATGGGACGCATTGACCAATCCGGTTCAGTATAATAGAACGTTTATTTCGTCAGGGGTCATGTGAGAAGCAAAATGATACAAAAAAGACTCTGAGGTGATTTTTTTGCCGATTACAATAGTTTATGCTATCAGAGAATTAAAATAATTATAGAATATACCTATACTATATTAAAATAGTCGAAGACGTCACGCTCAAAAAAAACGTACTGCGATTTCGAAAATCATTAGATTTTGAATGAAATTTGGGGAAATAATAAAGTTTCGCATGATGATGAAAAGGCGTGAATTTTTTAATTTTCACTTAAGTTTTTTTTTTTTAATAATAATTGGAAGGACGTAGCCGATGCACGCATCGGACAAGTGGTCCTTCTGAAACGTACACTACAGAATGCTAAACATTCTAAATGGTACGGATTCGTAAACAAGGTCAAAATAAAAAAGTCAAAATCGAGAGACCCAATAAAAACAGTAACTACATCAAACATTTAAAATAGAGAAAAAAAAAATTGATACACAAATACACATTTACAGACAAAAAAAATTACAAAGGAATGCATAAATCCATATGAATACGAAGTGTAAAAAACCTCACAAAAGCAATCCATTTAGCTGCCTTTTTAGCTGCAAAGTGCTAAGTCTAAAGATGTCATATTCTGCGAAATGACGATTGTAATTACACACTAGTCGGTCAATAAATGCGCCAGACCCATAATTTGTACGGTGGTATCTTTCAAAGAATAGCTGAGGTTGTCTTGTTCTCCTAATAGGTACCAAAAATGAGACCGACCCCAACAATATTTCACAATCAATGTCTCCATTTATTAGCTTGTGTAGAAAAACAAGAAGTGCCTTACGTCTCCGAAACTCAAGGGTTTGAAGGCCGCATAGAAGAGCTCTAGTGTTATACGATAGATCCTGATATGGAAAATTAAATTTATATAAGAGGTATTTCGCAAATCTATTTTGTACTTTTTCAACTCTATCGTTATGGCACTGGTATGATGGACTCCATATTGTTGAACAATACTCCAAAACACTCCGTACCAGTGAGTAATACAGACAGACAATTGCTTTGGTGTCCGTCACATGCCTTGTATTCCTTTTTATAAAGCCCAACAATCTAAAACCCTTGAGTACAATGCTGTCAATATGCAGATTAAATGTTAGTTTGTCATCAAAAATAACACCTAGGTCAGTGTAAGAACTAACAACCTCTAGTGTTACATCATTTATGAAGTAGGAGGAGAGAACAGGATTAATGCGTTTATGAAAACGGAGCACTTTACACTTGGATATGTTAAGATGGAGATAATTAGTGCTGCACCAGTTGACGAGCCTTCCAATGTCAGATTGCAGTGCATTTGAGTCAGTGTAAACGGGAGCAAAAATTTTTAAATCGTCTGCATACAAAAGACATTTGGACGCTCTAAAGCAAGATACTATGTCATTTATAAAAAGTAGAAAGAGCACTGGACCAATATGTGAACACTGTGGGACACCCGATGTCACAATAACCTCCCTAGAAACTGAACCACAAATGTTGACCTGTTGTCGAAGATTAAACAAATAAGATCTGATCCACTCCAAATAACTTCCAGAAAGACCAATTTGCTGCAATTTTAATAATAAAAGCTGATGACAAACTCTATCAAAAGCCTTGGATATGTCCGTGTAAACAGCATCAATCTGTTGGCCAGCTTCGACAGATGTAATTAAGTAATTTTGGAACATCGCAAAATTTGTAGTAGTTGAGCGACCGCGATAAAAACCATGTTGCATACTCGTAATGTAGTGTTTCAAAGACTCAAATAAATGATCAGTGATAATTGCCTCAAACAGCTTTGGGATATGCGAAAGCAAAGAGATACCTCTGTAGTTCTTTATATCGCTTTTATCACCGGATTTAAAGATCGGCATCAGTGTAGAAAATTTCCAAATATCAGGAAATGAACCTAGATTAAAAGATCTTTGAAAAATTACACATAGCGATTGAGACAACGACTGACAGCACCTTTTCAAAAAGATAGTGGGAATTCCGTCAGGACCAGCCCTCTTAGAAACATCAAGGCCATCTATTTTAGTGCAGATTTCTGCCACTGTAAAATAATATGTTGCTAGTAGTTTCCCTGAAGAACTTATGGGACTGATCTGACTAAAATCTAAAATTTGATGGTGTGAATAGCAGGACTGAAAATGGGCTGCAAAGGCATTAGCGATGTGATTTGAACCCATAATTTCTTCACCGTCATAATTCATAACACTAGGCATACCAGAGTCTCTTCTCAAGTTACGAACAAATGACCAAAAGTGCTTGATATTTTCCGGAATAAGTAATTCAGTTTGCGTGACATATGTAAGATAGCACATGTCAGTTCGAAACTTTACTTCACGTCGTATGTCCGAATAGGCCAGATAGTCAGCTTGTTGTTCAGTCCTTTTATACCTCTTATATAGGCGATTCTTTTGTCCAATAAGCCTTCTCAATGGGAGGTCAAACCATTTTGGGTACTTGCAGTCAACCATGGTTTTCTTGGGAACATGAATATCGATTCCCCGAAGCAAAACCTCATAGAAGGTTTCAACGATCCCGTTGATGTCAGGAGATGATAAGAAAGACCAATCCGATTGCTTATAAAAAAGATTGAGTTCATGGAAATTTGCCCGATGAAACTGATATACACTCACTTGATTGTAACTTTTTATTGGACGAACATATTCAATTTTATACATTAATTCAATCGCAGGATGGTAAGGGTCAATATTTACTAGGGGTAAATCAGGAGATGAAATGCGAACATTAACAAAGTCATCAGCAAAAATCAAGTCTAAAGTTCTACCCATGTGATTGCATAAAGAATTAATTTGTTGCAATTCTAGAAAGTTCATTGACACAATAAGAGTTTCAGAGGCCAACGATGTTAAAGACCTTGGAACAAGGGTATCGTCTTCATAGATCCACTCCACTCAAGAAAGGTTAAAATCCCCAGAAATTAAAAATGTATGACTGTCAAAACTATTTCTCAGCGACTCGCAGGTATTGCAGAATGACTCATAATACTCCAGGCTAGAATTGGGTGGGAAATATAAACATCCTAGGACTAATTTTGTGTCGCCAGCCTTCACCTGAACCCAAACATCGTCAAACTCTAGATGAATAGGAGTAATAATCAAGGATGCCTGAAAACAACAAGAAACTGCAATCAACACGCCTCCGCCGCGCTGGCATCCCAGTTCTTCATAATAAATAAATAATAATAAATAAATGCTTTATTGTCAAAAAAATTTTACAATTTTGTGGACAAAGCTGTTGTAAAAAAAAATAGTTTACAAACATCAAAATTAGCAAACAAAACAAAACAAAAACACATCATAAATATTATAGAAAAATAATATTTAAATCAAGAATTTAGAATATTAATATAATAGAATCCTAAAAGAAGTACATTAGAAATGTACTTTGTCAGTCGTACTATGTTATAAACATTTTCATAAATATAATGTAAAAAAAATAAAAAAGCAAAGTAAAAAATAAAAAATAAAAAAGTACGAAACAATTAAAAAAATACATATACAAAATTCGGTAAAAATGGTTGGTAATGGCAACTATCACACTAGGGGTTCATAAGGATAAATGTATGTGTTGTAAAACTCGTTCACGGTGTAGAAGGCGCTTTCCAGTAAGAATGATTTCAAAGCCTTGCGAAATGAAGTCAGAGATATTATGGATTTGATGTTATATGGCAGGTGATTATGCATTTTTTTTTGCATTGTAGATTACTGATCTTTTAATTAACTCTGAGTGTGGGGTTGGAAGATAGAGATCGTGCTCAGTGTTTCTGAGAGGGTAGTTGTGAGAAGGTCTCTCTAATAGAGCAGGTGCATGCTTACGAATTAAGCAAACCGATTCCAAAATGAATAAGCAAGGAAGGGTTAGTATTTTATATCTTTTAAATAAATCTCGGCAGTGAGTTCTACTGTTAAGTCTCAGTAGGTAACGAACAGCTCTTTTTTGTAGTATAAAAATTCGATCAAATTGAGTCGCACAACATGTACCCCAAAATGGAATAGCATATCTGAGGTGCGACTCAACAAGAGCAAAATAAACTAGAGGTAGAAAAGCTAAGCTCCTCGGAAACAGATCTTAACGCAAAGCAAGCAGAACCCAACTTCCTTGATAAAGCGTCGATATGTGGATCCCATTTTAAAGAATCATCTACAAGAAGCCCTAGAAATTTTACAGAGTTTACGACATCAATAGTGGTGCCATTAAGGTCAAAAGGTTCAGCGTGTTTTTATAAGACAAGACTTTCGTTTTAGAGATGTTCAAACATAGGAGATTAGAATCGCACCAGGATTTAATGGTGAGTAGGTCATTAGATACAATCCTATGTAGGTCCGTGACATCTGGGTGGCTCCACGAAAAGCTGGTATCGTCCGCAAAGAGACATATTTTTCCACTAATGTTTAAATTAGCCATGTCGTTTATGAACAGAAGAAACAAGATAGGGCCTAGTACCGAGCCTTGAGGCACTCTATATTCCATTGGCCTACAAGAAGACATCCTGTTGTCAACTTTCACAACTTGATTTCTGTTGCTAAGATATGACTTAAACCAATCGAGAGGAGCCCCTCTAAATCCATAGTACTGCAGCTTGTTAGTTAATATATTATGATTCACACAATCGAAAGCTTTGGAAAAATCACAGAAAATTGTTGCCGTAGCGTGATGGTTGTTTAGGCTGGAGTAAACTCTATTAAGAAGGGAAAACATGGCATCGCTTGTGCATTTGTTACTTAAAAATCCAAATTGATGTTTTGTAAGTATTTCATATCTAGACAGAAATGATAAAAGCCTTTTTTTAACCAGTCTTTCGATGATCTTAGATAGCGTAGGGAGAAGTGCAATTGGGCGATAGTTCGAAGCTTCTTCTGAAACACCTCCTTTGTGAAGAGGTATGATTATTGCAGTTTTAAGGCAGCTTGGAGAAGTACCATTTTGGAAAGACATATTTATCAAAGCAGTCAGATGCTCTAGAGTGCACTCCGGCAGACTTGAATACATTTTTAAAGTAAGCCCATCAATTCCCGAGGAAGATTTATTTTTGATATCATTAATTGTACTGCGAAGTTCTGATAAAACTACTGGTGAAAAGAAGAAACTGTGCAGGTTTACCCTATGATTAGAGAGATATGAAATTGGGTCATTAGATTGAGATACGGATTTAGTCAAATCTTTGGCTACATTTACAAAATAATTGTTTAGGTCCTCAGGAGAGGTAAGGATAGTGTTGGATAAAGGAGTTTTGTTTCTTAAATCATTTACGATAGACCAGGTTTCTTTAGCTACATTTTTGGCGTTAGAAAGTCTATTATTGTAATAAATATCTTTGGCGGCTTTGATAGTCTTATGATAAATTTTTCTGTATGATTTTACATAATTATGAAAAAAGACACTGTCCGAAAATTTCTTTAAATGAGATAGTGACCGCATGTTCTTAGAAGATATACGTAAACCTTTAGTGGACCAGGGTTTACTTCTTTTATTTTTGCTAGGCCTAAGAGGAAAAGATTCAGAAGCTATATTAGTTAGAGTTTTTATAAAACGAGAAAATTCAGTGTCGACATCATAAGTGTGAGAGTCCCAGTCAGTTATTTGACATAGGTGTTTGAAATTAATGAAATTTCTAACCGAAAAAATACGGCCTACTTGTCTAGAGGAATTTTTGGCTTTGGATGTAATTGAAAATTTTGTGAAAATTGCTTCATGATCGGAGAAACCTGGACTTAAGATATTACATTCGATGGAGCTAGGATCGAAAGAAGACACAACGTAATCTATAGTACTGGCACTTGTCTTAGTAATTCTGGTTGGTGAGTTGACGTGCATGGCAATTCCTAATAACTCAAAGATGGACTGAAGACATTCCTGAGCAGCACACACACTGGAAAAGTCAATATTGAAATCGCCACATAAGATTAATTTGCTTTTTACAGGAAGGGACTCGAGCAAACTTAGAAGGTTATGGCAGAATAATTGCACATCAGCATCAGGTGTTCTATAAATACAAATAATATAAAGGTCATAAGTATTGTGATAAACGATAGAAAATTCAAATACTTTTTCAGATAATAAATGATTATACTTTGATATTTCGGAAAAATCGTTGTTTAAGGACATTATCATGGTGCCTCCATGAGTTAAATTAGTTCTATTAAATCTGGCAATTGTGGTATAGTTTTTAATAAAAACAGGTTGATTGATATTTAGCCAGTGCTCAGTGATGGCAATGACTTCTGGAAAATTTAGTTCTTCTAACAAAAGATATAATTCGTCTGTTTTATGTCTTAAGGACTGAATATTAAGAAAAAAAAGATTAAAATTACTATTGGTCAATAAGTCATAACTCCTATCTTTACGGAAAACCATATATTTATGTTTAAACATTTCGTAGCTACTAATATCTCCATTATGCCACGTCTCGGTAAGAGAAATTACTTCATAGTCGCAAGACAAAATGCTTAGAGAAATCTCGTCAGTCTTTGTGCGTAGTCCCCTGACATTTTGATAAAACATGCTCAGACTACTCGCTGAGGAAACCCCAATACCACTGACTGTATCATATGTCTGAGTTACATTTTCTTCGTTGATAGCGAAAAATTCGAACCTTCATATAGTTCCTGCTGCAGAGAAGTTGGAGCATTATTCATAGTCTGAGAACGAGCACTGGGGTTGTCGTGATCAGAATTAGACGTACAAACGTGTTTCACAGACCCAACAAAGTTTGAAAAAATCATCTGCGCAAGCTCAGCTTTTTCACTGAAATTCATTATACCTCTCTCGGTTGTGACTCTGGACGGAATGTAATGGATATGTGGATAATTTTTAAAGAGACATTGCAAATGAAAGTCGTCCTGTTGAATAATCTTGTTAAGTACTGGACGATTCATCTGAAGAGGCGGACCACAAACAAACAAACTGGTTCTATTAGAGTTTTCCAGAAGACGAAGCAAAGCCTGTGATCTGATAGTCTTCCCCCTAAGTGCATTCAATCCTCCCGCAAACAACACAACAAAATCGTCTTTAGAAAACTTCCCAACCAATTTTTCACAATCGTCAATGCGCTCTTCGAAGAGAATAGGACCCGACCACTGACACTTAACATCATATTTATTGCCCGTGAGCCGCTTAAAGATATTTATAAAACCTTTCGCATTAATATCACCCATAATCAAAATCTGTGGTTTACGAGGGATTGGCGCAGATAATCCGGTCGAAACCGTTGTGCTTGCGGTTGGAACTCTACCACATTGAGAAAGACCAACTTCTCCCCTTGATGAGGGAATGTGTTAGGCCACTTTCTTCGCAAGAGGAAAGTATTTTAGTTAGAAACATGTTTTTTCAGTTCCGTCGGTTAGTCTGTATGCCTGTCCGCGACAAAGCTCAAGAACTGCTTGTCCTATTTACTTCAAGTTTTGGTTAAAAATTAAAGGTCATATGATGATGACGTGGTAACATTTTGGTAAAAATCCAATATGGCTGAAAAAATGGCGGTTTATTGAAATGTTAAAAAAATATTACTAAGAAACTGCTTATCCATTTGATCCAAATTTTGCAGAAAAATTAGATTTGACATGACCATCAACTGATAAGTTTTACTACAAATCCAAAACGGCGGCCTAATAAAATATTGTGTGTCAATGCAGAAAACTACTACATCGATTATGTTTTGCTCAAAAATCAAATATTATATAGGGATGAACTGGTAAAAATGTTGAGACAAATTCAAAATGGGGAATAAAACGGTGGCCTAATTAAATCTTTAAAAATATATGAAAAAACTACTTACCGGATTGATTGATGACATCCCCATTTTAAATATTTATTACTAAAAATGTATGAATTGCTCACTTCATATCGATTTTTAATCAAATCTGTATAAATATTAAAATTCGCTAGCCCTCTAGGCATTCCTACTCTCATTTTTGAAATATTTACTAAAAATGTATGATATGTATTTTCAAATACCCCCTGATTTCTACTTTCTTTCAGCGAAATTTACACAAATGTTAAAATTTCGTCGCCATGTTGGCATTACAATCCTGAATTTTTAAAATGTTGACAAAAATTCATGATGTGCGGTCTTAGATACTCCTAAATGCCGAATATTAATCAAATCTGCAAAAAATGTTAAAATTAGTCTGCCATGGTGGTGTCGCCATTTTTAATTTTCAAATATTGACTAAAATTTCATAACTTTTATTCTTAAATACTTCTAGATTCTGATATTTCAGCCGAATCTGTACAAATGACAAAATTCGTTCGCTATATTGGCGCCACCATTTTGATTTTTGTTGTGCATTCTTAAATAATCCCCACAAATGTTAAAATCTGCCTGTACAAGGCAGAATTTAAAAAATACTTACCCGACTGACTTAAAAATTTTGGTCGAAAATTAAGGGCCATAAGAGGATGAAATGGTAACATTTTGGTAAAAATCCAATATTGCGGGACAAATGGCGGCTTATCGAAATATATAAAAACGTATTACTAAAAAACTACTTATCCCATTTAACTGAAATTTTGCACAATAATAAGTATTACGTAGAAATCAACTGGTGAAATTTTGATATGATTCCAGAATGACAAAACAAAATTGCAGCCTAGTGAATAATAATAATATTAATATATTAGAATATATTAATAAAAAACTACTTAGCCGACATCAAGTATAACGTAGAAATTAACTAGTAAAATTATGCTAGGAATCCAAGATGGCAAAACGAAATAACAGCGTACTAAAATATTAAAAAAATTGAAAAACCCACTTACTATACTAATTTCAAATTTTGCAAGAATTAAATGTGATATAGAGATGAAATGATACAATAAAATTGTTGAATTTGAGATGGCTAAATAAAATATTGTAATCGTGAAAAAAATCCCCCTCCAAACTTTTACATAACTTGTGTACCAATATTAGGTGTGATACAACAATAAACTAGTAAAATTATGATACGAATTCAAAATGGCGGAACAAAATGGTAAACAAATAAAACATTATTGTAAATATATTTCCTTGTTCAATTGGCTTCATGTTTTTGACAAAAATTTAATGTGATATAAAGACAAATTGATACGAATTTAACATGACGGGACAAAATGGAAAAAAAAGCAGTGTAAAAACTACTTAGTCAATTTATTTTATATTTTGTCCAAAAATCAAGTGTTTTGATAGAAATTGGTACGAATCTAATATGGTGGAAGAAATTGACGCCCAATAAATTTTTTTGAAAAAACAGTATATTAGGTATTATTAGGTCGCATTTCACTATTCCCAATAAAAGGACAGATTCATAATAAAGGAAGTTCCGGGTAAAGCCAATTTATCGAGGGAAGTACTTGTACTTGTACTTAAAATTCTAAATTTTGGTTAAGTATTACTTATCACTTAAAAAATGTACTGCAAAATCATAATTTACTTAAACTACATTGCGGAAGTACTTAAATATTTTTAATACTTAAATAGGTACATTTAGAAAATGGGTAAATCAATATTAGAAATATTTAAGTAGTTCAAAAATGGTTTTTAGAACCTAATTTATTTTATGTATTTTATCAAAAATAATGCTGAGTATAACTTATAAACTCGTAAAAACCTATTTAAATTAATATAAGTATTGTAATAAATACACACTGTTTTCGTTGACTATTTATGTATATAATATGTAGACCGATTATTTCGGGATGCTTTCACCAATTTAGGGGAAGTTTCCAAAAACTATTCAAGGTAGTCCTAGAGTGGTCCTATCGGAATCATATTGAAAAAAAAATGGCGGAATCACGCCATTTTAATTTTTTTTTCGACCCAAGATTTCCGAGATAAATTTGACATGCAAAAAAGAAATTTCGCCGCACTCTACTCTGAGGTATTATATATGGCCGTGGGGGATCTATTTTTTCATCAGGTTGATTCGATTATTATAAATCCTAATGTATGTTGAAAATATCGAATATATTTATTCTTGACACAAAACGTTTTTTGTATCAATAAGCGAGGTGTATACTGTGAGAGGGAGACAAATTTGTTTATTATAAAAATATCAAGTTTCAAAAGGTTTTTTAATAGCATGAAATTTAATTTTTGAAAATGTGTATTGTTAATTTTCCATAAATATGCATAGATGACGCTTTTTATATAATAAAAAAGTAAATAACGTCCGTAGATAAATTAATAGGAGGCTTAACGGCCATTCGGACAAATAATTCTGCCATTGATAAGCTAATTCAGGTATAGGGTCCAAATCTCATGTACCATTATACCGACAAGCCTTTAAGCATTTTTCATCATCTATCTCTACCGGCACAATTGACGATTTTTCGTCCTTTTGGGGCTCATCAGGCCAACGCAGTCATATGGCAGAGATGATGAAAAATATTCAACGGCAGTTTGACTATAGACGATGAAAAGTTAAGGCAGTAAGAATTTAACCCAAAGATTAAAGAAGCGTCATCTATGGGTATAAGTGTGAGGCTTGTTAATTGAACCTCTAGCAGTAATGTAAAAGTTAAAAACACAAGCGCGATATGCGAAGGCTTTTAATTTTCTGTTTGCCGTGCGATACCAACTATTGTTGGCAAAACGACAGCGCCAAAGGATGAAAATCCATGATATCGGCTTTTTAGACCAAAGTTTCAATAAGAACAAAAAAGTAAATAACGTCCGTAGATAAATTAATAGGAAGTTTAACGGCCATTCGGACAAATAATTTTTATATAATATTAGTAAGGTAATTCTGGGGGTGGACACAATAGCTATTTGTTTATTTTATTAGGAACATCCAAATACTCCAATTAAATCACCCTTTGAATCGAAATTTTTGGTCAACTTGCCTAAATTTTAGATATAAGTGAATTACGATAAGTGCATTAAGGATAAAAAAAACTTTTTTTTTTTATATTATTTATAAAGGGTTAAGAGCTAGAAGAAGTTTCGAATAAAAAATGTAGCGCTCAAAATTCTACGTATAAATGGTTAAGGTATTTTTTTGGTACTATCAAAATAAATAGACGTTAAGGGATGATATGATGCTTTTTCAATTTTAATTTGATCCGTTAAAAAATATAAACTTTCTTTTCACTGTGGCAGACCAAAAAGCGCAACAGATGGTGATAGGCGATGTCTATTTGGATATTTAGTACAAGAATAAACAACACAGTACAATACAATACACAATACAATAAACAATAAGTTAATTTAAACGTTTAAATAAGATGTTTAAAATGCTGTACATTTACTGCCTAACAAATGCTGTAGCAAAATATTTAAAACATTCAGAAGGATATCAGTTTCCTCAAATCTTCTGCATTCTCTTTCTATCCTTAGCTTTAAATCATCGACGTCATTTTGAAAATGTGACCCCACAAGAAGTAATCGAGGCGTCACCAATCTCAGGACCGAGTTGGCCACTTAACTGTACACCTACGTCCAATCCATCTTCCAAAAAACACAAGATCCAGATATTGGTGAAAATTATGAGCAATGCAATGCGATGGGGTGCCATCCTGTTGAAACCAGACTTCATCATTTGACATTTGATTATCACCTGAAAAATTTCGCTCAGATATTCTATAAGACCAGTAAAAAAGTGGCAAAAGCTACTTAAGAATATCTGGAATTAGTTATGTAATAGCTGGACAATTTCGTTTCTCAAAAGCCTTAAATATCTTTCTCCATTTAATGTTTCTTCCATGAAGAAAGTGCCAATTATTTTTTGACCTAGTATACCAACCCAAGCTATTACTTTTTGGGGACGTTGGGTATAACTTTCACGTATTCAATAAGGATTTTGCTGAACCCAATATAGGAAATGATGCCTATTAACTTTCTCATTGAAAAAAAATTTGGATTGGCATCAAGATTTTGCTAAATTTTAATCGCTAATCGTAGTTACCTTCAGAGATTTCTTGCAGTTGCAGAGTTATTGAGTTATTTTTTACGGATGACATTTTTCGATTTTTGGAAGGCGATATACGTGTTCTGGTAGATAGCTGGGGACTTTTCTCTAAACTGAGTAAAACCTTCTATAGCCTTATCACTATCTGCTGCGCTTTCTGGTCTGCCAGAGTGTGCAGCATCTTTTACTAGTAACGATATTAAACTGTGATTTTCTCAAAGACAGTTAACCTTCGAAAAACTTACTTCCAATGAAAAGTATCGAGATTTCTAAACACAATTCAAAAATGTAATAAGAATAGTGTATTCCCTTTAAAAAATAAAATTTCTTATCAATTACAGAAAAATAATAAACTTCGCAATATTGTAAATGTCACTATTAATTCAGGCGTAATATCATGCCTAAGTATATATAATTTCATTAAAATCAGGTGAGCAAAAAATGAGTGTGTGTTCCATAGTTTTGTTACAGACTGTATATTAAAAGGCAAATAAATTGAGGAGGCAGGCTAATAAAGGGGTGGTAAAATTATTAAAATAAATAAAATAATCCCAATGTGACTATTCCCATTCCTTAGAAATATTTATAATCAACAGCAAAAGTTATGGTCCGAGCGGGGATCGAACCCGCACCTCTGGATCACTAGTCCATCACTCTAATCAATTGCCCTATCGTACCACTGATAAGCAATTCGTTAGAACTTGTACATATTCAAACCCATCAGTATCATAATCATTGTTGATCCTGCCAAATTTTACTTATTAAATACTATTCCCATTCTATTTTTATAGGATGTTCCTAATTTACTGACCCACGAGACATCGATAATATTTTAATAACCCGTTAGAACTTTTGCTGACCTTTAGTAGTTCTGAAGCTACTTAACATTATTATTATTTTTATTTACATTTTTTGCAATTTTTTTACAGTCCCCGTTTCTTTCCAGTATTTATAATTACGATCAATGTGGTCAAAACCTGCTCACCCGTCAAAAATTTTGCTGAGCTTCAATAAGGGTGATAGTTCTAATGTTACTTAACGTTAATAATGAAATAGTGTTAAGTAGTATCAGAACCATCAACCCTATAAAGGGTCGGAAAATTTCCGAGTCAGCAGATTTTGACCACACTGAAAATGATTAGAAATGTTAATGTCCCGGAAAGAAAGGGGAACTGTAAAAAATTGCAAAAAATGAAAATAGTGTTCAGTAGCATGTGAACTATCATCCCTATTAAGGGTCAGCAAATTTTTTTTACAATCCTTTTTTCCCAGGACTTATAATCACTTTCAATGTAGCCAAAACCTGCTGACCCGTTCGAAATGTTGCCGACCTTTAGTAGGGTTGATAATTCTGATGCTATTTAATATTATTTTTATTTTTTTCAATTTTTTTTATAGTTCGCCTTTCTTTCCGGGGCTTATAATCACTTTCAATGTGGTCAAAACCTGCTGACCCGTTAGGAATTTTGCTAACACTTACTGGGGATGATAGTTTTGATGCTAAATATCATTATTTCATATTTGCAATTTTTTTATAGCCCCATATTCTTTCCAGGATTATGATTTTTTTAGTGTGGTCAGTAAAATTTTGAACGGGTCAGCATATTTTGGCCACATTGAAAGTTATTATAAGTCCTGGAAAGAAAGGAGGGTTATAAAAAAATTTAAAAAATGAAATAATGTTAAGTACCATCAGAACTGTCAACCCTCTTAAGGACCAACAAAATTTCCAGCGGCTCAGCAAGTTTTGACTTTCTTTCCAGGACATTTTCACCCGTATTAAGAGTCAGCAAAATTTCTAACGGGTGAGCAGGTTTTGACCACATTTAAAGTGATTATAAGTCCTGGACAGAAACGTGGGCTGCAACAAAAAACGCAAACAATGAAAATAATGTTAAGTAGCATCATAACTATCACCCCTATTAAAGGTCAGCAAAATGTCCAACGAGTCAGGAGGTTTTAACTACAATGAAGGTGATTATAGGTCCTGGAAAAAAAGGAGTACATTAAAAAATTGCATGACACGAAAATTTTAAGAAGCATCAGAACTAGCACCCCTATTATGTGTCGGCAAAATTTCTAACGAGTCAGCAGGATTTGACCCCATTGAACGTGATTATAAGTCCTAGACAAAAAGGGGGCTGCAAATAAATTTCAAAAAATGAAAATAATGTTAAGTAGCATCAGAACTATTATTACCCTTATTATGGGTCAGTAAAAAATTAGCAAATTAGGTACTTCCATTTTAATATACTAAATGAAATATTTATTTTTAAATTAAGATATACCAAATTAAAATTAGGGTATTTGATATCGGAACTTAACGTTAGGCGCCACTTCTTATCTCATGACTACGGACCTGGTTTGCATTCGTTATTATAAATTTACGTCAATACAGCTTCTAAATTATTACCAATTTATTTTACTCAACTTCTAGCACCAAGTAAAAATATTTGTTCCACTTTTGATTTATTACCTTCGGAAAATGGATAAGCAGAACATCGTCATTTATCTTGAGCTACGAATGTTTTCGAGATTTGTAGTTTATAAATTATTATGGCTTTCGAAGTGATATTATATGCGTTGTAGCAATCCCAAACATCTCTATTAGGAGACCAGATGCATAATAAATTAACCAAGGAACTAACTAATTTCTTGTTTTTAGACAATTTCCTTGGCATTAAAATTATTTAAGAAAAATTACCCTCGTAAAAGGAAAGCGTTGTAACCGTGAAAAAAATTATCCGGGGAGATTCTCGCAAATTTTTGAGTTTTAGGGTGCCTGAACCCCGAAAAACATCTCACATTTTGGTAGGTCTGTCGGTCATGTTTTTACACGCGGAAGAACTCAAAAACTCTCCACTCGATTTACTTTAAATTTTGTTAAAAATCAAGGTTCATTTGGGGATGAATTGGTAACATTTTGGACAAAAATCCAAAATGGCGGCCAAATAAAATGTTAAAAAAAGCAGTGTCAAAAAACTACATATCCAATTGACTTGAAAATTTTCGTAAAAAAACAAGTGGGACAGGGAGATACACTTAAGAGAAATCCTGAGAGCGAGTCCTATATGTAAGAAAAAAATGGAGGATCAATATTCTACTTAAAATTTCTATTTCCTGAAATAAATCTTTTTTACGGAGGAAAATAATAAACGACATAATTTGTTTTTAGAGACTCTGTTAATAACATTATATAAAACAATAAGACTAATTGAAATAAGAAAAGTAATTTAAAGAAAGAAAAACAATAAAACCAAAATAATATATGGAATACAAGCTCTGGTTTTATTTGAGAAGGTATGGTATGTAAACGAATTTGGGTATGTATGTATGTATGTATGTATGTATGTATGTATGTTCGATTTGGATTTAAAAATGTTTACAGATAAAATGTAAGGAGATAAAAAATTGGTCCCAATATATTCGAAGGTCCCAATCTAAATGAATGTTAGTCATACGAATCCAATAGAAATATTGCCATAATTTCTTATTTCGGTGTGCCTAAGAAGGCTATTTAAGGAGAACGATGACTTTCAGCTTCAAAAACAACATGATAATGTAACATATTAAATAACTGTATATTTTGTTATATCTTTCTCTTTTCTTCCGAATAAGGTTTATTACAAGGTAAGTTCCGGATACATGAGTAAAAGCTATAGTCAAAAGCAGTGTTATCATGCGGGTCATACGATTTATCAACGACACACTTTTTAAGTTTGTTTTTCTTTTATTACGTGTAATCATATCCTCCGCATAAAATCCGGAAGATGAATTAGATAGACCTATGATACTTTCATATGAAAAAAGAGGATAAACATATAAATACCAGCAGTTGCAAAAATTTTTGAGCGATATCACTTCAAAGTCAGATTGACAAGTTAGTGACAAAATGAGTAATGGAAATGGTATTAAATCAAATAAAATATTACGAAAATGAAAATTCACCGGCCAATATCCAGGAAACAGCAGCAAAAGCTCTGGGAATCGGTATAAGGACTGTGCAGATAATTGTGCATGAAAAAAAGCATAATTTACTACCGACGAAGATTAAGAAACGTACACGAAAAAAGCCAAAGTTCGTAATGCAATTTACGATTTATACACATCAAAAACTAATATAACCCTTCAAGTTTTAAAAGAAGCTTTAAAAAATCGAGGCATATTGGAAATTGGACTAAAATCGTTATCAAAATTAATAAAAATGTAGGGTTTTCCATATAAAAAGGACTGTAATCGAATGAAAATTTAGAAAAGTGGAATTTTTAGACGAGACTTGGACATTTTCTAATGAAAGTGGTTCGAAATATTGGCAGGACGAGTCTGTAAAAAGTATCAAGAAAAAAAAGGGATGTGGGACGGGAAAACAGTTCATCATTTTGCATGCTGGTTCTTCAACAGGATTCCTCCCAGGTGCAGGTTTACTGTTTTCTTCAACATCCAAAATTATGGACTACCACGAAAATATGAACTGTGAAATGTTTGAAAAGTGGTTAACAGAACAACTGATCCCAAATTTAGATGCTCCATCTTTAATCATTCTAAACAATGCATCTTATCATTCAAGAATCTTAAATAAACAACCTACTTTATCCCGGAAGAAAAGTGATATTTATGACTGACTAATGAAACAAAAACAAAATCCTTTACCCAATATGCTGAAACTAGAACTTCTTTTAATGGCAAAATCTATTAAAAAACCAACAATGTATGCCGTAGATGAAATATTACGGGAAAATGGACATGAGGTTTTACGACTGCCGCCATACCATTGCCAGTTTAACGCAATAGAATTAATAGGGGCTGGGGCAAAATCATATTACGAAAAACACGTGAACGATGGTCTTACATCAGGTGAAGTGCAAATTGTTTAGCACGATTCATTAAATTATATTACGCTGGAGCACTGGAAGAAATCTGTGGAACATACGGAGAAATTAATATGGGATTGGTAGAATCGAGAACGAGTCTTTTAAAAATTGCATTAGTTCCTTAGCGTTATTTTTTGCGTTAGTGTCATCAGTTTCGTAAATCACTTTTAGTTCAGATCGCAGTAACACTCGGTCGAAGAACTGGTCATAATGAAGAAGAAGAGATTTAAACGCATGTTCCGGAAAAGTTTTTCCTTTAAGTGCATCAAAAATGCAGAGCTCGAGGAATTTAAAATCATTTAAACCGTTAAATCTATAATTTATTTGTTGCTGATCGATTATTTCATAAAAGAGGCATCTGTATGATGTTTGAACATCTCCCACCTTGTCTGTTTGAAGACGCTTGGCTTGTGGCTCTACATTTAACGTCATCGTTTTCTCCCAAAATATGTCAAAGTTATCTCTTTTTTGGCTTAACATGGACTTAAAATCATCCACTTTTTTTAGGCAACAAGCAATATCATTTGTTTTAATTTGTAATATATTAAAAACATTGTCCGTGAATAGAAATATTTCTGAAAATATGTTCAACAATAATTAAAATTAAAATCTCGTTTCAAACAGTCCAAAAAACCCCTCGAACTATTTATTGCTTCTGAGTCTCACGTTTCATTATTTTCCATTATATTTTCAAATAGTTCAATCAGTGATTCACGATTTTCAGATACTGTTAACATAAGTCTTCCATTATAGTTCAACCTAGTAGGAGCTACTTTGGGCAATCGTTTGTGGACAATGGAGTCCAAAGCTTGTGTACGTTTTGTTGACTTGAAAAAAAAGCAGCCATGCCACTTAAAGTATAAAAATATTTACATCTTCAATGTGATTGATGGACTGGGATAAAATTAAATTTAATTTATATAAAATAATATATATATATTTATATATATATGTATATTTATCGGACATATTCTTATAAATATAAAAATCGCTCTTGAATACTTCCGTATGTTTTAACGCATATTATATAGATAATATATAAATATATGATATCAGTTGTTTCGTCCAGAACAATAGCAATGAACCGCACCTCGCCAATTTCCTGCTTAATTCTTTTTAGAATAATGGTTGCAACAGCGGAAATTAAATCATTCTGGATTTGATTCGACGTTCCGCAAAAAACGCTAGACTGCTCTAAATGATTTTTTACGCAATCATCATATTTAGCCTTTAAACTAAGTGAATCTTGAAAATTTCCTCTATTTGAAGAAACCCTTGTTTCGTCATGACCTCTAAATCCCAATTCGTGCTGTCCGATAAAACAAACAACATCGACAAGTCTTCTTAATATTTGCCTATTTTTTTCGACTAGTTCATTGTGTTGCCGAAGACTTTTTCTTTTATGACGGCCTGCAAAAGCGCTTTAGACATAATGTGTCTTTTTAATGGAAATTGTTTAAATCGGAAAAACCAGTTTAATTCCAGAGACCTTTTTCATTTCCGAAAAGTAAACATGGCCAACAAAATAATTTACTTATATTTTCAGACCCTGTTAGCCATTTAAATTGTTCGTATTGTTTTTCCTGAGAAAAAAGTCTAATACAGTTTTTCATTTTTGTGGTTAAATTTGTCAGGTGCTTTTGCCCTTCCTTTGGAAATTATTTGAAGCTTATCAGCGAAGTTTAATGTTAAAAATCCCTTTAATATTAAGACACACACCACACATTCACACACACTCTTCTTACTAAATTCTCCAACATTTTCAACGTTAATACCGATAGCCGAAGTTGACGGTATTTGCATATCCACGTCCGAATTATTATCTTCCATATCGCACCATGCACGACGCGACGTACGTATCACACAACACACGGATAGCCGTTCAAACAAAGAACCTACTCCAACGATAGCTTGCGCCCCCACTTAAAGCACGCGACTGAAATGCAAACATTCCAAACAGCCAGTGGAAAGTTCAATAACCTCTGGCTCGATTCACAGGAAATCAAGCGTACAGGACTTATCTGCAGAGGAGCTAGCGGCCCGCATAGGTTCTATTTGATTTTCTATTGTGGTTGGGTCGGAGTCAAGGCCGCATTTATTATGGGCTTGATAATTAAGATAATATTTTAGAATTTTTAATATAAACTAAATTGATGGTTTCCTATTTCAAAAATTACATTTTAGAAGATGTTTTGTAATTTTTTTTGGGGAAGCACTGCCTCCCTTGCTTCCATGGACTGCACGCCCCTGGGGAGTAGGGGTTTGAATTCCAAACTCTGAATATTGCTTTGTCTCCTTAATAACTGGAATGCGTATGGTTTATTAATTATGTTTTAATTTCTCTAATTTGAAAGAGATAAATTAAAAAATTGTATAACCAATATTCAGTCGGCATAATAAAATTCTAAATGCTGTCAATCGTATAATCCGCAAATTAATCAATTTAGCTTTAGACTTTCACGGTGACAACAATAATATATCAAATCCTGCCATCGGCTCTTTGAGTAACTGGTTTTGAATTTACCACACTTAAAAAAATTAGCAAATTTATGCAAGGCATTTAAAAATGTAGCCCGCGTTGTCATTTAATATATACGGGAGTAAAAATCCGAAACGAACTCCAGTACCGTTACTATTAAACAGTTGAATTCTTAACATTTAATTAACATCGTACCTGTCATCGTCTTATGGTACTTACCAAGTATACCGGCTGAATTTTGTAATATGGGTGGCACAAATTTATAAAAAACGTAAGTAATTACGTGATGTAAATATATACTCGTATGTTCCGTGTCTGTAAATATGTTGTTAATTTGATTTTAGGTTTGTATTTGTATACAGTGTCCAATTAAAAATGGTTTCAGGCCATAACTCGGTAACCGCTGATCATACAATAATAGGACAAAATATTTATGGGTAAATTGGCCAAGGAAAATTACTGGAAATTACTTTCCAGTTCGAAAAATGGCCACTAGGGGGCGTAACAGTAACTCCAAAAGTATTGTATTCCTTAGGTAAGTATGCAACTTTTTGCTATTTATTATTTTATCGATTACATTTAACTTGCGACGTTTTTTAGCAATATTTTTTAACATTACATCCACCTATGAAGAAAACTGGAAAGAATTAAAAAAATGCATACTGTTACAAATAAAATTAGGGAGATCCCAATTCGTCTGAATAATGTAAATAAAATAAACAATTATTTTATAAATTATAATAATTTATAAATTATAAAAAAATAAAAATAAATTAAATTTTAAAACATTCGCAACAACCCAAACAACAAAATTTTGGACAAATATCGTCATACTATTAAAGAGGGTGTAAATGAGTTGCTAACTTTTGCCCAAATTACCGAATTTAGTATTTACAACATATTAAAAAAATCAGTAAATTTCCTTTACCCGGAACTTCTCTCGTCATGATTTTTCCATTTGTTAGGAATAATGAAGTATGACCCAAGTCAGTTCAGTACATCTACACACTATATATGTGTTACATATACTGACTTCATTTTTATTGGGCGCCATTTTGTTCCATCATATTGGATTCCTACCAATATTGTTCCATTTTCTTTCTACCTATGCCACAATTGACTTTTGAGCATGATATAAAATAAATTCCAAAAGTAGTTTTTACATTGACACCTACCGCCATTTTGCTACGTCGCATCATGTTGAATTGGTTCGCAGATATTTCCTAACCTAATTATACATGGGTTTATAAAGTATATAAAATCTATATATGTGTCCTGAGAATGTAATAATAAAGATGCGAAACGTCGGCAATTTAAAAGAAGTCTTTTGTTTCTTTACTGGATCCTAAACCCAAATAATACACCACTCTAAAATGACAACAACAGTATCGTTGGTATCAACGGAATAGATAAAGACATATGTGTTCTGAGGATGTAACAATAGAGTTGCGAAACGTTGACTATTTAAAAATAGACTTTTGTTTTTTTTACTGGATACTAATCCCAAATTATTATAACATAACTACAAGAGAACAAACGAAAACCATTTTTAGAAATATAACATCTAGAAAATACATGCAGACCAACGGAGTAGGTAAAAACTGATACTATGGGTTTCTTTCAAAATATAGGATATATATATATATATATATATATATATATATATATATATATATATATATACCGGGTGTTTGGTACATCGATAGAAAGTTTTAAAGGGGTGAAAGAGGAGGTCATTTGGAGTCATTTGGACCAAATATGTCTATATACAAAGTCGTACCGATTTCGAGATATAGGCCTTTTCTAGTATTTCCATTTATTAAGGTAATTTCGGCAAATAAAAAATATTTTTGTCCCTGTCACTGATTTTATTTTTTGCAACTATTTTTTTTTATAATATTTAATATGTATATCAGCTAAAAAAAATAACAACAACTTCTTTGAAAACCACAAAAAAACACCGCACGCCAATGAAAATGATTTTATGCTATACAGTGGAACTAAGGCTCAACTTAAAACGCCATTTTATCGGAAATCACCCAATAAAAAAAATCTCAAATATGCTTAAAAACTACCTTATGTTATACCCTTCTCAGGGATATATCAGGTTATGATCGATTATCACTATTTGGAATAATTTGTTAAAAAAAATGGAAACAATTACAATTATTTAGGTAAAACAATTGTCAGATTTACTATCTAATTTCACATCTAAAATTAAATCATAAAGAGAAACTTCGAATATGTTGTTATTATTATTCATTTTCAAAATGCCAACCCTGATTCCGAATACACTTTCGAGCTCTCTTTCTTATTTCGGTGGTAGTGACAGCGTACCGCAACTCTACCCTTAATCTTTCAGCTGATTCATTTATTCGTTGAATAAGCTGCTCGCGGTTGATTATTTCGACCTCGTAAACAAGTTCTTTCATGCGTCCCCACACATGAAAGTCCAGAGGTGTTAAGTCTGGGGGAATAAAATTAGGGAGATCCCAATTCGTCTGAATAATGTAAATAAAATAAACAATTATTTTATAAATTATAATAATTTATAAATTATAAAAAAATAAAAATAAATTAAATTTTAAAACATTCGCAACAACCCAAACAACAAAATTTTGGACAAATATCGTCATACTATTAAAGAGGGTGTAAATGAGTTGCTAACTTTTGCCCAAATTACCGAATTTAGTATTTACAACATATTAAAAGGTTGTTAAGTCTGGGGACCTTGCAGGCCACAGAATTGGTCCATTTCTTCCTATCCACCGATTAGGAAACGTTTGATCGAGAAACTGCCTTACTGTTAATCGAAAATGAGCTGGACATCCGTCGTTTTGGAATATTATCCTGTCCCGTACATTCAGAGGCACATCATCCAAGATATTGGGCAACTCGATGCGTAAAAATTCCAAATAGTTGTCTCCATTTAGATTATCTGGAAGATAATAAGGACCAATAAAAGTTCGACCAATGACAGCTGCCCATACATTTACACTAAATTTGTGTTGGAAAGAAACTTGTTTTTTCATATGCGGGTTCTCGTCCGCATCAGTCCAGTAGTGAAGGTTATGAAAGTTTGTAATACCTTCACGAGTAAATTTTGATTCGTCTGACCACAGAATACTTTTCAAGAAAAGCCCATCCTCCATATCAGCGTTCAATAAAAATCGACTAAAAGCCATTCGTCGTACAGGATCGCCTTCTTCAAGGCCCTGAACGGGGGTATAGTGGAACGGATGTTTTCCTTCAGTCTTGAGAACAGACCACACTTTCCATAGAGACAAATTCAATTCATCAGCTACTTTTCTGATGCTGGTTGTAGGATCTGCTTCAAAAGCTTGAAGTATTTGTTCTTCCACTTCAGGATGATATCTTTCAACATGCCCACGTTCTACTATGTGATGAATGTTACCGGTTTCACTAATTCGTCGATAGGTATTAATAAAAACTTGCACATTAGGAACACGTCTAGCGGGGAATCGATCACGATATAATCGTTGAGCAGCCGCTGCATTGCCATCGGCTCTTCCATACATAAACAAAATGTCTGCATATTCGCTATTAGAAAAAGCAGCCATCTTTAGAAATTGTAATTATTGTAACTTGAAAAACTATGAAATCAAAGCGAACTATTAAACCACAAGGTATTCAAGGCAAATATTGCAAGCCCAATGCTAAACGCACTACTGGCCTAAAAATATGCCAGGACCCATTCGACTAAAAACTGAAATCCGATAGTGCATTGTTAAAGTAATAATTATTGTATCTTCTAAAGAATTGATAAAAACCATCAAAATAGCGATAGTGGATTTAGGTATTTATTGAATTATTATTTAGGCCAAGCGACGGATATTTTGTTGACATGATATTTTTTAATGTTTAAATTCCTTTAATTCCAAGGTATTAAAATAAAAACGATACGTTTATGGTCAACCATTTTTAATGATGAAAATTAAATGATTTCTCTAAGTACATTATTTTATCATTCTAGTACTTCATTACATAATTGCAAAATCAAAAATAATTAAACTTTCCAAGTTGTGTCTTCAATATTTAAGAAAATACATAATTATAAAATCGGATAGTAAATCTGTAAATTATTCTACTTAAATTAAGTGTAACCGTTAAATTTGTAGTGATAATTATAATTATTGATCATAACCTGATAGTATCTCCGAAGAGGATATAAAATTGCGTAATTTATAGGCATATTTGAAATTTTTTTTATTGAGCAGTTTGCGAGAAAATGGCATTCAAAGATGATACTTAATTCCAGTGCATTGCATAAAATCATTTTCATTGGACTGTGCTGTTTTTTTGGGGACTTCAAAAAACGTGTTCATATTTTTTTTTTAATAAATACATATTAAACCGTATGAAAAAAATTTGTTGCAACAAATAAAATCATTGACAGGGTCAAAAATATTTTTTATTTGCCGAAATTACTTTAATAAATAAAAATATCAAAAAAGGCCTGTATCTTGAAATCGGTACGACTTTGTATATAGACATATTTGGTCCAAATGACTCCAAATGACCTCCTCTTTCACCCCTTAAAAACTTTCTATCGATGTACCAAACATATATATATATATATATATATATATATATATATATATATATATATATATATATATATATATATATATATATATATATATATATATATATATATATATATATATATATATATATATACCCTCAGGATGCAATAATTAAGTTGCGAAAAGTCGACAATTCAAAAAAATTGTTTTTATTTACTGGATCTTAACCCCAAATAACACAGATTGTTTTGTTTGTGTTTTTTACCAAACACTAGCACGTCATCTCCATATGTCCCTTAATTTTTGGTCAAAATTTGAAGATAATGGGGTAAGTAGTCTTTAAGCTATGCCGCGAACTGACAAACAGACAGACAGACGGGACCGACGGAGTTGATAAAACATATTTTTTGGCATTTAGAGACGCTAAAACGTAAAGATGTGTGAAGCCTGAGAGGATGATTTTTTCAAGATTACAAACATTTTATTTGGTCGCCATTTTGTTCGGCCATCTTGAATTAGTACCACTATTTTACTAGTTCATCCCTATACAACCCACAGTTCTGGCAGACAACTTCAAATTAAACCATTAAGTAGTTTTTCATGCTGAATTTTTAAATATTTTATTAAGCCGCCGCGCCATTTTGTTCGGTCGTCTTGGATACGTGCCAAAATGATACTAGTTGATTCCAACATAATACTTGATGTTTTTGCAAAATTTGAGATAAATTGGATGAGTAGTTTTTAAATAAAAATGTTTTAACATTTCACTGATTTTGTTTCCCCATATTGGATTTTTACCAAAATTTGAAGTCAATTGGGTAAGTAGAGCTATGCTGCGAACACACAGATAGACAGACAGACCGACAGACAAGCCGACAATGTTTATAAAACATGTTTTTGGCATTTAACGACGCTAAAACGTAAAGATGTGTAAAACCTGATAGCAAAATTTTTCCACAATTACAAATATTTTATTTGGCCGCCATTTTGTTCGGCCATCTTGAATTAGTACCACTATTTTACTAGTTGATCCCTATACCACAATTCGTTATGGCACACAATTTGAAATCAAACCATTAAGCGGTTTTTCAGGCTACATTTTAAATTATTTTATTATTGTTCCGCCTTCTTGGATTCGTACCAAAATTTTATCAGTTGATTCCGCCATAACACTTGATGTTTTTGCAAAATTTGGGATAAATTGGATGAGCAGTTTTTTAATAATAATTTTTTTAACATTTCACTAGGCCGCCATTTTGTTTCGCCTTATTGGATTTTTACCAAAATGTTACCAGCTCATCCCGATATGATTCTTAATGTTTGATCAAAATTTAGTCAATCAAGTAAGTAGTTTTTTAGGTACGCTGCGAACAGACAGACAGACAGACCGACGGAATTGAAAAAACATGGTTTTCGTCATCTAGGGACCCAGAAACATAAAGATTCGAAAACATCTCGGACAGTGATTTTTTCACGATTACAATACGTCCCTTCTACGAGGGAAGTAAAATATTAAAACCAAATCTGATGGCTGTGCTAATATAAACATAATAATGATTATTCTGTGTTGTTTCTATATCGTACCATTTTTAGTGCATATTATCAATATATGTCTGAAAAAATCCTACTTTCCATTATCATGGAAGCAAGCTTTTGTACTTCTACTACCAAAAATAAGTCAACCAACTGATTTAAGTCACCTACGCTCAATAAGTATATTAGCTGTTTTGTCTAAACTTCTTGAGAAATTACTGGAAAATTAAATCAGAGGTCATATAAAGTAAATTCAATAAATTACCTTTCAAACAATCAGGATTCCGGAGTGGATACCATTGAGCTATTGCTCTTTTTTGTCTAACAGATGATATTTTTCGGGCTCTTGATAATCAGAAGATGTATGCTCTGATAGAGATTAATTATTCCGAAGCTTTTGATCTCCCTGATACACTAGGACCATTTCTTTATACATTATACACTTGTAATTTTTATTCAATTTTAAAATTAATGTACTATATCACTCATTTGACAAATTTGAAACTCTTCCAGCTACCGAAAAAATTAACTACGATTTAGAAAACATTTTAAAAATCTCAGAAGATCGTCTTCTTAAATTAAATCCAAACAAAAACACCGCTGTTCTTTTTGGCAGTGATATAGGTCGAAAAACATCCCTAACCATGACCAAATAAATTTAACTTTTGATAGGGAAACTCTTCTCTTTATTGACCGCTGTAAATCTTTGGGACTTATGTTGGACTACAAGCTCCGATTTAAAGAAAACGATACCAACCTGTTAAAAAAAGGCCTATTGCTCATTAAAGTTAATTTTTAGCCAAAGGCACTACCTAAATTTGAAAACAAAAAGTAGGAGATTTGCGTTCCGCTCTGGTTTTAGCATATTTTAACTTTTGTAATGTGATGGCCTCTGCCTAGACAGTTTGAATGTCCGACGAATACAGAAGTTGTAGAACTGCTGTTTAAGACTTGTCTATGGTATCAGAAGACCCAATTCTGTATTACATAAGCTAAGTGATATAAAATGGCTTAATATGGTTAATACTCGGAAACTTCAAGCTGCTTGCTTCTTTTTATAAATTTATTAATATTATTAGGAAAACAGTGTGTGGCTTAGCGGTGGCGTGTGGGGAAGAACTGGTAATGGTTACCTCTGACACTTCCATTTATAAATCTTTTACGATTTTATTTAAATATTTTTATTGTCGATTGTATCAATATTTGGTATATAATAAATGTTTTATTATTATTATTTTTATGACATGTTATCTGACAGTATTCCTGTGGTTGTATTTTATACTGACGGGATTATACCAAGTCAGTACCAAAAATAAAAAAAGGAAATGGAAAAAAAAATATTGTGTATTAAGAAATGATCTAACTATGCTACATGTTTTCAAAATGACCGATTTCTGGATGTTCCTGTGAAAGTCTGTATTAAGTCCTAATTGAGCCAAATGCGGTATAAACGTTGTTGGGGTGAGACCTGTTACTGATATGACGAGAGGAACAATGATGACTCTTTCCTGTTTCCACAGTTTTTTTACTTCCATTGCCAAGTCGATGTATTTGGCGATCTTCTCACTGTATTTCGCTTGGATGATCTCATCGGCGTCGTTGGGGACAGCCATCTCAATTAAATAAGTGATTTTCTTTTTTTTGGATTGAAAGGTGATATCGGGTCTGTTTGCGGGGATTGTTTTATCTGTGTGGATGTCAATGTCCCAGTAGAGCCTGTAGTCTTCGTTTTCAAGTATGGATGTTGGTTTATAATGGTAGTAGAGTTCTGTATTCTCCGTTAGTTTGTATGTTGTTGTTAATGCTTGATGAACGACCCTCACTGCTGAGTTGTGTCTCGCAGTGTATTCAGTTCCGGCCATTATACCACATGTACTTGTTATGTGATCGATCGTTTCTCTCTGCTGGTGACATCTCCTGCATCTGTCGCCTTCAATAGCTGTGTCCTTGATTGTGCTTTTGATAGTTTCTGGTTGCTATGACTTTGTCCTGGATGGCAATCAGGAAGCTCTTGTTTTATGTGGTATCTGTGTCTTCCTTGGAGTGTTTTTTCAGACCAGGTGTTCCTCTTTTCTAGTCGTGATTGGATGTAACTGTATGCGTCTGCTGCGTGGCTGGTTTGAGACAAGTCGATTGGTGTATAACTATTGCCTTGTGGAGGTTAGTTTGTTTGTTGTGGAAGAATTTTCTGCATTAGAATGTAACTTCCTGTGTTTAGTAAATTCAGAACGTAGGAGAATGTGAATGTTTTCTATGTCTATGTGTGACCATTTAATGATACCAAACGGATACGTAATAATAGCTATATCGAAGGTGTTAGTAGCTTTCGTTAGATTTCTGGAGTTCAGTTTTGTTTTTAGTAGTTTTGTGAGTCTGGATTTAAATTTTGTCTAGAGCTCTGAGTCGATTGAGTGTGGTCAATTTTGGAGCTTAGACGGATGCCTAAGTGTCTCTATATTTCTTCTTTGAGCATATTATGTATGGTTTCCTTGTTGATTGTTCCATCGTAGTTTCCACTGTCGCTTGTTGATATGAAGTAGCTTGCATTTGTGTATACCAAATTCCATGTTGATGTTCAGGGTAAACGTTTCTGTGATTTTAAGGAGCTCCTTTAGCTGTGCCTTTGCGCTTGCGTATAATTTTATCTCATTCATGTACAAGAGATGGTTTATTTTGTGTATGTTATTTTTAATATTATTATTGTCACTTCACTAGGTCACCATTTAGTTCAGTATTGGATTTTTACCAAAATGTAACCATTTCATGCCTTCATGACCTGTCATTTTTGACCAAAATTTGAAGTCAATCGGGTAAGTATTTTTTTAGCGTACAGACAGACAGATAGATCGACGGAATTGAGAAAACATGTTTTTGGCATCTAGGGACCCTGAAACGTAAAGAGCTGTAAAAACCTGGGAGGGTGATTTTTTTACGATTACAATACTTCCCTTTTACGAGGGAACTAAAATGGTATTTGTAAGATACTGAGTAAGATGTTAAAGCCCATCACAGTATGCGAGTCGAGTCGGTTAAATTAAAGACCGAGTAAGGTAAAATGCAACAAAATTGGAACATTTTGATTTTTTATTAGTTGATGTATTTTAGAAATGAAAAAAATATTAAAGATGTTTTCCATAGTATAAGTGTGTTATATATTAGTGTTACGTGATAAGTATAATTTGATGGTATACCATTAGAAAAAAAATTAAATTCATTTCAAATATGACAATACAGAGGTGGATGCGTTAAAAAAATTGGATTCAAATAAGTTCTGCTACACACTGTATACATTACAATAAATATGTAATATATCTTAATTTTTTATCTTAAGAAGAAGTTCTTGATTCCTACAATTATGAAAAAAAAATATTAATGCAAGTGTCTTTTTGGGGCACCCTGTATATAGAAGCTATATATCGTTTTGTGAATACTTAGTTTGTGATTTAATTTTAAAATATTTTTTAAAGCGATAATATACAAATTACAAATTAATTCAGTTAAGGTAAAATACCCATATATTGGCAAATTTGAATAAAATGCTAGAAAACAATACCAAATTTTAAATTTAAATTGGTTTATATTCCACAGTGTTTGAAATGTATACAAATGATCTCTAGAATCGCTACGTTTTTAACCAATCTTAAAATAATTGTTGCACACCTTGTATATTTTCTGCGCCTTAGAGCCTACTATAAGAAATTAAGACCATAGCGCTCCGTAGTAAGAAAACTTTACGTCAGATGGTTAATACAAAGTTACAGTTAATTAACATTTGTGACAAGACATCGTCTTTTGTGGTAAGAATACCGGCTGAATTTTTAATGTGGGTGGCATAAATTGTGTACCTGAATAATTACGTGAGCTCAATAAATATGTTATGTGCCTATAAATATGTTGTTAATTTGATTTCGATTTGCATATATACAATATAATATGTGACCATATATGTTTTATTTGACTCCATACGTGTGGAGTGATTTATGATACGTCGTTAAATCACGTTACGACTTTGGTCAACAACAATTATTAAGAATGACAACCCTGTTCGGACAAAAACGCATTTGGTCGAAACCGGTATTGCCAAATATGTATGGCCCGAAAATAATAGTTTTTAATTTTCGTACTTGTTGAAATTGTATCAGGTAGCCGAAAACGTGTTCTTATTGGCCGTGACGTCATACAGTTGAATATTCTTATAAGATACGCTGGTTTTATTTAATTTCTTAGCAATGACAGTCAATTTGTGTTCGTTGGAAGTAAAGTGCGGGACACGAAAGAAAACCGGGCGGTCCTTAAAATAAAGGTCCATAGTCTTAAGCAAGCGGAAAAGTAAAATTTGTGTACGCAACCTATAAAGTGCGCCAGCTAAGCGGTACGGAAAATTAATCGAGGATTTAGTAAATTTCGCACTGGGCCACTTGTAATTGGGATGTGCCTAGAGTCTCCATGCACTTGCCATTAGAAGGTTCTAGCTATTTCCAGTGGCGCCTATACATTTCGAGCATTTATTTTCATTTCTATATAAATGCGTTGCGTTGACTTTGAATTATTATTTCGAAGTAACGGTGGCGAGCAAAAGAGGAAAAACAATTCGAAGCGGTGCACGTGAAGTTATTGCGAGCGTTATAGAGGCCTGTACTAGAGAAGCTGAAAATAATAGTTTGACTATTCCAATTCAAAATCGAACAGAACGCGCTGCATTTTACACTAGTGTTTCGGAAAGTAGCGTAAGAAAAATTCAAAGAGAACATAGTGATCGCTCATGTTCTACTTCACCTTTAAAATCTCCTGGTAAAAAAAGACCCCGATTATCATACAAAGATAAAAGTGACGATGGTGATTTTCAAGTAATTCGACGAACAATAGAGGATTTTTATATAAACTTGAAGAAGGTTCCGACCTGCAAACTCCTACTTCGTGTTGTAAAGAACAAAATAGATTTTCCTTACGGGTATAAAACCTTAAATCGGCTTTTACGTTCAAACGGTTTTGTATGGCGCAAGTGCCAAAATAAACAAAAATTTCTCATTGAGAGACCAAATATTTTTCACTGGCGGGTGAAATATCTATCAACTGTAAGGTAATATAGGCAAGAAGAACGCAATATTGTGTATCCAGACGAAACCTGGGTAGATACTGATATGACAGTGAACAAATGCTGGTAAAGTGAAAGTGTTACAGGTGTTGTTCATAGAATCCGGTCTAGTAGTCGCTTTATTATAGTTCATGCTGGTTCAGAAGCTGGATTTGTTCCAGGTGCTGCTTTAGTTTTTCGCTCGGGACTAACAACTAGAGACTATCATGGACAGACGAATAGAGATAATTTTGAAAAGTGGTTGCTCGAGAAGCTTCTACCTAACATTCCTCCCAAATCAGTCGTGGTAATGGATAATGCGTCTTATCATTCTCACGTAGAAGATAAAGTGCCAACTAAATACTCATATGATATCGTGGCTTAAATCGAACAATCTTGTATGTGGTCTAACATGGAGAAAATTCAGAAGCTGGATTTGTTCCAGGTGCTGCTTTAGTTTTTCGCTCGGGACTAACAACTAGAGACTATCATGGACAGACGAATAGAGATAATTTTGAAAAGTGGTTGCTCGAGAAGCTTCTACCTAACATTCCTCCCAAATCAGTCGTGGTAATGGATAATGCGTCTTATCATTCTCACGTAGAAGATAAAGTGCCAACTAAATACTCATATGATATCGTGGCTTAAATCGAACAATCTTGTATGTGGTCTAACATACTACAAATATCAATTAAATGAAGTAATATCAACAAACAAGCCTAGAGAAAAAAAGTATAAAATTGGCGGTCTTTTACGTAACCTCGGTCATACACCTTTAAGGCTGCCTCCATACATGTGCGACCTCAATCCTATTGAACTTGCATGGGCAAGAGTAAAAAAATATATTCGAGAGCGCAACACCGGAGAACTTTCAATTAAAGATTTAAATAAAATAACATTAGAAGCGATTGACTCAATATCGGCTAAAAATTGGAAATCGTATGTTAAACATGTTCGTTCTATTGAAGATAAATACTGGGAAGTAGATGGCAAAATTGAAACGGTTATTAATGATTTAGTTATCACACTGGGATCTTCAAGTAGTGACGACGAAACCTCATCATTTTCAGAGGAAGACAACGATTTAGAAGGAATCGAATCATTAGAATCGCAGCCGTCAACCTCAAAAATTGCTTAGTTTTTTTTCATATATTTTGTAAAATTGTTCATAAAGTAGCTGTCAATAAACTGCTTCAAAATAATTAATTTTCTGATCAATACCGGGTGTCAAAAAATATCTAATATTGCAATTAATATCTGAAAAACTACACAACTTATATTTTTCCAAAATTAACACATCAATGTAGTTATAGTAAATTTTAACTTATGCAGTTCGACTTTGGGCTATTCGGGTATGCCAAAAGTTTTGTTTGTTTCTGTCTGTCATATTACTTTGTACAGAGGGCGTGATTGTGAAGTACTATACAGGGCGTTTCCTAATTGCGTGCTATTGTTAAAAGAGGGTGATTCTTGGACCCTTTTAAGAAAAAAAGTTTAATATAAACCTAAAAGTCTTAACTTTGGAGATACAGGGTTTTAAAAAAACATTTTTTTTAAATCCTAATTCTGATGCTATTATAGATAAATAACTGTATGAAATTTGATACACGCCTTTTTTGCATAAAAGGCAGTTTTTATTAACAATCAATTTTTGAAATTTCTACCAGTGGCGTGAATATGTAATTAACCTGGGTAAATCCGTATGCTCCTTAATGCATAGAAGGCGTGTATCAAATTTCATGCAGTTATCTACAATAGCATCAGAATTGGGATGAAAAAAATTTTTTTTCATTTTAAACTTTACCATCCTGTATCTCAAAAGTTAAGACTTTTAGGACATAAAAACACCCCCTTTAATATCAGCACGCAATTAGGAAACACCCTGTATAGTACTTTACAATGACGGCCCCTGTATAAAGTAATATGACAAACGGAGACAGATGGCCACTTTTGGCATACCCGAGTAGACCACAGCCGAACTGCATAAATTAAAATTTTGATAAATCTCGTTCATTGGATCTGATGCTGGCTGCCCTTGTAAAATCTGGACTTGTAAATCGTGTATCATTATACTGGGTGGTCCAATAATAGTGGACGTAAGCAGTAGCCCGGGAACCGTTAATGACGGAACTCAAGAAAAAATATATTTATAACCTTCCTAAACCGATTGACTCCGCTCGGTTTTCTTTCGTGTTCCGCACTTCAACTATCGTCGTTTTGTGGATCTTTTTGCTTGTTATATTGTGAGTGACTTGCAAATAGTTATCAAATTTAGAAACAGTTGGTTTGTTTACTTACTATTCTTCAATAACTTCTGAATGGTTGAGTGCATTGTGTAGATAGTTCTTATCGAAATGACAACTAAAGAGGGTTTTTTTAAAGGCCAATCCGATTATCTTTCAGCATGAGTATTCAATTCTTTAGATAGTATACAATAAGTTTTGTAACTATTATTATTTTATTTTTTACAATGAGTAGAACTAGAAAAATAAAGTAATGTCCGATAACTTTTTGACCTGATCCTGTATACTAATTCCGAAGGGAACTGAGTTATACGAGAAAAGCTGTATAAGAAGCAGTTTCCACATCTTCGATAAGTTATCTGATAGTTGAGATACGAGGGGTGCCTCAAAATGCAACATTTTAAATTTAGCCCTGTATCTTAAAAACTAAAAGGGCTATAATAAGTTTGTTAAGGCATCTTTAGTTTTACGAAAAAGTAGTACACTGTCGCGAAAACCGCAACTTTCTATCTATAAAACGGAGATACCCAAAATGGGACAGCCTGCAAAATATAGGATTTAGTAAATTTCGCACTGGTCCACTTGTAATTGGGATGTGCCTAGAGTCTCCATGCACTTGCCGCTAGAAGGTTCAAGCTGTTTCCAGTGGCGCCTATACATTTCGAGCATTTGTTTTTGTTTCTATATAAACGCATTGCGTTGAATTTGAATTATTATTTCGAAGTAAGGATGGCGAGCAAAAGAGGAAAGCAAAATTCGAAGCGTTGCCGCTAGAAGGTTCAAGCCATTTCCAGTGGCGCCAGTCGCCATTTGTTTTCATTTCTATATAAATGCGTTCCGTTGAATTTGAATTATTATTTCGAAGTAAGGATGGCCAGCAAAAGAGGAAAAACAATTAGAAGCGGTGCACGTGAAGTTATTGCGAGCGTTATAGAGGCCTGTACTAGAGAAGCTGAAAATAATAGTTTGACTATTCAAATTCAAAATCGAACAGAACGCGCTGCATTTTACACTGGTGTTTCGGAAAGTAGTGTAAGAAAAATTCAAGGAGAACGTAATGATCGCTCATGTTCTACTTCACCTTTAAAATCTCCTGGTAAAAAAAGACCCCGATTATCATACAAAGTTAAAATTGACGATGGTGATTTTCAAGTAATTCGACGAACAATGGAGGATTTTTATGTAAACTTGAAGAAGGTTCCGACCTGCAAACTACTTCATGCTGTAAAGAACCAAATAGATTTTCCGTACGGGTCTAAAACTTTAAATCGGCTTTTACGATCAAATGGTTTTGTTTGGCGCAAGTGCCAAAACAAACGAAAATTGCTCATTAAGAGACCAAATATTTTTCACTGGCAGGTGAAATATCTATCAACTGTAAGGCAATATAGGCAAGAAGAACGCAATATTGTTTATCTGGACGAAACCTGGGTAGATAATGATATGACAGTGAACAAATGCTAGCAAAGTGAAAGTGTTACAGGTGTTGTTCATGGAAACAGCTCTAGTAGCCGCTTTATTATAGTTCATGCTGGTTCAGAAGCCGGATTTGTTCCAGGTGTTGGTTTAGTTTTTCGCTCGGGACTAACAACTGGAGACTATCATGGACAGATGAATAAAGATAATTTTGAAAAGTGGTTGCTCGAGAAGCATCCATTCCTCCCAAATCAGTCGTGGTAATGGATAATGCGTCTCATCATTCTCACGTAGAAGATAAAGTGCCAACTAAATACTCTACAAAAGCTCATATGATATCGTGGCTTAAATCGAACAATCTTGTATGTGATCCAACATGGAGAAAATATCAACTATATGAAGTAATACCAGCCAACAAGCCTAGAGAAAAAAAGTATAAAATTGCTGGTCTTTTACGTAATCCCGGTCATACACCTTTAAGGCTGCCTCCATCCATGTGCGACCTCAACCCTATTGAACTTGCATGGGCAGGAGTAAAAAAATATATTCGAGAGCACACACCTGTAAACTTTCAATTAAAGATTTAAATAAAATAACATTAGAAGTGATTGGCTCAATATCGGCTGAAAATTGGAAATCGTATGTTAAACATGTTCGTTCTATCGAAGATAAATACTGGGAACTAGATGGCAAAATTGAAACGGTTATTAATGATTTAGTTATTACACTGGGATCTTCAAGTAGTGACGACGAAACCTCATCATTTTCAGAAGAAGACAACGAATTAGAAGGAATCGAATCATTAGAATCACAACCGTCAACCTCAAAAATGGCTTAGTTTTTTTTTCATATATTTTGTAAAATTGTTCATAAAGTATCTGTCAATAAACTGCTTCAAAATAATTAATTTTCTGTTCAATACCGGGTGTCAAAAAATACACTTTGGGCTATTCGGGTATGCCAAAAGTGACCGTTTGTTTCCGTCTGCCATATTACTTTGTACAGGGGGCGTCATTGTGAAGCACTATACAGGGCATTTCCTAATTGCGTGCTAATGTTAAAGGGGGATGATTCTTGGACCATTGTAAGAAAAAAGTTTAATATGAACCTAAAAGTCTTAACTTTGGAGATACAGGGTTTTAAAAAACATTTTTTTAAATCCTAATTCTGATGCTATTATAAATAAATAACTGTGTGAAATTTCTTTTCGTCTTTTATGCATAAAAGGGCATTTTTTATTAACAATCAATTTTTGAAGTTTATACCAGTGGCGTGCATATGTAATTAACCTGGGTAAATCCGTATGCTCCTTAATGCATAGAAGACGTGTATCAAATTTCATGCAGTTATCTACAATAGAATCAGAATTGGGACGAAAAAAGATGTTTTTTTTTAAACTTTACCATCCCGTATCTCAAAAGTTAAAACTTTTAGGACATAAAAACACCCCTTTAACATCAACACGCAATTAGGAAACGCCCTGTATAATACTTTACAATGACGGCCTCTGTATAAAGTAATGACATGACAAACGGAGACAGACGGCCATTTTTGCCATACCCGAGTAGCCCAAAGTCGAACTGCATAAATTAAAATTTTGATAAATCTCGTTCACTGGATTTGATGCTGGCTGCCCTTGTAAAATCTGGACCTGTAAATCGTGTATCACTATACTGGGTGGTCCAATAATAGTGGACGTAGTCAGGAGCCCGGGAATCGTTAATGCCAGAACTCAAGAAAAAATATATTTATAGGTAAATCGATCAAGAAAGATCAAAATGAAATCATTTTAAAATTCGAAAGTTCGCCGTTTTTGCAACACAAAAGAGATATAAAAGTGTGGTACACGAAAGAAAACAGACAAATATAGATAAAGGTTTATTAAGCATAGTTACATTTTTTAATTTTCTGAAGTGCGTATAGTCAAAAGAGTTCCATATTATTTAAAGAACGACGGGACACCACTGGTTTAAAGAGAATTCTTGGCCGGCCTTCCTAAACCGATTGACCCCGCCCGGTTTTCTTTCGTGTCCCGCATATATCCAGTAGTGAACATTTTATACAAGGTGCGTAAAAAAATGTGTTTTTTCTTTATTTATAATGGCTTTGGAGCTAAGTCCATTTAGCCATGCTAAGCTACACTAATATTACTATACTATATATGTAAGGCTAAATCTAAATCTTAGTTCTGGAGATTTTAAGAAACCGTAAAAAACATTCTCAATTGGGGAATTTGTAATAACCTTATACATGAAAGATGAAGAGTTAAGTGGAGGTATATTTTCTCTATTTAATTTTGATATTAGGAATTGGATTGCATTAAGGTTTAAAGAACAATAGAATAATCTATGATTCAGATCATCTACTGACTGATTATCACATGTTTATTGAAACTGCCGTGTCCAAAAAGACATCTTAGATAAGAAATACTCAGTTGCCGTTGTAAATTGAGTCTTATTATTACAGGATTTCTTGGCAAAATTGGGTTTATGCTTGTGTAATGATTTAGTATTTGAGACATATTGTTTGTAGTCATTTTCCCACAGTATAAAAGTTGAGTCCTGTGCATCTTTGGTTGCTCTATCGACCAGTTCATTACCTTCAAGGCCCGAATAACCTTTCACATATATAAAAATTATATTCCTTTTAAGAGCATAAAGCTTCGATATTTTATATATAATGTTGGTTATTATGGGGTTATACATTGAGTTATTTTTAAGGGCTTTAAGTACGGATTGCGAGTCAGATAGTACTATAGTATCGGAAAAGACATGTTCATCGTTTATGACGTAATCCAAGGCTTTTAAAATCGCCATGCCTGTAAATCTTAAGGGCCCAATACGGAGCTATAAGATTGGAAATTGCCAAGGTACTCATTTTTTTGGTTAAAGAATTATTACTGAACTGCATATTCTTAATTAGGAACTTTTGAGCCAAGATTTTCCTTCTTAGGTATAAACCGAATTCTCTACACTCAGTTAGCAAGGTCTGAGTAAGTGTGGAATTAAAGGCCCCCGTGACAAGTCTAAGAGCCCTGAACTGAGCCACGTCCAGTTTTTTCAGTTGTGATTCACATGCTGATCCAAAAAAATGTTAAAAAGTACATAATTAAATAAACGTAAAAAATATTCCCGTTATCAGAAATGACTGAGATTTCGTATACATACAGATGTCCCAGAATAGCAATCCATATATGATTAAAGATGGAGCATCTAAATTTGGAATCAGTTGTTCTTTTAACCACTTTTCAAACAGTTCGCAGTCCATATTATCATGGTAGTCGATACTTTTGGATGTTGAATAAAACAGTAAACTCGCACCTGGAAGAAATCCTGTTGAAGAACCTGCATGCAAAATGATGAACCGTTTTCCCGTCCCACATCCCTTTTTTCTGTTGACACTTTTTACAGACTCGTTCTGCCAAGATTTCGAACCACTTCCATTAGAAAATATCCAAGTCTCGTCTAAAAATATCACTTTTCTAAATTTTGAATTAACATTTTCCGTGTATTTCTTTAAAAATTGGATACCCTGACTTGCTATATGTGGCAACTCGCACAAACATCTTCGATTACAGTCCTTTTTATATCAAAAACCCAACATTTTATTAATTTTGACAACGATTTTAGTCCAATTTCCAGTATACCTCGTTTTTTTAAAACTTCTTTTAAAACTTGAAGGGTTATATTAGTTTTTGATGGGTATTCATCGTAAATTGCATTACGAACATCCATTTTTACATTGTCACTTAAGTCTTCTGTCTTTGGCTTTTTTCGTGTAGGTTTCTTAATCCTCTTCGGTAGTAAATTATGCTTTTTTTCATGCACAATTTTCTGCACAGTCCTTATACCAATTCCCAGAGCTTTTGCTACTGTCTCCTGGATATTGGCCGGTGAATTTTTATTTTCGTAATATTTTATTAGATTTAATACCATTTTTTTTTGCTTGTGGATGCAAAAAACCCGAAAATTGTTTTCTATTACTCATTTTGTCAGTGACTTGTCAATCTGACTTTGAAGTGACATCGCTCAAAGATTTTTGCAACTGCTGGTATTTATATGTTTAACCTCTTTTTTCATATAAAAATATCGTAGGTATATCTAATTCATCTTCCGGATTTTATGCGGAGGATATGATTACATGTGATAAAAGAAAAACAAACTTAAAATGTTTGTGGTTGATAATCGTATGATCCGCACGATAACACTGCTTTTGACTATAGCGGAAAGATATTTCACTAAAAACATTCAATTTTCAAAAAATCAGTGATGTTTTAATTGACTGACGTTTTAATACCAACATCTAGATATATAGATTTATTTAAAGAGGAATAACCAACTCTGTAGTGACGAGAAACCACTTGCGACAATTGTGGCCGCTATCAGCAGGAATTTATTGTTAACGTTTGAGCAGGTATAATATTGCAAACAATTTAAAAGGTCCATTCATATTACCATTACCATTAAATGGATAGTTGTATTTAGAATTTTTACAGAAACAGTTACCTCAATTATTAGAGAACGTACCTTTTCACATTCGTCGTAATATGTACTTTATGCTCGATAGTGCTCCAGCCCATTTTAGCCTCGTCGGTCGTTAAAGAACATCTGAACACAGTTTATCAGAACCAGTGAATAGGCCGTGGTGGACCTATTCCTTGGCCACCCCGGTCGCCTGTCTTTAATTCCCCTAACCTTTTGGGTCATTTAAAACAACTAGTAAACGCTATGTCGATTGCTACCAGGGACGAGTTGGTGGCTCGAGTTAACCTCCATTTCGCACAAATAAGAAATAATCCAATTCTAGTGTTAAGAGCAATGCAGTCGACAGTTCGGCGGGCATATAGATTTTTCAACTAAATAACATAAAATCCAAACATGTTTGAAACAATTATTTTGCATAATTCTTGCACATTAATTACGTGATATGTTTACCGATTAGACATTACCGAGAATGCAAATTTTCAGGTAAATCATTTTAACGTAGTAAATGCAGTGTTTTATAAGTGATCATTTTTCTTAAAAATGAGTCAATTGAATCAATTTTTGGAAATTGAAAAGACGAACCTTTTATCTTTATAAATGAAGAAGCGACAAAAAAAGATGTTTTTAATGAAATATCTTTAAGCAGATAAGAATTGTGTAGTAAAGATATTTAAAAGTAATTCTTTCTCGAGAATTAATTTATTTATTAGAAAAACGTATAGAGTGTCGAGGCTGAAATACAAAACAAATTAAATTATCAAACAAAGAATGGACATGTCAAATACTAAAAAATCCAACAAAGATATCCTCCAAACACTGCCGGATTAAGGGGGGGGGGTGGGTTTTGCCTTCCTTCTTATCGTTATTTAGGGGTGCACTAAAAAAGGATTTTGTGATAGTTTTATTTTAAACGGTAAAAATGCCCAAAAAACCTGTACAAAACTACACATGACTAGTATTTTAAAAATGAATATGTCATTCCTCAACAGTGTCAAACTTTAGACAAGTCACAATAGTGACAATTTTCGAGTGAAATGTTGGATGATAGTAGCGCATCCCTGTAGTCAGAGCTATCGTGATGAACCCGTATGGTGTATTATGTATGTATTATGGTTTACGTTATTAAATATAGAAAGAATACTGTGGGTTTTGATATCCTAAACTATTTGTTTCATATTTATATTGAGAGTTATTATTAATTATAGAAATAATATGGGGTATTTTTGGTATATTTGGCTATTTGTGGCATATTTATACTGAGTGTTATGAATATGTTAGGTTTTATGTTATCAGAAACAGTAACTTACAGTGTGTTTTATCTATGCTAATATATAAAAGCGTTAAATGACTTGACCACTCAATGACAATGAATCACGATCCTACTCAAACCGTTTGACGTAAAAAGCTCAATTTTGGCATACAGGTTGATCGTAGTGCGCAGGGTTTCGATAAAGAGAGACTTTTCAAAACTCAAATTCCAAGGGGTGAAACCACTCCTTAAATTTTACAATATTTTTAATTCAAAAAACGGTTAGTTTCTCGAAAAAAGCTTGTAGACGTGTAATTTATTTTTTTTACGTATTTTAAGGTTTTTTGAAAATGCAAACAGGGTGTTTTAAAAAGTCGGGTCACTGGTTAATCACGATCCTGCTCAAATCGATCAACGTAAAAACCTGAATTTTACATGGAATAAATTTAAAAAAAATAAATTGTTCCTTTCTATGTAAGCTGCTTCTATAAATTTTCGTTTTCACCAGTACTGCTCTTTATGCAAAATTTGAGCCTCCCACCAGTGCATCCGGTATTGGTGTGACCAGGCGTGATCCTTGACTTTTGTACTAAGAGGTAGTGGTGGGCAAAACGACTAATTTCAGATAGTAGTTGAAGCAGTTATTGCTACTTTGAAATAGCAGCTTTCAAATAGCTGCTTCAAAAAAGCAGTTTTTGCCGCTGCTCGTATCGCCTAAGCAGCTGTTTCTCGGTAAATCAAGGTCGAAGTCTGCCAAGGTGCATGCAGTAGATGAGCGGAAATAGTTAGTTTTGTTTCTGTAATATTACTTATTTGTTTTTTTAAGGAATCAACGTTTCAGTTTCCAAGAAAATTATTAGTTTTCAGAGTTTTATAATGTTTTTTATTTAGTTTTTTGAAACACCCTAATAGATTATGTTAATAAAATTATAATTTCCAGTAAATCAATACTATATTATTTACTACACACCCAATTTAAATCTCAAGATTAAATACTACAAAAAATAAACGAATATGCAAGACGCACCTGCTGATTTAAACATCCACATACCTACTCACATACTACGTAATACAGACCGCAAAAACCCTGCTATTACATATTACGCAATTTTACCTTCCATCCTTCACTCGACACCCAACTGTTTTCGATCCTTGCTGTTAAATTGCTATCTCGCGAACGGCCACGGCAATCTGATTTTACATTACCCTACTCCAGCGATGCAACGGCTATTAGACTAGTGGGGATAAATAGACCTGACCGCGATAAGGCGATTTTAAATAAGCAGCTACTTATTAAAACAGAAAGCAGCAGTAAGCTGTTTCGGCCAAATAGCTGCTTCAAAATAGCAGCTTCGCAAATAGCAATCCATCCCTACTAAGAGGGCGTTTTGGCTCTCGAATGTACGCATCAGCGCACACCTAATATATAAGCCCATAACTTCAGAGTTAATATTTAGTTTACACTTGAAGACAGTTCTGAAACCAAGAAAATAAACACAATACAAATCCAATAGAACAAGTTTATTGAATATTTTACGTTGTCTGATAACTTTAAATAAACGAAAAATTCCGAACCTTTTCTGATATGATATGATCCCAGTAGGCTTTAAATTTAAAAGACCAACTCCAAGAGGTAGTGGAAGATCTCTTTCAGATAATATTACGAAAACTCTAGTACGAAAGTCGTAGCTGCTTTCCAGAAGAGACATAATATAGAAAAAATACACAATAAGTACTAGAAGTCCAATATCAACATTTTCTTTATTATCTTTGCACAGTTCCTACGGGTTTCGACCCATATGCAAGATCATGATCAGGGAGTATATATTAATACAGATATAAAAACAGATAGAAAAACAGAGGCTGAGCAGAGATCCTAATTTTGCAGTATCACTAAAACGCAGACCAGTTTTGGAAGTAATTGTGTTATCAACATCCCTCAGTCCAAAGTAGTTGAATTTCGGCATAAAATATATTCACATAAGACCAAAGTACGCTTAGTTGCATCTGTAATTTTAGTTCGGTTAAGTCTGTAATAAAACAGAGTATATATTGATTTATGTCCGAAACTTGAAGATGATGTATATCATGAAAATAAGAAAAATAAGTTCGTATAAACAGGGGTCAGCAATCGCTTCATTTTATATATAAAGGGTGTTAATAAGTTAATATTTAGTGACTTATGTTTAGCTCTTCATTTAATATTAACGTGACCATAAATAGTTTTATAATAGGGATGCATGTTTCAAAAAGATCTTCTTATATGTTTAAAACGCCATAAAGTTTTTATAATAATGTTGACTTCCAGTTTCAACCTTTCCTCAATTTTAAAACAAGAACGAAACTAAAAAGGGCTTTAATTCTTTTATAAGTATATTTCTATATGACTGGGTGGTCCAGACATTTTTGAACTAGCTAAATTGACGATTAAAAACTAAGATACAAATGAGAAATTTGTTTTGCTCTAGGTCGAACCGTTTTCTGGTTTATGAAACTAAACATATCTTAGGCTTACCTCGGTAGTCGTTAATCGCCACTACTAATGTAAGCGTTGATCCTAGTGGCACTATACCGCTCACAGGTGGAGCCCACGGACCTTTTCCATGTTGAATTTCCATCCAGCAGTCTACGTTATCACCTGGAAATAATAAAAAAAAATTAAACCCTATTTGTTGTAACACATAATAAAAATACTTATTTAAAAACATCAAAGGAAGCCTGTAAGTCTGACGAGCGCTATAAGTATCAATTTAGCAACGATTTACCGTATTATTTCTATTTAAACTATATTCATTTAGAACTTATTAAAAATTAAATCTATGCAGATTTATTATTTTTTCTTTCCATGAAGCCACAAAGTCTAAAAAATTTATTATTTAATATTAATTTACAAAATTCGTGGGTATGGCATCATCGGTGAATTTTTGAATCCAATTCATACCGAGTTTTAATAGAAAGGTTACACCCTTCTTCTGAAGTCGCTTACTTAAGTTTCTTTACTATTAATGGACAGTTTCCCATTCTCCATATATATTTTCTAAGTGGGTCTTAGGTATATTCAATGGGATTGAGGTCGGGTGACTTTGCAGGACAGTCAGCTTTTTTTATGTTTTGCTGTTCCACATATTTTTTGACTTATATTATTTATAAAATGAAAAAATGTCTGGGATAAATATTGGTTTCTAGCACATTTTTAATTTAAAACTTACTTTTTTCGGTGCCCTGTGTAACAGTTGTAAGAGACGAACGGTTCTTCTGGAAAGATTAATAGCATCACGTTGTCCTAATATTTTGTTCCATCAAAGATGAATAATACTGTATTATATTGTAGTACAAAATCGTGAATTAAGCTGTCAGGCAACTGTTTCTAGTGTTATATCTTCATATCTTTTATATTCTCTATTGTTTGAGAATATAGTAAAGAGGATATTTTTATAAATTATATTTAAATGGATTCTTGATTTAACGTATTTTCAAAAGAAAGGTATTTCTTTGTATTATAAAAACTTTGATAAAACCGTTATAATTTCTTATTATTAAGATTATTTAGCCGGTAAGGAAAGCCCAGATTTGTCAAACGAATAATTATTTTATACAAAACTTAACCACAAAACAATAAACCTCTTAATTCATAAAAAGTGTTGGCCAATATACTACAAACTCCGTGTTAAACTTGGTGGTTTAGAAATACGCGATATTTCCACTTTTACATTATTCTGCATTTATAGAAAAATTATTTTTTTCTCTGCTCAAAAATGTTTTATCAATATCAGTTTTAACAAATTTTAATAACAATTAATCTTTATAGCTTCATTTTCTGTTTCTGTAGCTTTACACACGGGTTAACCGGTTTTCAAGTCACTTGAATCAATTTGCGGCAAAATTTCTCTTTTTTATCTCAAATATTAAATAAATGTTTCAGAAGAAAAGAGGTAGTATCAACCGAATCTCCTGAAGTATTAGAGACAACAAGAATTCTCAAAACAGATCGAATACAAGACGTTTTTACTTCAAATATTTTTAACTCCATGGAAAATGTCTTATTTTACACAAGAAATTGTTCTAGAACTTCAAACTTTTTCGAACAAGTGTTGTCAAAATTCAAATAAACTTGAACCCTATATTCTCTATATGAATAACATCAAAACTTGTTTTCATTATACAAGAGTATTATTGTATGCTGATGATTTAAGGACCTATGAACGATTACCTCGGAGTACCAGAGAACTGTGACAAAAATAGTCTATTTGTAAATACAAAAAAAGATGTTGTGGCATTAGTTTTACAAAAAATATTAATAATAATAACAAAAAAGTAAATAACGTACGTAGATAAATTAATAGTAAGTTTAACGGCCATTCGGACAAATAATTCTGCCTTTGATAATCTAATTCAGGTATAGGGTCCAAATCTCATGGACCATTATACCGACAAGCCTTTAAGCGTTTTTCATCATCTCTACCAGCACAATTGACGACGTTTCGCCCTTTTGGGGCTCATCAGGCCAATGCAGCCATGTGGTCAGTGTTGCCAACACGATTTTGAAAAATCCACTAGACTCGACACATTTTTCTACTAAAAATTCCACTAGATTTCTTTTTCACCACTAAAAAATTCCACTAGATTTTTTTTTCTACTAAAATATTGTGAAAAAAAAATACAGGTTAATATTAATATGGAACTAATACACATATTTTATTTTTAACGTCTTTATTAATACATTAATATATTATTATTATATTTTCATATATTAACATATTATATAATGTAATACGTAAACGAAAATGACTCGGAAAATGGTCGTAAAACGCAACAAATAAACATATTATACCTAATAGTATTAAAAAAAAAACAAAAAACACTTTTTGAAAAAACAAACTAAATGACAACATTAAAAATATGTTCATCATTAGGATCGGCGGAATAAGTTTCTGTTGTTTTTATTTTTTCTATTACATTGTCTGGAATTTTGTATGAATTACAACACGATTTGTATCTACTTAAACCTGCTCTTATTGATAAAATAGCAGAGAGCATTGGAAGTTGCATTCTATTTCTCAACTTGCTTTTGACTAAATTCATTACGCTGAATAATCGCTCAACCTCCGCATTAGAGTGAGGTATTATTAGCAGTTCCAAGGCAAAATCTGCTAACTCTTTAAACGGATTTTCACGTATATCATTTTTAAAATTATGTACTTCATACCAAAATTTTTTGGTATCCTGAAGTTCGGACCATTTACACAAATGTATTGACTGCCACTGGCTTTGAATTTTTTCTATCAAATCTGCACTTTTTCCAAAACTTTCCAATAAACTGATTAAATTTCCTTTAATAGGCTTACATGCTTCATCGACACTAATACTCGAAATATTTTGTAATATTTTAAGATTATCAGGCAATCTGATTTTTATTTGCTCTATTAAAATTAATAAAAAATTAACACACCGCTCCCTTAACTGTTGCTCCTCTGAAAACCCTTTTTCCTTCATTTCTCGTACTTTTTTTTCAAAGTTATAACCCAAATAACAAAACTTATCAACGTAATTTTTAACATTTGTTTCTAAAATATTTTTATTTCTCATTGAACCCGGAATGCAAATTTTGTTTACAAGAGACTCTAACAAAAACATTAAAGAATTTAAAAGTTTTGTTTGGTCGACATCATTTGACTCAAAAGATTTATTTACCTTTTGTACGAGTACATCAACTAATATGGGGCGAATAAATGAAATAAAGGCGTAATTTACATCATCATCATACATCTGATATAAAAGATCAGCTTTATAACATTTTTCATTCGCTTTTGCAATTGAAAAGTGAGTTTTTAACTCTAACCACTGATCAAAAATTCTGCTTACAGCAGTTTCAATTGATAACCAACGTGTGTTACAAGACTGAACTATTTTTAGGGGATCATGGTTGTCATTCAGTAATTTATAAATTTGGTTATATGCAGCTTGCCGAGACGACGATTTACTGAACCAGTTATATGTTTCTTGTATAAGAAACTCTAAATTTCTAGGCAAACATTCTTTCGCAGCAAAAGACACGGCCAATTGCAGTGAATGACAGACGCATCTAATTAAAATCAAATTCGGAATTTCATCTTTTAACTTTTTATGTACTCCATTATTAACTCCTGTCATAACTGAAGCATTATCAGTACCTATGCCTACCAAATTCTGTAAATTAAACCTATATTTTCTTAGACTTTCCTTAATGCTCTCTACTATATCATCAGCGGTGCTACCCACTAATGGGGCTAATTCTAAAAATGAAGTCACAATTTTATTTTGCCTAGAACTAAAATATATGATAACAATACCAAGGTACTTTTGGACCGAGATATCTGTCGATTCGTCTAGTAGTAGACTATATTTATTTTCGCCTACATCATCTCTTAGATCTTGCATAAAATGGGGACTTAAAATATTTTTTATTATATTAGAACATTTTGTCCTGTGCATTTGTACGTTCTCTGTGCCCTTGGGAAAACTAGATTTGCAAACATCTACTAAATGGTCTGATAAATTAATTGCGGTGTGCTGAGATATAAATAGCGCTAAATTGGCTTCAGCCCTCTTGGCCTCCGACAAATTTGTTCTTGTGGGAAAAGAAATCGTTGGCTGACGCGTAGGCCCCAAAAACACATTTTCATTTTTTTTGTGTTTTTTTGAGTTGCCGTGATTTTTTAAATCGGCATACCGGCTTGTCAGTTGTATCCCACAAAACTTACATTTAGCCACTGTGCCAGATGTGCTTTCCACAGATGTCAACCAATTTTTCAGTGCTGGATCCTTTAGCCAGGCATCTCTAAATTTTTGTTCATATTGCTTAGACATCTAAATAGAATATTCAAAAACAGTGTTTATTTTGACAATGAATCGCAAAATTCGCTTACCTTTATCCTATAAGAAAACACACACACACTACTAAAACTAACACACAGAACATCAATTATAATTCATCAATTGAAAACAAATAAACACGAGTAAAAATTTATTTCGCGGCATTCGATATTCGGGGATTCCCATAAATTTACGAGCCTATTTCATTCGTAACCGCGCAGCACGACCGACGACCGACCGCGACGTGGCGTATTATCCGCTTCTTCCTTTGACGGTCGCGCGTCGTTTTAAAAACCGTGTCTACACTGTGAAAAATATTGCGCGCTCGGAATATTCTAATATTGTTGACATAAAAACATTTAATTAATAATTTTTTATTAATATTAGCAATTTCTTACTTTATATGGCCACTTAAAAATTTTCTACTAAAAAATCTACTAGCCACTAGACAGATTGTTTTTTCCAGTAGGGCCAACCAAAATTCTACTAGATCTGGTAGAATTTCTACTAAGTTGGCAACACTGCATGTGGTAGACATCAAATCAAATCAATTTTTATTTCATAAGACTTGGACTACAAGTATTGAAATAGTCAAATTGAAGTTAAAAATAGTTAATAATTAATGAAATCACTAAAAATAATCATAAATAAACTATAACCTACATTTAAGTTCAAAATAAAATTCAAAGTATAAATAAGGACAAATACCAAAACCAAGAACTGTAGAGACCTCATCAAGAAATAGTAACACTAAGTGCAAAAAAAAACAGCATAATAATAGAAATGTTTTAAAAATTGTGCATAAAAAATTCTGACAACCAATAGAATACAATAGTTTGAAGTAATGTTTTGATGATGAAAAGTATTCAACGGCAGTTTGACTATATACGATGAAAAGTTAAGGCAGTAAGAAATTATCCCAAAGAGTAAAGAAGCGTCATCTATGGGTATAAGTGTGAGGCTTGTTATTTGAACCTCTAGTAGTAATTTAAAAGTTAAAAACACAAGCGCGATATGCGAAAGCTTTCAATTTTCTCTTTGCCGTGCGATACCAACTATTGTTGGCGAAACGACGGCGCCAAAGGATGAAAATCCATGATATCGGCTTTTTAGACCAAAGTTTCAATAAGAACAAAAAAGTAAATAACGTCCGTAGATAAATTAATAGGAAGTTTAACGGCCATTCGGACAAATAATTCTGCCTTTGATAAGCTAATTCAGGTATAGGGTCCAAATCTCATGGACCATTATACCGACAAGGAAAAATGCTTAAAGGCTTGTCGGTATAATGGTCCATGAGATTTGGACCCTATACCTGAATTAGCTTATCAAAGGCAGAATTATTTGTCCGAATGGCCGTTAAACTTCCTATTAATTAATAATAATGTTATATTCATATAAAATTAATAAATCCACATTGCAAAGAGTAAATTAGATAAAGGATTTGGGGGTCATACTGGATTTCAAATGGTCATTCCAAGCTCACTTCGATAAACTATCAAATTAATCAAACAGGTTACCAAGATTAATTAATAGAACCTGCAAGGAATTTCGAATCCAACAAATATTGATTTGTTTCTTTCTCGGTTTGGTATTATAGCACACTTTCATTTGCTTAAGAAATATGGAGTCCACAAAACTGAATATACATTAAACGAATGGAGGCAGTTCAGGATCGATTTATTAAAACTATAAAATTTAAAGCTTATTGTACAACATAAATTACAAGACAAAGCTTTAGCTTTTTTAGAAATATTTATAATTAACAGCAAAAGTTATAGTACGAGTTGGGATCGAACCCGCACCTCTTAATCACTAGTGCATTGCTCTAACTAATTGTGCTATCGTACCACTGACAAGCAATTCGTTTGAACTTGTACAGATTCAAACCTACCATAACCATTGTTGACCCTGCCCAATATTTTAACCTTATGGCGAGGCGTTCCTAACTCGACGTCAAATCTGTTATCACCGTAAGTACCGTCCATATTGGTAAATTTATAATTTTACGTTATGTCCATAAAAGCCAAATAAGGAATAGAAGTATTTTGTCAGTTTTTAAACTATAAAATATTTTTTTAGAAATATTTATAATTAACAGCAAAAGTTAGGGTACGAGCGGGGATCAAACCCGCACCTCTTGATCACTAGTGCATTGCTCTAACCAATTGCGCTATCGTACCACTGATGAGCAATTCGTTAGAACTTGTACGTATTCAAACCTACCAGGCTTAAACGGGCATAACGTAAAATTATAAAATTACTGATATGGAATATTTGGCAGGATTAAGAATGGTTATGATACCGGTGGGTTTGAATGTTCTAACGAATTGCTTATCTGTGGTACGATAGCTCAATTGGTTAGAGCAATGGACTAGTGATCCGGAGGTGCGGGTTCGACCCCCGCACGTACCATAACTTTTGCTGTTGATTACACAGGCCAACACACCTTTTGGTGCCTGCGATTTTTTAACTGTTCCTGGGTAATTTTTGGATGCAGAATGTAAAAAAGTTCTCAGATTTTATCTATCAGATCTAGTTAAAAAAAAATTGTGTATATATTTTACGTTATAACTGTTATAATATATAACATTACCATTGCCAGTTAAAAAAACAAAGATACATGGATTTAAGTATTTATTGCAAAAACTTAATTTAAATAATTACATTATTCACTAATCACATAAAAATTTTCTTTTATACGACTTTCTAGAATGGAGTTTACTAGGGCAGTCTTGCTGAAGGCTCCAGCAGTAGTCCGCTATCATGTGGCTATCCCATCGTCCTTGACCGATCTTGATGGAATCTTTCCCCCTGTTCTTCACTACAATCACCTACGTTTTCTGGAAAATGATCTAGGTGGCTGTGGAGGTAGTGAACTATTATACTCATGTTACAGCCGAGAATATTAAAATTTGAAAGCATAATTTCCACTAATTCTACGTAATTCTCTGCTTTATGATTGCCGAAAAAATGTACTACTTGAATAAATGAATACCAAGCGTTAGATTCAGTCTCGTTCATTGATGTGGTGAATTGTGGATCTTTAACAAGTTGCCTTATTTGAGGACCATCAAATATACCAGCTTTTAGTTTTTCCGTGCTAATGCCAGGAAATTTACGTGACAAATACCCAAAATAATTTCCATCTCGATTTAAAGCCTACACAAATTGCTTCGTTAGGCCTAGCTTGATATGCAAGGGCGGAAGTCAGATTTTTTCTCTTGAAACCAAAGGTTCGTTGATCACGTTTTGTTTTCCTTGAATCATGACATCTCTTGAAAGTCAATTTTTGTTAACCCCGTGCTCATTTTTAGCTCTGCTGTCCCAAATGCACAAAAAACAAGGATATTTTGTATAACCACTCTGCTGTCCAAGGAAGAAGTTAACCATTTTTAAATCAACACAAATTGCCCACTGATGTTCTTCGTATTTAATTTTTCTCAAAATTAATGCAATTGTTTCATATTCTTCCTTCATGGTAGTAGAATGACCAATAGGAATTGAGCAATATTTGTTATCGTTATGTAAAAGAACACATTTTAAATTACGTTTTGAACTGTCAATAAAAAGGCGCCAATCATCTGGAGTGTATTCAGGCAAAACCATTTTTTCTAAGGGCCCTTTTATATTATTGTTACAGAATACCAAGTCATTTTCTTGAGCGAAAAAAGGCAGCAGATCCTTATCTCTTTTACGATAAAATGTAATATTAGTACCTGGAGAAAGTAGATTTTTTTCTTTTAATCTGGATGCAAGTAATTCAGCGGATTCCTTTGAGGGATTTAGGTCTTTTATAAGATCGTTTAGTTCTTCTTGATTGAAACACTGCGAAGTTGCTAAATCTGCTTCAAATTCGCTGTTGTTTCCTGATTGAATTCTTTAAACTTCGTCAGACGTTGATGTTTCTGTATCATCTTCTGTCAGTTCGGGTAGACTGCTGAATGATGGAACGGGTATTTCTTCCGAATGCGCTACAGGCCTTCTTGCAGAATCTAGATCAGGAGATGTCCATTTGTGTCTATTGTTTCTATTTATGACTTTAATATCAACGAGACAGAAATAGCAGTCGTCATGATGGTTTCGCGGTTCTCTCCAAACCATTGGTACACCAAACTTTAGGCACTTCCTCTTTCCAGTTGTCCACTGTCGCAAATGTTCAACACATGTTTTACATATGAAATGTGAGGCCCAAGATTTATCTTGATCTCCTAAATGAACGCCAAAATAGACAAGATAAGTCAGAAATCGTTTTTCTGCTCTCTTTCAAAGTGTATTCACCACACACATAACAAAAAACATCGGGATGATTTACACAGCTACGTCTGCTTGTGGATGCCATTGTTCCAGTTTAGTGTCTTGACATTACAAAACGACCAACATTTACACAAAATGATAGCACAACTTTACTTGGGAAAACTCAGTAATATACTAAATCGAGTACAGCCAACCAGGTATAGAAGGATCGGGTCATAAGCAATTACAGGTATAAAAGTAATTAAGACCAGTGTATTGAGTAGTTCCTAGTATAGGAACATTGAGTCAGGGACAATTCCAGGTATCCATTTGGTTAATTAAGTTCTTGGAAATTTCTATTTTGACGATTAAGTACATATTTATCTCTTTATTTGTTGTCCTTTATCGGAAAAAAATATCAATTAACCTGTAACCTATATCTCAAAAACTAGACCTGACAGAAAAAATCTGGTGGCATTTTTGGAATCAGCACATCAAAAACATCTAAAATCAGATGTTAGATTTCCGGCACCAAATTTTTGTTTTCATTTTGTTACCCTGTGTTATAAATAATTCTAAACAAATATTTCACAGTTTAAAAACAAACTGATAAAATACTTCTATTCAAAGATTTAACTTGCTCTATTTAAAGGAAAGGAGAAAAAATACTAGCATATTGTTACAAAATTGTATACTTTATTTATTATATTCCGAATCTTCTGTCGGAGATCGAATTTAACATTCAGCCACGATATCTAAGACATCACACTATGTTTGGTTTACCTTTTAAATGAACAAACCTTGGTCTTAAAACCCCATTGGATTGACTGCAGAAAATGCTTAACTTGTATAGTCACTTATTTAAAATATTTCATGTTACTTTATTAACATTTAAGAGACTTTTAGACAGACGCTTTGCAAACCAATTTTTAACCATGTGGGCGTTAATTATTAATTAATTTTTGACTAACTTATTACATACATTAACATACAAAATATGAAATTGAAGTATTACGTAAATATCTGTTGAAGTTATTAGCCCATTTCACATAAAACTGGTAGTTCTAAGTGATAGCTAATCTGCCTGCAGCAAACATTGATTTATGTTTGATTGTTTAGATATTGAAACCTCATTTTTTGAAGATATATCTCATTTCTTGAAGATATACTGTCCTTAAAATATCCTTCAGCAACCGATGTACTCTTTCATCCACCATGACGCTTCAACGTAGTCATACTAGCTCCAGCTTCTTCCAGAAGAGTTGTTGATGTTCGACGCAGACAATGACATGTATACTTCTCAGGATCGCTTAAACCCAGATATTTTGGAATAATAGACGAGTTTTTTATAAATGTGTTTTTTTCCAGCGGGCTGTATAAATATACCGACCTTATTTTTAGGTTAGAAATAGTATTTTTCCTGAACAACCACGTGACCCTTAAGACATGTAGTTTCTTATCAACTTCAGACTGTTCATTTTGCCTTCATCAATAATGGTAAAAACGCCCCTTTTATGGGTTTTTCTCTCTGGTATGTTTCCCACGAAAACTGATTTTCCATCTTCTACGTGAATAACTAGCAAGTTCTTAGTCAACATCTACCAAACACACCAAATATTAATGCAATTTTGTTCATTAAAAACCGTCTCATTCGATGCCTCATGAATAAATTTTAAAACATTTTTTCTAGACAGAACTATAGACTTTTTTGGCTGCTATTCTTTTGGCGTTTCCTTCAAATATTCGCTTAATTTATTGTTATTAGTGATATAAAGTCTTGTTTACTATTTAATATTTAGCCCATAAGGAACTCGGGTAAAATGTTTCAGTGAGATCGCCGAAGTATTAAAGCAGCACACTTTCATTAAAGTGATCTACACAGTTTTCTGCCATGCAGTTTAATAATTCGTCATATTCTCTGATTCTTTTTCAATTTCTCCGATAGCAAGTTTTGTGTTGCTTTATCCGTTTTTTTTTCTCAACTTCGTCAGGAATTTCAAAACGTTCTTGCATTTTGATTTATTAAGTTTGCCAGCATTTCCGATGGTCTCTTCTACGATAAAATAAAAAAAATCTTAAATAAATAATATTGTATTACATTTGAATGTAACCTATACTAAAGAAAACACCATAATTATTTATTAGTTCCTGAATTCCAACAAATCTATCATATATCTCTCCTTAATCCTCTCTTTACATTACGAAGATAGATATAGCCAATTTACTACCATATTAAGCAGAAAATAGCCAACCCGTTCCGCCCGCCGCTGTCTGTGTCACATTAATCCCATCTTAAATCTTCATCTCGAGCAATTTACTATCAGCGCATCCATTGGTCAAATAAAAATTGCGCTACGCGATTAGCGACTTTGCGATTTAACGTCGCCGATAAATTATACTTCGTGAAAGAGTCGTAAGTCACTTTCCACAATGAAAAAAGCAATTTTCCTACAGTTAAGATTACTGGCGGCTTTGTAACGAGTTGTATGTCTTCCTTACTGCCGTAACGGGGAATATGCGCTGAATTTGCCTGTAATAGCAAAACGGCGGACATCGCTGGTTATTGACGATTAGAGTACTGTAATACCGACATCCGAATTGACGTAACAGCCTCCTGGATGTATTAATTTGAATCTTTCTTCATCTCGAACATTTACCTGACAATGTTTAATAGGTATCGGAAGCTGTATAAAACCACATTGTTTACAGCAACGTGCAAATAAAAATAATTAGTTAAAAACTCATTTCCGATGTTTTTTTTAATTAATGCTGCATTACCGCTTTGATTAGCAAAAATTAAGGAGCAGAATAAAGCCACTAATTTCATGGTTCAGCATTTTGAAATTTTATTGTAGCTTCTTAATATTTTTTTGGTCTTTTGGGTCTACACTGTTAAAAATTGGGATGAAATTACATATTTTTAACAGTAAAAATAATAAATGTGTTGTTACACTACTACGTGTAAAAAAAATAATGTAAGTGTATCCAGTACTCTGCGAATTTACCAACATTTGTAAAAAGTACTTCGCAAATTTACTAGACATCCGTAAAAATTCATTAGAAATCGAAATGTTATTAAACGGTTCCCTTATAAAAGGTATATTCCCTAAATGCCTTAAAACAGCTATAATTATTTTTTCTTCATAAAGGGGGCGAAAAAAATTACTCTTGCAATTATCGCCCAATTGATCTACTACTAGTGGTATCAAAAATCATTGAAAGCTTAGTGAAGAATCGTCTTATGACAGTTCTCCTTAAACATCAGATAATATCCCTGGATCAGTTAGGATTTTTACCCAACAAGTGTACCAGTGACGCCATGTTCTCGTTGCTTAACGACTTCTACTTATTCCTCAATAACAGCCACACCAGCGCCTCAGTTTTTTGTGACTAAGCAAAAGCCTTTGACTGTGTTGTCATGAAATTTTGATAAGCAAGCTGAATTTTTTTGGAATCCATGGTTTAAATCTTATCCCCGGAACAGGCAACCATTTGTAAGGGCTAATGGTTCTGATTCTGACTGTAAATTGATTACAAGTGGAGTCCCTCAAGGTTCGGTCTTGGGATCTATTCTTTTTTTGTTATACATTAATGATATCACCAACCTAAAAATTAATGGGAAAATCTCTCTCTTTGCCGACGACATAAGCATAACATGGGGTGATTTTGATGCAAGGTCGTTATATTCTAATATTTCCAACGACCTTGCTGTGATTAAGGCTTGGTCCGAAAATGGTCATGAAACATGAAATATTAACACTTCCTGCATTATTTATTTTAGAAACCGTCTGTTTGATTGGAAAACATATAAACACATTCCCGGAATGGCCACAACATGTATATCCTATCAGAAACTCTAGGCATGACATATACCTTTCCATTCGTTAAAAATCAATTATTTACAAATAAAACTTTACAATTATCTTCCAGAATATTTTAAAACGATCCCTATGTTTGCACTCTTTCAAAAAAAAAAGCAAAGCATACCTCATTGAAAGACCTTTTTAAAGCGTTAATGATTTTTGTAATGAATAAGTCTCATTAAAATGTTTTTTATTTACTTGTTTACTTAAATCTTCTTAGGTGTCATGTTCTAGCTGCTAGCATAGAATTTGAAAATGTTTTATAGGGAATGAACTGCCTGATAGTCCGTTAATATTAATTGTTTTTGTTATATGTTAGATTAAAGTTATACATTTTCTTTTTTTTTTAAATATACTTATTTGCTATATTAGTTCAGTATACTTTTTGATTAACTTCACTTATTTTGCTTGTATAACGATAACAAAATAAAGTTTAGGGTCGCGTAATTTTCATTTCAATGTCATTATTTACCTCGCATATGTATTGTTTATTTCCTTATTGTTAAGGTCACCTGGATTCATTAACGGCTTTACGGCAATGTTATCTTCTAACGAATGTTATATTTACAATTTATGTATTTGCATTGATCTATCGAAAAATATGATTTTTTTCGATTAATATTTCGTTTTTTCATTGTTTTAAGGTAAATTTCGCTTTGTCCATAAAATGGTATCAATTTTCCTGCGGCAAAAAAGCATATTTTTGTTTGTTTGTTCGGTGTACTATTTCATGAATTGTAGTATTTTTACCCAACGTGGCACGTAACGCTGGCCAAAAGCCGAAGGCTAAAAAAATTAAAGAAGAAGAAATTTCCAACCTCAAATTTACACTTTTATTATCCTGAGGCATTAGTAGTGTGGCAGTGCATGATTATTTTTAAGTTTAAAGTGTTTCAGTCCGCGTTTTAGCATAAAAAACAACATATCCTGTGAAACTAGATGTCTTAGAAAAATATGGCTTCGTGAACGCAATGCTTGAGTTCAATTGCAGTATTTGTGTAAAAATTAAAAAAACTGTTGTGTTTATTGTAACAATAGATACATTATTCAGTATACTATAAAATTTCCATAAACATTCTTGTGTTCAACAATTTTATTTATCATATGTTTATTTGGTTTTTGTTGCAGTTTTGTACCATAAAATATATTTTTTAAAAGGGAATTGTGTTTTTTTTTTAAATAAACCATACTTACCTACTTTAGTTTCTTTAAAAGTTATCTTTATTTTCGAGCTGTTTATTTAGCAATGCTTTCAAATTTGTTACAAATGGAGAATTAGATCTGGAACCAAACATAAAGTAGCATTTTTTTTAGTATTTAAAAACGGAAAAATGCATTGAGTTTTGTGGTTTTTTGATTCATATTCCGAAAATATACTAAAATAGTACTCTAAAAATACGGTTATAAGATTCGAATTTTTGCTGTAAATATGATGGAAATATCAACTGTAATGTAATCTCTAGCAATGCATTTTTACAATTACTGGCTTATTTTTACAGTTTTAGAAATAAAAATACTTAAAATTAGGTTTGCAACATGATTAAAGTGTTTTTTTTATGTAACATCACAATTTCTTTAAAACAGTGTACTGTAATATGCTGAATTCAAATGTAAGCTCGGTTTTCACCTATCACCCATAAGTTTTTAGAGAAGAGAAGAAGAATATTACAAACTGAAATTATTAACAATCTTGTGCATTTTCAAAGAAAAAAAACTTTTTTATAAAATTTATTTACTTATTTTGGATTGAAAAAAGGAAGTCGGATAAATTCTTCGACAAGATTTTTGTAGTTCTTCGATTTCGTGTCACCCAGGAAGTTGTTACATATATTTTTGAAGGCAGCCCATGCCCTATTTTTTTTTGAAAGGGTACTTTTATAATTTTAATGTTTAAAAAGTTGTCGTATTTGCAGCCCAACGAATATTTCTTTTTTAAGCTTTGCTTTACTTATACGCGCGATTTTCCTTCTCTATTTAAGGCTTTAACAAATTTTTTTATGAGCCCTAGTTTTATGTGCACATAAGGTGAATAAATTTTCTGCTGCTCTACTAAGAGTTTATTAAGGACATTTTTCAGACCAAGCACAATATTTTTACGTAACGGCCATTCTTTAACGATATAATGTTAGTTTCGAGTTCTACTGTCCCATTCGCATAAAAAACAATAATATTTGGTGTAGATACTCTGCAGTCCTGTGAGTAGTGAAGGAACTTTCGTATTTTATACTATGAAGTAATATAAGCATCCTCTCTAATATTTACAGCATGACCCACGGGAACTGATGGTCGTTCGCTTTCATTAAACAACAAAACTGCCTTTAAACTTGTCTTCGAACAGTCAATAAACAGCTGCCTCTTGGTAGGTACAGTAAACTAAGTCATTTGCTACCGAGAAAAATAATGCCAGCATAGAACCCCTTTTCCAAAACGTGGAAATTTTCACTGCTTCTAGTAAAAGATTAAACTGCTGTAAACGAGATCCAAGCAGCTGTGCTTTTGTTTTGGGAAGATGAAAATCATGAATAAGATCGGTGACTTTTTTTATAATTTGTTGAAGGAGAAAGGATATGCAAAATCATATAAAAGCGAAAATTTAATCAGGCGTAATATCCCATCTATCTACCTTTGTTTCATTTTACTTCATGATATCCAGAAGGAATATAATTGATTAATTTCCACTGAAATCGTTTGAGATTCCATAAAAAATATAACTTTATATAATAAAATAAAACGGTAACCTATTTGGCACTTAAATTCAAAGCTTTTTTGCCTTTGATTGCTTAGCAATCACCGCATTTCTGTACATCTTTAAAATATCTAGACGAGAAAAGATTCACTGAAATTAAAATAATTGCCTGCAAAGGTAAATAATTGAAAGCTGGTTTTGACACACGTATAATATTAAATTAAATTACGGATATCCTCACATTATAGTTTAAATAACTGCTTATGATCAATTAAGAAGAGTTCGCATTGGTTTAATTGCTTCATTAATTATTACATTGCCTGTTCGTAAATAGAGCTATTTAGTGAGTGTACGTGGAATTTCATCTTCATATATTTGTAGCAATAAAATGAAGATCTCATCAAATTCCGGAAAACATTTAAGTCATTTGTATTTGTCCTTCAGTTTTACCGACAATTTGTATGGCAATAATGTAATGTATGTACGGGGTGGTCCACTTAAGATGTTCCTATATTTTATCTCAATAAATAAAACACTGAGAAAAAAAAGTTAAATACAAAAAGTATTTGACCCTAAATATATTTATTTATAATATTTTTATGTATACAGGGTGTTCCATTGTGCCAGGACAGTAACCAACTTTTTTCTTTTTAATGAAATGGTATGAATATTTTTAGAGATTCTAATTCTACGCTTGATTTTGAGTATTTTTTGTCATCTTAGCATACGAAATTTTGAGTAGTTTTTGAGGAAAATTAACTTTTCTAATTTTTTTCCGAAAAACAGGTTTTTGGAAAAATGTGATTTTTTCACACTTGAAGACTAAAATTGTGAATTTTGGTTATGGATCCATGGGAGTGGTTAATATTTAATACTCTGACCTATCAAGAGCGAAAATCCATTATACAGGGTGGTCACAAGTGACCATCAAAAAAATGTTTTTGTAACTAAAAAAATTTTAATTTTTTTAAATGGAACACCCTATATTTAGCACTTTTATTGTGTTTAGGATTTAATTCTGCATCATTCTATATATATAGTTTATATTCCAAAAATTAGTAGTTTAGAAGTTTTGACCAATTTTCTATAATAATTCAGGTATTTTTGTTAAAAGTCTAACTAAACCTAAATAATATCCTATTCTAAGTTTTTTTTTAAACATTATAACTAAATTTAAAATTAAATCAACAAATAATGCAAGAAAGAAAGTAACTAATTACTTATTACAAAACATTTTCGACATAACCCCGTCTTTGGCAATACAAGTAGTATAATATTACGGTTACGGTTTTTATTTTCGCAATAATAGCATTTCTAAACGCGTCTTAATTCTACAAGATATTCATGGAAAAACAAAACTAGTAAAATTGTTGCCTGGACACCAATAAATACACAGTTTTTATTTGACATTTAGTTGCCTCTAACTCTTTTTAAAGGAAAAATGGCTTTATACAGTGTCCAAGAGCGTTTAAATCTTCATGAATCTTACATAAGAAATAATAAGAATTCAGCATTAGCCCTGCGGAAGTATCGGTTGTTGTATCCTGCAAGACGGATATCCATGAAACAATTTTTTTCACGAATTGTTCGTGATCTTGAACGTGGAGTGGTAATCAATAAGCAAAAATGGCGCCCAAAAATTGTCCTAACAGAAGAAAAGCAATTAGAAATTCTCCTGTATTTTGAAGAAAACAACGAAAATTCTTAAAGAGATGCATCCCGAGATTTACCGGGAATTAGTAAGACTAGTGTTCAAAGGACTTTAACTGATAATAACTACCATCCGTCCAAATTTTTACCAGTTCAGGAATTATCCCAACAGGACTTTCAAACAAGGCTTTTTTATTGTTCTCTCACGATGGACCACCATTTTGAAAATGACATTTTTAAAAATATTTTATTTGCCGATGAGGCAATTTTCAATACGGGCGGCATGTTCAACCGAAAAAATACTCATTACTGGTGTAACTCAAATGAACATCGTGTAAAAGAAATGAAAAAACAGGGTCGGAGAAGTGTTTATGTGTCCTGTGGTATTATCCGTGATAGAATAATAGGTCCAGTATTTTATGACTTTGTTTTGAATGGTGAGAGGTATTTAAATTTGAAATATTTCCGTTAAATGACAATTTGCTGAACGATATTAAAGAAGGACTTGTTTATCAACAAGATAGTGCTCCATATACACTGTAGTGCCTGTTAGAAATTGTTTGAATCAACGGTTTCCATTTTGGATTGGTCGGTACGGGACCATAGATTGGCCAGCGAGAAGCCCCGACTTAACACCCCTGGATTTTTTTATGGGGCAGCCTAAAAAACGAGAGTAAAAATAGGTGTAATACTGTTCAAGATTTAAAAAGGAGAATTAGGCAAGAGGTAGAAAGACCTAATGCAACAGACCCTGTTAAAAATGCTATTGCGAGAATTGAAACCATGTATTCTACTTGTATTGCCAAAGACGAGGGTTATGTCGAAAATGTTTTGTTATAAGTAATTAGTTACTTTCTTTCTTGCATTACTTGTCGATTTAATGTTAAATTTAATTATAATGTAAAAAAAAAGAGTAGGATATTATTTACGTTTAGTTAGATTTTTAACAAAAATACCCGAATTATTATAGAAAATTGGTCATAACTTCTAAACTACTAATTTTTGGAATATAAACTATATATAGAATGATGCAGAATTAAATCCTAAACACAATAAAAGTGCTAAATATAGGGTGTTCTATTTAAAAAAACTAAGTTTTTTTAGTTACAAAAACATTTTCTTTGATGGTCATTTGTTACCACCCTGTATAATGGATTTTCGCTTTTGATAGGTCAGAGTATTAAATATTAATCACTCCCATGGATCCATAACCAAAAATCACAATTTTAGTCTTCAGGTGTGAAAAAATCACATTTTTCCAAAAACCTGTTTTTCCGAAAAGAATTAGAAGTTAATTTTTCTCAAAAACTACTCAAAATTTCGTATGCTATGATGACAAAAAATATTCAAAATCAAGCGTAGAATTAGAATTTCTAAAAATATTCATACCATTTCATTAAAAAGAAAAAAGTTGGTTACTGTCCTGGCACAATAAAACACACTGTATACATAAAAATATTATAAATAAAAAATATACTTAGGGTCAAATACTTTTTGTATTTAACTTTTTTTTCTCAGTGTCTTATTTATTGAGATAAAGTATAGGAGCATCTTAAGTGGACCACCCTGTACATCGCTTTATGTTTATTTATTAAATTGTATGATTATATCCGTTTTCAGGTACTTTTCAAAGATGTATCTCCATTATGCAAAAATTTTATTCTATTTAATTTTTGGCTTCACGGGGTTTTATGACAAATACAAAAAAAAATTATTTTTAATTTTGTTCAACTAAAAACACAATTTGATAATTAAAACAAGATTGCATGATTCGTGTTTTATTATAATAACTGCCTTATATTTAAAACATCCACTGAAATTTTGCATCTATTACAACCTATATATGCTGAATTCAACGGGTTCCTATTTTTTTTTTTGGTTATCTCAGAGGTCAACTCCTATTTTATAAATGTCCCAGCTTAAAGTCGTAAACATTTTAAGAGAACATTGAAAAGATTGAAGCACCAGGTAATCATTAGTTTATCAGGTGAGTAATTAGTAAACAATAGAACACTCATCATCCAAAAATTAACCGAAAGTATACATCAACATGGCTTCGATCTCGCCTTGTTTCTGATATAAAGGGTGAACATTTTCTTCAAAACGACTGTAGCAATTCGAATAAAATTTAGAGGTGGAAATTTGTTTAAATTAGCACATATTTCACTCATAAAAATGCTTGGACAGCTTCACCAGGGGCGTGCCTGTGGGCTGCAGCTGTAATAATTTAAAAAAGCATGTGCGTCATTGACTTTTATATTTTTTGTTAGCATAGTTATGTAGCCTGTTTAGCGCCTGGTAAAGGTTACCTCTTGATATTTTGTCGATTACGATCTCTTTTACGCAATTTAATTATGCAGTGTACTGAAGATATTTTTTTAAATAAACTTTAAAGGTCCTTACTTTAAATATTTACTTTATTGGGATCACATGAGAACATAAGCTTCATTATAAGCCTTTAATCGTGGGCGCAAAGATCTTCTTATTCTGGCACAAATATGAGGGTTTTGCCGAACTGTTACAAATGCCATTTCTTTGCATTGTAAATGATCTTCAATTGTTTGTATTGGCATCTTGTATCCAACCTCCTTTAAATGCCCTCGCAGATAAAATTCCAAAGGACTCAAGTCGAAGCATCTTGGTGGCCATGCTACTGGACCACCCCGGTCAATCCATCGAAGCCCGTATATTTCCGAGGGGTACTCATAATAGCTCGGGTAGATCCATCTTTAGAAAATTTAAATATGAAAAATGATTCAGTCTATGTGGCAGAATAATTGAAAGCTGGTTTTGACACCTTACCTGGCCCAGCAGACCTTGTTCTGCCTTTACCATTAGATGGCGCGATGCATTTTCAGGGATTTATAAGAATATGTTGCGCATCCACCACATCGTCCAGAAATGCTATTGAGGAAAAACATATGGTTTTATAGAAAACATTTAAGTCATTTGTATTTGTCCTTCAGTTTTATCGTCAATTTTTATGGCAATAACATAATGTATGTACTGGTTGGGATGTTTATCTTTATATCAGAAACGGTGGGTTTTAGGAAAAAAAATGTAAAACAAAAGTTTCTTGGATTCGCTTTTCATTTTTTCAATTTTTATATATACAGGGTGTTTCGTTTTGCGTGGAGAGGTATCAACTTTTTTATTTTAAATGCAATACCCTATATATTAATACAATTTTAAATAGCTCTCAAAGACCATCTGAATGGTATATGAAAGTATGTGTCTGTGATGCACCATTTTGGACTTATTGACGTTTATCTTCAGTTTTTGACATATTTTTAACCAGGTATAACAATGTTATCTATTAACTTTTTCAATTGGTTCTTACGCAGCAGGAAAGGCAAATTGATGAATTATATTTTTTGTATTCAAAAATGTTACAGTGTTGCCAAATTTGGCGTACCATCAATGTTCTCAACTATTGTAAAAGCAACAACCTAAGTATTATATCTCATTTGAATAGGGTATTAAAAGACTTTTCATTTTTTCAATTTTTATATATACGATCTTTTTTTATAATACTAATTTTAAATAGCTCTCTCAAAGACCATCTGAATGGTATATGAAAGTATGTGTCATGCCCATTTCGTTATTGACGTTTATCTTCAGTTTTTGACATATTTTTAACCCGGTATAGCAATGTTATCTATTAACTTTTTCAATTGGTTCTTACGCAAAGGCCAATTGATGAATTATATTTTCTGTATTCAAAAATGTCTTCAAATTTGGCGTATTCTCAACTATTGTAAAAGCAACAACCTAAACTCATTTTATATTAAAAGAACATTATTAACAAATAACAAAATAATCAATTCATAGAATAAACATAATTATCTCAACAAGTTTAGGCAAATAGCAAGAAACAACGGATATAAATAATGAATACCCAATTATAGTAACAAGTTAAAACAAAAAAACAAAGAAAATAATCCAAATATAGCGAACTATTGCAAGATTAGTTCTATACGCCCCCCATTTTGAGCAATGCACATGGTGTAAATAGTTTCTAAATGTGCAAAATAAGCATTTCTGCCGCTTACTTTTCTATTCAGAAATCGAACTCACTCCCGATTGTGAATTTTCAATTCTTCTGCTGTTGTAGGCCTTTTTGATAAAGTAGATCTTTTAGTGTACCCCAGAAAAAATAATCCAGAGGAGTGAAGTCGGGGCTCCTCGGGGGCCAGGCGTAACCTCCATTTTCCCCAATCCATTCCCGATACTGAATATTTAAATAATTTTTAATCTCCGAACTTCTGTGGTATGGAGCACCATCCTGCTGCCAAATGAATTAATACGATCCCCTAGAAGAATGTCATTTTCCACCTGTGGAACAATTCTGGACCTCCAAATGGCGCACCATACTCACCAAAGTCTACTGAATAAATATGATATGATTATTCATTAAACTTTGCTTTCACTGATGTTCTCCCAGACCTTGAAACTTCCTTAACTTTCCTCTTATTCTCACTGTTCCAATAATGCGCATTTTTCCGACCATAGATTTTATTGGACGTCGTAAATATTGACTCATCAGTCCAAATAAAATCGGAGAATATATTTTTCGTGAAATGTCTGCCCACAAGGGTACTAGAAAAATCTAACATAATAGTCCCCTTGATGTAATTTTTGCACTGGACAATATGTATAGAGCTTCCAGAAATTTATTTAAAGGCAGGTTCGAAGCGTTGTTGAATTTTCTCTTCTCTTCAAAATACAATAAAGTATTGAGTTGGTCCTTTCGGTCAAAATTGTACGATGCCTTCGTTTCTCTTTCTTCAAATTTGTATTATTTTTTCTGTATTGCTGATACTTTGTGATAGATAGATAGACTTAGTAATTTCGGTCCATGCATAGTTTTAAATCATCTATAATTTCTGATTGTAGGATATGATAGGTTTTGTTTATAACAAATTATTAATGTTATTAATAATTTATTATAAACAAAACCAATCCTCTCCTACAATCAGAAATAATAGATGTCTTAAGAGTATTAATGAACGAAAATTACTTCGAGTTTAATGAAGAGTTTTTTTCAGCCATGGGGAACCCTGAATATTACGTAAAATTCTAAACATAGTTTATCTATAATATTCTCTGCCTGTTTTCAAAATATTGACGGTTCAAATTTGATATTACGAACACTTTAACTAGCTGTAAAATCTGAACGGTTTAAATTGGGACAAAACGGATTGCTCTTTTCAATCTTATTTTTTAATTATCTATCGTATGGGGCTAAACTTCCGGTTAAACCGGTTAAGCTAGTTAAAGTATTTGAAATGTCAAATTTGAAATGTTAATATTTGGAAAACAATTGCATTTTAGTATAGAACATTATACATAAACTATGTTTAGAAAAATAAAATAATATATAGAATATCTCATTAAAAAAAGTTGTAAAAGTAAAATATACCATTTTAATATTCATTTTAATAACATTTGCCATCGGACTAGAATTTTTCATTACAGTTTTAATTTGCTACGAATTAGAATATATTACCCACCTCGGAAATCTAGCTGAATGACATCAAGGTCGGCTATGACCATAGGGGGTTTGGACGCCGTTTTTTCGTAGTCATTGAACCATTCGCACCTGAGTCTCTTAGCCTCGTCCCACACCTGCGATCAAAAAAAATATTTGTAAGAACATGCTCCGAAAAAAACTCGTTAACAGTTGAATTGTGAATGAATTATGTTGATACCTCTCTGCAACATTTCACAGTATGATAGTTTCGGCTTTTTCTATTTGCAAAATAATTTTTATTTATCACGTCACGAAAGAAAAGTTTATATCATTGTTCCGAGTTACTTATATGCATAGATTAAATACACAGGAAGATACATAAGCGTGATTGTATAGATGATGCTGTTGCAAAACATGAAACATAGGCGGAGTAAGATTTTAATAGTCTGAACGGATAAAGATTGTATTTATTATTATATAAAATTGCAGATATCAACAGATTTTTTCCTTTGGGTTTTTCGATATAATATTAGATAAACAGGGTTGTTGTTAAGAATTATATCCATGGAATCTGACAAATTTGAAAGGTTACCGTTTTTTAATAATAAATTGACATGAAGACGTTATTTTTTTAGTCGTCTGTGTTATAATGTGATGACTTTTTTTTGGTCGTGGTTTATTTTTCTTACGTGTTTTTTTCGCTATTCAATTATTTTAGTGTACTTTTACTTTGGCGACCTTATTTATGATTATGACTTCGGATTGGTGATCAAGACCCCCGAAATCCATCCATCCAAATATCAAATTTTTTTTTAAAACTTCATTGCGCTAAAATACTACCGAAACTTATGTTTTGAGCTTTTTTTATTCGTATACCATTAAATTTAATTGTTATATTAGGTTAGGATTGGTTAGGTTTTCTGTAAGAATTATTTAAGATGCTTACTATAATGTAAATTTGGCAATATTGTACGACAGTTCTTTTTAAAACTGTAGTAAGAAAGAGTTTTTGCATCAAAATGTAGTGAAGAATGTTGAACTTATTTTTGATGTTTTAATAGGTTCACCTATTTGTTGTTTTCTTTTGGCTGAAAGAAGGTAAATTTTACATTTACGGTTATAGAAGTTATATATACAGAGTGTTCGTTTCAAAACAACAATTTATCGGTGTGCAAGGTCTTAAAAAAAATCGCCAAAATACGTACAGCAATCTAGGGGAGGAACGAAGGACATATTTTACAAAAAGTCTTGGGTACACTCGTTAAAAACATCAAACGGGGGGCGGGTCAAGCGGTACCTCATTTGAAAAGTTTTTAGTTATTATAAAATTTGATGATAAAATGTAGGTTTTTCTAATAAATTAAATTCTTAAACTTTGGTGCAGTCTCATAAGATGGCGTTATGACCTTGATTTCTTGGGAAGATAAATAACTTTCAAAGAACAGGCGAATTAAAGATTATGAGCAAATTCGATAAAAAAATTAAAAGCAAAATGGTCAAAATCAATTTTTTGAAAAATGAATTTTTTCGTAATTTTTTCCGTAATTATCTAGCAAAGTACGTCCATTACCATTTTTTTTCAAAATATAAAAATATATTGTGTGTGTATGAACGTGGTTCAAAAACAGTTCAAAAAAGAAAAGAAATTGAGGTTATTACCTCCCGCTAAGTTCGAATCCATAATCCGTTTGTCTCTAGTTCCCTTTGATGAGAATTTATTAAAATGACAGTCCATTTTTGTGTTTGTATTGCTCCTATTCATTCAGTAGGCTATTTTTTAAAATCCTCCTTTTAAAATTTTGAGTCATTTCTTCCCGCGGTTTATAAGTAGAGATTTGATACTTTTATTTTTTAAAGACTTCAGTGAAATTTGACAAAAACCCGGCTATAAGATATATTTTATAAACATATAGTTTACTGGAAGATCCATTAAAAAATGTAGCTTGGATCCCCTATATATTTTTCAGATATCCTGTATACATGAGTACTAATTATATATTTTACCTACGTTATAAACTCTACATTTTATCCCACATTGCCATATGAACGATTTTTAATAATAAATATTGATAATCCCATATATCTGTTAACATAGACGTACGACATTGAACTGACAAGTTTTAGTAGTAGATGTATTTAAACAAATCAGAATAAAATTGGGCGCACACAAAAATAGTATATGGAGAAACTAAGAGTGGAAGTTGTATTCTAGAGCAACTTTTATACATAAAGATTCGTCAGTTAATAGTTACTTCTTAAATCAAAAAATGTTTGCTTAAGAAAATATTTGTTACCGTATTCAAAAATGTATTTTATTTATTTCTAGCGTTTCTACAGAGGACAAAAAAGAAAAGCAAGCAATGTGTTAAAATGAATACCCTTATTTAAAATGGATTTATGTAAATAGTTTATTTAATGATAGGAGATTTAAATTTATTGAAGATTATTTAATTAAAGCAATTAAGGAATTTATCGATTCAAGATTGATTTATGTACTACACAAAAATTTATCATCCGTTTTAATTGATATCGCCTATGCAAAACTCTAGGAAATGATGGCTATTATTTATATAGAAAGAGAATTAAATTATTTTTTATAAACGATTAAGAGAGTATATAAATATTGTTAGTCAAATACCTTAAGTGCACAGATAAAAATGACTTCTTATTATAAGATAATATATTATCTTGGTGGTTGATTATCTTCAATTAAGGACATATATTTAGTTAAAACTCATCTGTTCTTGTCAAAAGAGATTTTACGTTCTTCGCAATATTCCCTAATTATCTTGACGAATAAAATCCTTGTTCTGAGGCAACCGTCTTTAGGAAATAGATTTTTTGTTTATCGGTTCTTGCTGAAAGAGTACGTCCTTATCCCAAACCCACATGCGCTTCGCGGTCAGCGTGTCCACGTTGTTCCCGGTCGGTTCCGAACATATCAATCGTGGTTTCGAGGTTTGGTCATTCGTGGTCAGTGGTCCCAGTAGTCGCTATCGGTTTGTAGTGCCGCTGTTAAAAAAAATCATACCTACATGATTTAGCAAGTTTTTCATGGATATCGTCATGAGTGAAACTACTAAAGTAAGTGAAGTTCTTACTTTTCTTAACCAGTTCAATTTAGAACACTTGTGGCCTAAGTTTCAAGGTATGTTTGCATATATTTTTATTAATTTTGCCGGTATAATTATTATACAAAATAAGGTTATGGTTATATTCATAGGCATATAATACCGTGTTACTGCAAATATTTGCTTGACTTTATAGCTATTTTCATGTCAATGTAGGGGTGTTTTTATTATTAGTTTTTAAGCTTGATACTTTTAACTTTTTTGTAGAATGGTGTTGCTGCACACCGATTAAAATGGCGGATATTTGCATTCCTCTATAGTTAGTACTGATCTTCCTAAAAAGAACTATAATCTTAGCAAAAGAGATATTATTTCATTGTAAGATTAAATTCTTGAACGAAAGTTGATGTACCTCAAATAAGATAATTCTCTCGTTATATTTTTATACATCTTGGGATAAAGTGAATATCCTCAACATAAGATAATTTCGAGGAAAATTCTTTTGATTGTTGATTAGACATCTCAATACAGATTTACTTATTTTAATATTGTCAAAAAGTGCTTGCTCATGTTTTTCTCCTTTAGAATTGAATATATGTTAACGTATTTTTTGTTCCAGAACAGAACATTACGGATTTAGAAATTCTTTCTTATCTGAACCGGAATTAGATATTTTAACAGAAAGCCGAATTGGGGACAAAATTAAACTCAAGCGATCAATTAAACGTATAAATAATGCTGTCAATATAGAGGTGAGTATAGATATTAAATAAGGAAGTAAGGGTAAAAGGGGGAGGGGGTGAAAATTAAAATGTATTTAAAAAATCAATTAAGTATGTATTTTTGTATGGGTTTCTGGGCGTGCAGATTCCAATTTTAATACCTGTTTGATGTTTTAGTGGAAAATAAGTAGTGAAGGCAAATAGGGAATGGGGTAAAAATTAAAACCTATATAAAAAACATGTATTTAAAAAATCGAGTAATATGTCTTTTTATAGGTTTTTGGGATAGATTTCAATTATGAGGGTTTGAGGGTTTAGTAGAAAATAAGTAGTGAAGGCAAATAGGGAATGGGGTAAAAATTAAAACCTATATAAAAAAACATGTATTTAAAAAATCGAGTAATATGTCTTTTTATAGGTTTTTGGGATAGATTTCAATTATGAGGGTTTGAGGGTTTAGTAGAAAATAATATTTCACTTGAAATTTGGTACATGATAATAGTTCGGATTGTTATACCAGTAAAATGGGTAGAGGGGAAGGGGGTGAAATGAGGGGTTAATTGGTAAAAATAACAATTAATTATTTATTTATAATTGAGTAATACGTATTTTCATGGGTTCTTGGGTACTTATGCAGATTTGAATTACAACCCCTGTTTGATATTTTTGTGGAAAATGAGGGGTAAGGGCAAAGGGTAAGAATGTTTTTAAAAAATCGAGTAATATGTCTTTTTATGGGTTTTTGGGAATGCAGATTTCAATAATAACACCTGGGGGGGGGGGGGGTGAAAAATGTATTTAGAAAATCGAGTTCAGGTGCACCATTTATATATTTAAACCTTTACTTACTCTAACATTTTAAACAAATTTAAACAGTTATTTATTTGTAATTGTTTTACTGATTTGAAATTAGGTTAAATTTTTTATTTTTGCTATAAATACACGTAATTATTTTTTAGTATGAACCAGCTCCAAAAAAGAAAAAAATAGAAGAAACCGAGGCAATTGAGACAATTGGTGAGCAGACTATTTTACAATACCAAGGATCCACGGCAATCGTGGCAACTGGAGAGCAAACTATTGTACAAGATGGTCATAATGGCAGAATACCGATAATAATTATAAACAATCATCAAGATGCCTTTGAAGAAAATGCAGAAAATAATGTGCCATCTGATGCGACAGCAACAGATACCACACTAACTCTGGCGACTTCATCAGGTTATGTTACAGGCTCCAGTTTGTCAATTGTGAGTTCAGAAGAAGAAAATTCATACTCTGCTTTGTTAGAATTTGATCTTATTGAGTTTTTGAAGTCAGATATTGTTGGACAAGCAATTTTGTTCAAATCAAACAAGCACTCTGCACTTTCAAACCTTGACAGGGATAGGCTTTCAGAACTTTTAATTAAACATTTGATTAACAAATACAAACGTTTATCAAAAGAAGACCTGAATATTTTGGCGAAGAAAATTGAAAATTCCCAATGAAAAATCTTCTACCTGTTTTATTGCCCCTATTCCAAAAAGCAAATCCTTAAGAAATATATCCGAGAGGTCACGGGGTAAATTAGCTGATAAACAAAGAAACTTGCTATGGATTATCAGTAATCTAAAAAAAGAAAACCAAACCAAGGAAGAATCCTTTAATAATCCTGATGACACAGAAAAACTAAATGAAAAAGGTAAACTTCATAAGTAAAATAATGTTTTGCTCTGACATCGGTATATCATTAATAGCTTTTTTGGTTGGGCCGTTGAGACAATAATGTTTTTTTGTTTGTTTCAGAAACCATATCAGATGAAGCTAGAGACAGTCATGTATGGCTAAAGAAAAACGTTGAACCAACCTCAGAGGTCTTGCATCACTGGAAAAAATCATACAAAATTCGTAAATTGGAATCCGTGGATACAATTGAGATATTCCTGGATAAATGGCCGATTCTAAAGGGTCCCCTAGCGCCAGAACTGGTAAGTTATCTACAGTATTAGACAAAGATATATGCAAGACACCCTAAAATTTTATAAAAAATTAATCCTGCACCAATTATCAAATACCTAATGGTGCATCTAAAGACTTCATTCAATTACTCAGTTGATATGTTTCGGTCACTTCAACAAATTTTATAGTGCTGTTTTGTCATATTTAAAAAAAAAACTAAAGGAAAAAATATTTTCTAAATACGTAGTTCTAGATAAAAATAATTGGTATACCATTCAAAAGAACAGTAAAAATTATGTATCACCTAAAAATTGAACAAATATTAAACAAATGGTATTCTGACCACAAAATTTTCTAAAAATAACCATTTTTTCACGATTTCTACAAAAATTCATTATTTTTGTCAATATTGAAATTTGACATCTAGACTAGGTACCCTTTGCCTAATGGTTGTGTAATTTTTTAAAAAGTTCATAAAATTGTGAAAATTTTAGAGCGTATACAGGGTGGTAAATTTAACTTCAAACGGCTCGATGATTTACAAAACGTGAGATTGGAAAAAAGTTTAAATAAAAGTTGTCGGATAGTCTGAGAGAGAGAAAAAAATAAATGATACAATTAATATGTATATATGATTCTGCAATGAAAAATATACCCATATATTATTAAAAAAAAATTGTGAAGGTCAAAAATAAATGTCATTATTTTTCTTCTCTCAAAACACGCAACACATTTCATTTGATTTGGTTTAAAAAAACTCACCGTTTGTATAATAAAGACTATCTTTAATGAAATGGACCACCATGTATAATACAATTTTGACCATTAATATATATTATGTTTCCCATTATATTTATAAATATGTATAGTAATTACGTTTCTCTCACCTGATATATTTTTAGGTTAAGTGGGATTTTGAAAATACCCATCCCCAACATGAAAACTTTAACGTCGACACAGTTTTTCAAAATTTTTTTGAGACGGTTTTGGCAATAAGAAAATCGTCATTAACACCTACAGACAACACTCTGCTAGAACTTCTGAATGGGGAAATAACAAGCGGTATGTTTTACACATAGATATATTCTATTTTTTCACTTGATTAAAATTAGAAACGTTAATTAAAATTAATTGTCGCTTTTGTAAAAATGTTCACCTTACTTTTAGTTATAAGTAAAATTTAAATTAAATGATACTTTTCAGATCCCTTTAGAAATTTAATAATTAAATAAATTTTTTTGTTTTTTTTTTTTATTTACATTTGTATCATTTTTTATAAGGCAATATGTTTACAGACTCAGCGACCGCAATAAAGCTACACCTTCTCCCAGTCTTAGTTCCACCCAAGACTCGCACTCAAACAGGTAAAACAAATTGGAAGCCATCGGTAAGTGAAGCTCGAGATAATTTTTTGTTGCACGTAAACATACCGAGTGATGTAGACAAAGCCAAAAAGCAACGAAATGATTTCATGTTTAAAAAAAATCTAACGGTTCAACCATACATTTTGATTGTTGGTCCAACTTTAAATAATATTACGGGTAGTTTTGTAATTGTTAACGACCGCCAATATAAATGTATTTCAGTTATCGATGCTTTAGATTTTTGCTTTAAGATGTATCAAGTCTTAGATGCTAAGTATCCCATTCCGTGTCCCCACATATGGTATTTGTTGCAATGGCGCATTTACAAATATTTTACAAAATATTATCCCAAAATTCCAAGTGTAAATGATTTGTTGTAAAATGATATTTTATATGTACCTACTATGATATTCATTTAAGACACTCCTTCTGCTTGAAGCTGCAAATAATTTCTTAAAACAATAAATACACTACGATAAAGCCATGCCAAGAATTTTTACTTGTTTTAAATGTAACAAAGGATTTTATGCAATTAAAACTCTACTTTTGCATTTAAAATGTTTTCATCCATATTTATCGAAGTACGAATGTAAGCAGTTTAAATGCGATCGATCCTACAGGGATATAAGTGGTTTAAGAAAACATTTGATGTCACACGAATTAAGTAAGTTAGGTAAAGTTGAAAAACCTGCTTTACTAGATGTTAATAATTTCACAGAAATATTTAAGACCCCTGATATAAACCCCCCGAAAAATGTATCAGAATCAGACTCTACCAACTTAAGGGAAGTAGATGATGATATCGAATCCATAATCAGTACTCTCATCACAAAACTTTATGCAAACCAGTCATTAAACAGAGGAACTGTACATCAATTTTTGATGTACAGTCATGAACTTATCGATAATATTTTCTTATACATAAAAAAAAACAGTTGAAAACAACACAGACTTGTCAGTAAAATTAGACAATGTTTTTAAGGAAGTAAGTGGTAAATTATTGAAATTTGGCACCGAATATCACAGAATGAAATATTTGGAACAAAAAAAACTATTCATAAGACCAATAGATTTTACAACAGGAACCTCCGATAATTTAATGAAAACAAGCACACCCAATTGTCCTGAACTTTCTGTTAAGCAGGTTAAGGGAGAGAAGATTTCCATTAAAGATACTTTGCAAGCATTCTTAAAATTGCCCAATGTCTATGATGAGATGGTCTCATTTATTCAGTCTGAAGAAAATATTATTCCAGGGATCTACACAAGTGTTTTTCAAGGAAAGCTGTGGAAATCCATGAAAGAAAACTTTCAAAACAAGACCGTTTTCCCCATATTCTTCTTTTTTGACGATTTCGAACCATTAAATCCGTTAGGCTCAAGGGCTGGAGCCTACAAAATTGGCGCTCTCTATATGTCACTGGCTTGTGTGCCCCCCGAATATTCCTCGTTGCTTGAAAATATATTCTTAACCCAACTGATTTTTACCTCAGACAGAGCTTCTTTTGGTAATAGAACTGTTTTTCAAAATATTCTTGAAGAATTGAGCCTTCTTGAAACTCAGGGACTTTCTATAACAATTCATGGCGAAGAGAAAATCGTATATTTTGTTATGCTCTTAATGATCGGTGATAACTTGGGTTTAAATTCTGTTATGGGATTTACAGACAGTTTTAATGCAGAAAACTTTTGTAGAATTTGCTTAGCACCTAAAAACATAACACAAAGAGAAACAAATGATTCGCATTTTGTTCTACGCACAAAAGAAAACTATGAAGCTGATTGTTTAACTTTGTCACATGGTGTCAAAGAAAGTTGTGTATGGCATTATTTGCAAAACTTTCACGTTACTGAAAACTTTTCATGTGATCTAATGCACGACTGCTTCGAAGGCATTTTAAGATACGACATGGCATGCATAATATCTGGTCTTTTAAATAAAAAATATTTTGATCTGGATCTTTTAAATAGCAGGATTAAGTTTTTTAATTTCTCGAAAACTGATGCTGGAAATGCAATGCCTCAAGTTAAGTTACAGCATTTACAAAGAAAACAAATTATTATGAGTGCATCCGAAATGCTTTCCCTCGCCGTCTATTTCGGTATACTTGTTGGAGACCTGGTCCCGGATGTAGAACCAATTTGGAATTTTTATATCTTACTCGTAAAAATTGTAGATATCTTACTCGAACAGTTATTCACCGAACAACTAATTGACTATCTTCAATTGTTCATAAGAGAACATCACAGCATGTATATGGATTTGTTTCAAGAAAATTTAAAACCAAAGTACCATTTTCTACTACATTATCCTATGGTTATAAGAAATATTGGGCCGCCCAGGTTTTACTGGTGTATGAGGTACGAAGCATTCCACAGACTACTAAAACAAACCGCTAATTCAGTTACATGCCGAAAAAACTTACTGCTTACTTTATCACTTAAACAGCAACTAAGATTATCAAACCGATTCTTGTGTAAAAAAGGATTTGAAAAAAAAATTGAATTTGGTCCCCGATACGAAATTCCTGAAAATATTTTAACAATATTCAAATTATCACAAAAAGTAGTTGGAGTGTCTTGGATAAATATCAATAACATTATATATAAGAAAGGTTTTCCTATACAAATTTGTGAGACACAATTTGCTGAAATAAAGTTCATGTTTACAAATGAGGGAAAAATTTATTTTTTATTACTGCCTTTTGAAACTGTTGGATTTTCTGAACACGTCCAAGCTTTTCAAATTATAACTAATAAATGCACTGTATCAAATTTTAAAAATTCGTTACTTATTAAATCACTTGATGACATGACATATTCTAAACAAGTTCATAATATACATTTTACCGGTAATGGGTTGCTTTATATCAGTTATTAAGTAGTACCTATACCTATATACAATGTATAGGTATTATAGGTATAATATATTAACATTTTCTGGTTGTGAAAATATTCTTAAGTTTGAATTAATAACTAAGTTAAGTACAAGTTTATAATTTTTTCATGGGAGTTGATTTTCTTGAAAAGCGTAAATAAATTGGAAACAATTATGTATGGATACTTCTTGTATGCTTAAATACTTTTTGAAAAGGGTACCAGAGGAAAAGTTTGCCTTGGCAGTAGTGCCAAGTATGAATGAATAAACCATTTTGTTTAATTTTTTTTATATAAGATACCTACTTGTTTTCAAAATAAAATTCTTTTTTCATAAAATCCTTTTCTATGATGAATCAACCGCCCTTACAAGATTTATGTTTTTGTTGATAAAACATCGTTGTTTAGTATGTTCTAAGATTATATATTTTATTTTTGAGACTGATTTAAGTTATTAATATATTATAAGTCTGTTTCATATGTATGTTACCAGAATATCTGGTTTGATTGATTCAAAAGCATTGTTTATATTCTTGCTTTGATGTTATTATTGGTCTAAAATATTTTTTCTTTTTGTGACTGATTTAGACCAATTTTTGTATTGTCTATTTAATATATAAGTTTGTTTCCTATGTCTTACCAGAGTATCTGTTTTTGTTGATAAAAATTAGTGTTTAGTCTTGCTTTGATGTTATTCTTGGTCTAGGAGATTTTTTCGTTAAATGTGACTGATTAATATATATTTATTTTCCATATATTGTTTTTTTTTCTAAACTTAAAGTAAGAATTTAAAAATCTTAAATGAAAGTAAATATCTCTGTAAAATTACTTTACCTCAAGACTATTCATTTATCGCGAGAACATTTATTTATTTATATCAAGAACATGTCTTTGAGATTAGTAGCTTCATTTAAAAAGATCATGCCCGAGTCAAGATTTAGATTCTTGGGCCAAAGAAATGATTACCTTGAGATAATTAATATTTTCTCGTATCTTAGAACAAGATAATGAATCCTTTGATTCTCTTAGAATTGGGTCATATATTCTTATAATTGGGAAATATTAAAAGAATAAAGCCAAGGATATGGTTGATTTTTGTTAAGATAATATTCATTTGGCTATATCCAAAGACATGGCGGCCTTGGCTGAAACACGTTTTACTTTAGCTTAAGATATCCTTTTTATCTGTGTGTGTAAAAAACTAATGTATATCATACTTGTTCATTATTGAATTTTTATTGCTTAATTACCAACCATGATAATAATAAGAGTGTGTTTTATGCCCCTGTGGGCATAAAGTATTGAATTAATGTGTTATGTAAATATCTACTTAATATTATTCAGTCGAAACTGGCAGAAGGATCCGGTGATAGTTTAATTGCCTGCAGGAAAAGTTGGTTCATGTTTTATTTTCTGGGTATCAAATTCCTGTAAGAAAAAGCCAGATCCAGAAGGTATACCTGCAAGCATCCTTGTAACTTCATTTTTTGAAGATATACTGTCCTGTAAATATCCTTTAGCAACCGATGCCGAGACGTATTCGTTCTTCCATCCACTACGGCAGTTCAACATGATCATATTGGCTCCTGTCTCTGCCGTTGTTCGACTTACCTGTCCGGAAAAAGTCTTTTTTCTAAACAACCACGTGGGTGTTAAGGTTGTAGTCTCTTATCAGCTTCAAACTGTTTATTTTGTCTACGTCAATAATGGTAAAAACGCACCTTTTATCGGTTTTTGTCCCTTTTTTCTTCTTCTATCGTCTACGTGAGTAACTGGCATAATCACAATCGTCAACATCCAGCAAATATAAATGTAACTTTATTTATTAAAAATGTCTCATTCAGGGCCTCATGAATACATTTTAAAACATCCATTAGACCCTTGCTTCAAATATTCGCTAAACTTATGGTAATTAGCGATGTTACTTTTCTTATTTACCATTAAAATATTCTTCACCATTGAATATTTGGCCTATAACATACTCGGAAAAAATGTTCTAGCGAGATCACCAAGGTATCCAAGTAGGAGTTTTATTATTATTAGGTATGTAAGATGACTACAGGGCGACCCACCAATAATTTATGCCACTTCCATAGCTGTTTTTTCATCAAGTGCAGGTAGTACAACCATTTATGCGTTTTGCTTACTGTTATCCGTTCATAGACACTCAAAATCGTACGTCGAAGGCGTGCGGTTGGATACTTAGAATTTAAATTTAAAGAAATTTTATTTTAACAAAATAACAATAATATATAATACATATATATATATAAAATAATTATTACTAAATATTATTATATAACAATTAAATTATAATAGGAACTGTCATCACCTCTTGACATTATAATTAAAGGGTCGACCGTCTGGTGTCATTTCCTTAATGGCTTGATCAAACAGTAGCTTAACATCTTTCATTCTAAATGTCGTGTTTTGTCTTCCTATAAGTCATTTTACTTGCGCCCATAAAAGTTTTATAGGATTTAGTTCTCAATGATATGGCGGTAAGCGCAGTACAGTTACTTTATATTTTTCTGCTTAACCTCCCCGGCATATTTCATGAAATGATTTTTGTATAAATTTGCTATGGCTAGTATTTTCTCTTTATACTTCTCAAGTATTTTCGTCGCCAGCAAACAACTTTATCGCTTTTCGGTAAACAAGCTTTTCCCAGGCAAAATCCATATTTTTTAAAGCCGTCCATAATAGTTTTCTACTTAACAAAGAAATACTGTCATCTTGGCCAAGCTGCAACAAAATTTTATCTACAGTAGGAATTTCTTTTTTTAAATAAAAAGGCTAAACTTTTTTTTGAATGCACATTTCATGTCTCCATCAAGGAATTTTGCTGGTCTTCCTGAAATTTTCTTGGAAGGTTCCACTTGACTCCTACCTTTCTCTTCCACAATAATTTGAAAACGGTGGTCTAAACTATTCCAGCCATTCGGGAACATGTTTAATGAAATCGTGTACATTTAAAATATTAACTTTCTCACTTACTGATAGTAGAGAATTATTAGAATATCTTTTCGTTGGAGTATATGTCGCTATTTTATTAATAATCTTAATACTGTTAACAGGACGCCATACTACAGCATATATATATATATATATATATATATATATATATATATATATATATATATATATATATATATATATATATATATATATATATATATATATATATATATATATATATATATATATATATATATATATATATATATATATGTTGATTTTTACTACTTCCTTACTCCGAGAGCACATATAATACAACTCTCGGAGCATTGCCTCAAAAATACTTATTTTTCATTCAACGGGCAAATGTATAAACAAATGTATGGTGCTCTAATGGGGTCCTCGCTATCACCAGTAGTCGCGAATTTATTTATGATATACTTCGAGAAAGAAGCTCTTGAGAAAGCAAGTTTAAAGCCCAAATTATGGATTCGTTATATGGATGACATATTTATTAAATGGCAATATGGTCATGTAGAGCTCGAAACATTTCTGACCCACGTAAATTCAATCCACCCCAGAATACAATTTACTCTAAAGTTAGAGGAAAACAACATACTACCATTTTTAGATGTTTTGATCACAAAACTGCATAACGGATATTTCGAATACACCGTGTATAGAAAACCAACACATACAGACAGATATTTAAATGCAAAATCACATCATAACCCAGCACAAATTCAAGCTATGGCAAATACCCTAATATCCAGATCCGTGCGATTTACTGAAACACACACGAGACAAAACGAATTTAAGGTAATATCTAGTGCTTTAAAGAAAAATGGCTACACAAATTGCACCATAGAGAAAGCTTTTAACGCACAGGTTTTCCGAACAACTAACAACAAAAATTATGAACCGGGAAAGCAACGAGTAGTCTTACCATTTGTAAAAGGCACAACAGGCAGAATCGGAAGAATTCTTAGGAAACACAACATACAAACAATACACAAGCCACAAACAACTATAGGTAAACTACTTGGAAACCCAAAAGATAAAATCAAACTGGAAAACCACGGAGTATACAGTATTCCGTGGCAGGACTGTGAAAAGTTGTACGTGGGGCAAACTAACAGGCGAATATCAGCAAGAGTGGAAGAGCATAAACTTAGCATCAGAAATCAACAAACAACCTCAGCTTTATTCCTACATCATCAGGAAACCGGTCATAAAATAAATTTCGATGGGTGTAGGGAGATTGCAAATATAGATCATTATAAGACCAGAATTATCCGAGAAGCCATAGAAATTGAAAAACAAGGTGATTTGAATAAAAGGGACGAATCATTAAAATTACCAACAGTATGGAAGACAATAATCGACAAATCTAAAAGCGCAAAAACTCAAGCGCAATTAGCGCAACAACAACAGCACCATCCGGAAAACATAAATAACGACCAACGCCTGCGCAGATATAACCTTCGGTCCCGATTGGGGGTATAAAAGGAAGCGTCGCAGTCACCAACACTTCAGTCTCTATTCGGATGCGAGAAAGAAAGCTTCGAAAATGCCAAATGTGATTTTGGCGAAACGTCAGCAAAACTGTTCTTTTCAGAACGACAGTAGTGAACGGTTGTACACCCGGAATGAAAACACATTATAAATATATATATATATATATATATATATATATATATATATATATCATTTATTAAGTTATTTACTTTTTAATTAAAACGAAACTCAGCAAACTTTTTTTTTATTTCTATACCGCCCTTTCGAAAAATAAATATAATATTTTTATAAAATTAACTGAAATAACCAAACCTAAATTATAAAGCGGCCTATGACAACAACTGATTAATACAATAAACTATTAATAATATTGTCATGATAGTTAAATTCAGCATTGTTTACAATCAGTTAGCTTGGTGAACAAACGTTAAGTTGACAATATTTTCTTACTTTTTTTTTCAACCTAATATGTTTCGTCTAGTTATCCGAATAAATGTAATAAACCCTGACTTAAACTATGAGTGGACTATTATTAATAGAATCGTTGGATGAACTATTAATTTAATAAAAAATGCAATTTGAAAATATTTTACGTCAAATTGTGAAAACTGGATAAAACTTTGAATTAAGTTGGAAGCATTTTTTTGGATCCATTCAGGTTTTCATCTACAAAATGCCGTTTAAAATAAAGAATAATTAATAAAATACATTTAGGCGAAAAACTTATCAAAAATAAATGGTTTAATTCAGATTTGCTTACGTTCGATGAAGTGAAAACATTAAAAAATTGAGAAAAATTTAAAGTCAACCGATAGCTGAGCAAATAAAATTTTTTTTGTCCTTTAAAAAAAAAATGCAAATTTGACAGATAAGATAAATCACGTGACCAACTTTTTATTTTCAATTTGTACTATTTTTTAAGCAAAACTTTTTGCAAATTCAAATTCCGCGTATTAGAAAAAATCCCATATGGTGCGGACTTTAATGATCACACTGTATATTTTACCTATATATATATATATATATATATATATATATATATATATATATATATATATAGCGTGTGCGTGAATTTGGGTAACATAAGGACGTTTTTATACAGGTTGTCCCGGATAAAGATGAACTCTACAAGGACCTCGTAAACCATTAGAGATACAGATATGTTTATCTTAGTTGTTTGTTTCAGATCAGATAGTCAGATTTTTGATACGGCGTTTCATTCCTTCGGAAACATCATCAATTAGCAGTTATGCTTTTCGTTTTCTTCAGTGCGAAACGTCGGATAAATGTCAAGTGTGATATGTCATTGGATTTAAAATAATTTTTTTTAAGAGTAAAACAAAAATGTTCGACAATTTAAAAACAAAATTGATGATGGCTGGGAAAAAACAAAACGTCGGATTAAAAATCTAATTATGTCACGTTATAGTGCAGAAAAAGTGGCAATGAAATGGTTAAATCTATTTTGTCGTGTCTTTTAAAATAGAGCCAGAAAAACTTAAAATCCAATCGCGAGTTTTCGGTTTTTCCTTAATGTCTTCGGAAGTACCCGGAATTTTTCAAATTTGAGAACATCAAGTTGCAGGATCCGGTAGCGCGCAACTTTTTTCTAACTTAAACATCTCTGCATCTCTAAAGGTTTGCGAGATCCCTGCAGTAGAAGCAGGTAGGTAAAACAAGAAAAATGAGAAATCAATTAGCCAAATTGGAGAGCATACAAATTAGAGATAAAAAGTCATTTAAATTTTTTTTTTGTATTAGATAGAGTTTTTAGGCAATTGGATAGTCCAAAATTCGAAAATGGGTAACACGTGGACAAGTTTTTATTTTTAAATGTGTTCAAATTATTTGTTGCATTTTAGATTGACAAACAAAAATTTTTTTTGGCTTTTTCGCAACTGAACAAAAATATTTAACTTTAAATTAATTGAAGCAAATATTTAATATAATTATATACCTCAACATACATAGTCTACAGCCTAGTCTGTCTACGGAATGTTTCGATACATAATATAAAAAATACTATTTAAGCAAGGATAAGAAATTATATCATTTACCTTAAGTTTTTATAGACACATAGTAGTTGTACAAATACTTTCATCCTAGCGGGACTCATCAGTGCGCCGATTGCTCTTACAATACATTTTTACATATTCACCATTAATTTTTACATATTATGAAAAAATTTTCTAAGAACTTTTTGACTTGTATTTGCAGGGTCATTAATTTAGTTGTTTCAAAAGTTGGAATTTCACAATTATTTTGTTTTTCCATCTTCTATTTTTATATTTATTTCAGATCCTGTATATAAAAAGACACTCTTTTTTATCAATCTTATTTTTCAGATAAGCAGGACTTTTTATGAAGAATAACTTTTTCACCCAAAAACCACAATAGTTTTCTGTTTGCTACCTAAATCAACGCACACGCTGTATACAATATACGTACAGACAAACAGAGAAGTGAAGCTAATAAAGCATAGTAAAAAAGACTTGAAGTAGTATTTTTATATTAAATTAAACTTCTACCTTTGTTTCTCTGCTTTATTATGCATGCAAATAATAGTGTCACTACAACTAATACTTATCAGTTCGTTGCCAGTTGCCACTGTACCTCCACACTAATCGAACATTAATATAATTAATACAAAACACAGTCTTTTTCGAATTTACATACTTATTGAGTCCTTTAAGCTATCCTGGGCATAACGCTTGACTAGTCTTGTCTTATTCAATTAAAATACCAGATATCTAGCAATCCGTGCGCTAAACAATTTTTACTTTCTGAACGTACTTCACCATTTTAATAATATGCTGGTAGAATTAATGGATAGCCAGAAAAGAGAAGGCGAAACACAATCGATTGTTTTAAATACGTTATTGATAGGCATGTAATTTTCTGAATTTCAAGAACAATTGCTTAGTAATTATCCTACACGATGGCGCGAATCTAAATGCAGACAGCTTGGTGGGGTAACCCTTAATCAGCAATTGGAAAGTTGTGCAGATGCGGGCTGTCTTACAAAGTTTGGCGAGATTTCATTTTGGTCGATGTAATATACTGATCAGTTGCTAAAAATGTATTTCTCTCTGGAGACAATTTAATTATTTTTTCTCTTATTTTTATTTTTGAAAATATACATTCCTGTTTGTTAAAGATGTCAAAAAAATATAGAAGCATTTAAATTATTATACAGGATGATCTAAGGCCCTAAGGCATTCTGACAATTGGTAATAATCCGCTTGACCATTTTGGTGTACAGGGTCATCATTTATATTTTGCTACCCATTTTCAAGGTTTATTTTTGTAGGTAGAAAAAAAATAAACACAATAGTTGTATGGATTTCTGGGAGCTTGCTAGAAAAATAACTTTGAATATACATGGTGAATCAGAAACTAGTACCATAGAAATTTTTGATTTTTTTTTAATGAAATGTCCTGTATATTTTTGAATTTTTAAGATTCTTTTTATTATTCCCTTTTCAAAACTGTGTCATAGATATTCGCCTTTAGAATTCCCTCTCGTGTCTAAGGTGTCTTTCTGGTACTGACATTGACAGATTGTCAGTGTCATTTAACTTGTCTGTGATAGTTTGCCCAACAAAATGGGCTATTCCATTAATAACAATAACCCACACTCAAAAATGAGTATAATAGGCAATTTCCCGGTAAAACTGTCCCAACACGAAGTCCAATAAGATATATAGTAATCAAATTTGAAGATACTCACAGTTTAAATTTAAGAACCGCGGCTCTTGTAGAGATTAGGTATTTTTAATATTCCCACTTGTTTTGGATTCACTATAGAGTTTAATTATGTTAAAATTACACGCAGAATAGATAATTAGAGTATATTTTTATATAATATACTCTTTTTTAATTTAAGTTCTTAACTAACTAAGGTTAAAAGTGTATCAACAAAATATGTTAATGTTATTCAACTAAAAAATTCTTAAACAGACATTTGACAATTTTGACATTTCATGATTAATCGGCCTTTTTCCCCATATTCAAGAAGCAATGTTGCCAAATTTAATTTCAGTTTATCAGCGAAGAATTCATTACTCTTTATTAACGTGCAGGACAGTCAAATAGTGCCCCACCAACATCAGTTTCTTAAGGAAAATTGGCCGATGAAGTTTTCTCTCGAACAAAAAGACGAAACAAGAACAAATCACAACAGGAACAAAACAAATACATGTTATCCCTCCTGCATTGAAATTGCGAACTCGCTCCAACAAGTACTGAATAGAACCAAATAGCTAATCATTTTGTTTATTTCTCTATGTAAAAACTTCTTATATGTATAAACAGTTTTTTTTTATTCTGTATTTGAACTTGTTAACCTTTAAGTATTTTTCGTGGATTTGTTCATATGTTTGGTTAGGTAATCTCGATTTTTTATTTTTTTTAATTTTAATTAGTGGTTGTGTCATATATTTGGTTTGGTAGATAATGGAAAATTATATCAGGGACCTTGATTTAGGGGAAATATCCACAATAGAATTCGACAATATTAAAATGGCAAACACAATTTTAGTTCATAAAAATTTTAGCTTATTTCACTCAAATATTAGGAGCATACATAAAAATTTCCGTAATTTTAAAGTTTTGTTGAATGAGTTTGGAATGGAACTGTTTAGACTAGAAAATTATAATATGTATTATACTGACCGGAAATATAACCAAAATGACGGAGTTATCGTTTATGTAAAAACTGAATATCCATGTAAAAGCGAGGTAATTGAAATCGCTGGTCTAAGATGTATTCGTCTTGGGCTAAAGACAAAATCTAATTCAACTATAGGAATAATTGCTGTATATAAGTATCAAAATGTTCAAGACAATGATTTTATTTCTAGTCTTGATAACTACTTATGCACTGTTACTCTTCAAACCGAAATTTTAATAGGAGATTTCAACATTAATATTCTTGATAACTCGGTCGTAACCAACAAATATCTTAATACTCTATATACACTAGAATAGAAAGACTCTCTCGAAGTTGTTTGGACCATTGCTTTGTTAAAACATCACACTTTCACCAAAACGATATTCTCCCTACAATTCTAAATTCAAAAATAACAGACCACAATTCATTAATTACACAGCTGGATACTCCAAAGTACGATTTAGATACCAATACTAAGAAAGAATATAACAATTTTGCAAAGCATAACCAATTATTACAGTCTTCAAATTTTGAAGATTTATATAGGTCTGACGATGTTGAAATTGTAGCGTACCACCATTCTTAATAACGCTTTAAATTCCTGTAAAACAACAAAAAATATAACAAGTTCGAAGAACGAGAAAAAACCCTGGATTACTCAGGGATTACTTAATTCGATCAAAAATAGAGACAAATTATACAAAGATTACGTAAAAAACCAAAATATGGAAAATTTTTAGAAATACAAAGTAGTAAGAAATACGATAGTAGATTTAAATAAAAAACTTAAAGGAAATTATTGTAACAAAGCTCTTTAAAAAAATAAAACAAACACTAGGAAAATTTGGAAAATATTTAATGAATTTACAAATAAATCAACAAAAAAGTCAAAAAACACTAACCTCGAAATAAAGAATGATTCTAATATAATTGAAAACGACCCTTCCCGAGTCAGCAACATTTTCAACGATCATTACATCTCGATAGGTGAAAAAATGGCATCTAAAATTAAAGATAACTTAAATCACGGTCAATGCAAAGGATAATTTTACCTCATATAAAAATGACACGTCCATTTTTCTTAGACCGGTAGATGAACCTGAAGTTAGGCATTCAATTCAATCCCTAAAAAATTATTCTTCCCCCGGCTTTGATAACATAAATAGTAGTACATTAAAACACATATCTTCTTTTATAACAAAACCATTAACGTACATAATAAATTTAATTTTCACTAGCGGTATATGCCCAAACACTTTTAAAGTCTCGAAGGTAAAACCAATTTTCAAGAAGGGCGACACTACTCAAGTTGAAAACTATAGACCTATTAGCCTAATATCAAATATTGCAAAGATATTCGAAAAAGCCCTTAAAACTAGGATAACAGATTTTTTGAAAAAAAAAATTATTTCAAAACATCAATTTGTTTTTCAACATAAATTATTAACTAACGATGCAATGGCAGATCTGACAAAGAGAATATACAAAAATCTAAATGTAAGCAAACATGTGCCACGGTTTTCTTGGACTTGGCGAAAGCCTTCGACACAGTAGATCACGGGAAGCTTCTTGCGAAATTGGAAGATGTTGGTATACGTGGTCCGGCGTTATCTCTCCTAACTAGTTATTCACAAGATCGCACGCAAAGGGTACAAATCAAAGATTCTTTTAGCACCGTGAAGGAAATTACGTATGGCGTGCCACAGGGGACGGTATTAGGCCCGTTATTATTTAATATATACATCAACTCATTACTAATCCAATTGTTTGTAGAGGGGGTTTCTTGGAATGAAGTAGAAATTAAAATAGAAAAAAATTTGCGTGATATTATAAAATGGCTAGATTACAACCTTGTAAGTGTAAATTTAACAAAAACAAAATACTTAGCATTCTGGAACAATGTCAAGGGCTTGCCTACCAACGATCAAATAGGAATATATTTACCATTCAGAAAAAATAGTTGCTGGAGCATTGAGAGCGTCGATTATATTGACTATTTGGGAATACTTTTCGATAAACATTTAAAATGGGACCACCAAATAAATCAACTAACCAAAAAGCTCAGATCATTGTTTTACCTTTTTAAACACATAAAATGTATTTTAGACATGGACAATTTACGGACTGTCTATTTTGCTCTTGTTCAATCGCTTCTGAATTACGGAATTATCGCATGGGGAGGAGCCTATGATAGTACATTGAACCCATTAAAAACAGCCCAGAAAAAAATAATTAAAATAATTTTTAATCCAGATATAAGATATCCCAGTGAACAACTATTTAGGACGGTAAACCTACTTGACATCAGAAATATTTTTCTCAAAAATTCAATCCTACACCTAAACAAAAATAATCATTTTACTTCTTCTGAATTTACGTACTATCGCACTAGATTTTAAAGAAATGATAAAAGAATATTGCCTAAAGTGAACAAATCTATAGAAAAAAGAAGTTTTGAATATATAGGTTGGAAATTATTTAATCTGATCTGATAGTATTAAATTCAAATTACTTACGCATCATATATGGATATATTTTTTATACTGAGGTAAATTTTTTGAAAGTACTTAATAGTTTGGTTGTTTGTATTATTTATGGGTATTGTTTATTTGTATTGTTTTATGGTTAGGATTAACATTGTAATGCTTATAGAATGTAGCCAGATTTGGATTTGTACAAATTAATAATGTTTTGGTATAAGATTTAAACCAAGTAAGTTCCACAATTGGCTAGTAGCAGTCAAGCTATCAGCTTTGCACAGCCGTATTGTGTTATTAAACTTCATAAAAAAATATGATAAAACGAATATGGTAATTGCCACTCCATATATTTATTGTTTTACCACTGTTCACTTTTCTTTCTTGTTTTTCTGCATAAAGTAATCATTGACTGTGAGATATTACTGGAGCTGGTCTCATTTTTGGCTGTTACTAGGAGAACAAGACAACCTCAACTATTTTTAGAAAGATAATATTGTAGCTTACGGCACAGTGTCAGCCTAGGTATGTTTAACTAATTTTTTTTCTGGTTTTAAGTAAGTTACCAAAATCGGTGTTATTAACAACTTAAAACAAGATTTTCTCTTACGAATCGAAGGTAAAGTAGTTTTCCTGATATTTTGTACTTCCAGATCACATCCGACATATGTTTGATGTTTGAAAATTTCTGGGGAAGTGATATAAAAGGTGTTCGGTAATTATATGGCATATTCTCAGGAGCGTACCCAAGTTTCTCATAGAAATAAAATCCTTAACTGTGTTAAAGAAGATACAATGATCCTAAGGCAGCCACGTCAAACTCAAAGTCACTGGTGGGCCAAAAGCATGAAGACCATCGACTAGGTGGGCCGCAAAACCTTATCTTAAAGAAGACAGACTACTGAAAATCTTGAGAAAAAGTACTATTATAGGGCCAGTCTGTTTATTAAATTTCCAATAAAAAGGACATTACAAAAAACTACAAACATTAAATTCTTTTGCCAGATATTTGACATCTTTTGTCTTTAATTAAGTTGTCTATTTGTGGCGCGAATTTATCGGCGGAAATAACTTTTAAAACTGCGTCCAAGTGTACGTGCGTCAATCGCGATCTTACGGGAGATTTATTTCCTTTCATCAAAGAAAATAGTTGTTCACATTTATAGGTACTTCGAAACATTGCCAGGATTTTACAGGCAAATTTTCTCATTTCTTGGTATTGAATAGGCGAGTACTTATAAAATTCGAATGTACCAACACTATCAAATTTTTGTTTTAAATGGGTCTGAAATTGAATCTTAATTACTTCCATTTGCAAGTGAGGAGAAACTTTATCAATATCGATAGTGAAAAGACCAGTAAATAGAGAAAAATTGTTTTCTTGGGTCTTCTAATCCTGAAAACGCTTCTCAAATTCCGCCAGAAGGCTTCCCATTTTCTCTGAATATATTTTGTATGATATTGGGACACTTGTGCTTTCCTGATATGCTTTACAAGTCAGAAAATGTGACAGATTATCATCTGCTAACTGAACTACATTTGAAAGCTTTCATATGATCATGCATATCTGTAATAACTTGACGTGGTCCTTGCAATTTCGTATTTAAGTCCGACAAGTGTTTTGTGATATCTACCATTAATGAAAGATCTTGTAAAAAAGGTCCATCGCATAATAAGCTGACATCTTCTCCATTTGTTTCCATGAAAAGGCGTATTTCTTCTTTGAGTTTCGAAAACCGGTGGGGTACCATAGAACACGAAAGCCATCGCTCCTGCACCTGCATAATATGGTAAACCAGTGTACTCAATTTCTAAATCACGTAAAAATGCAAAAAACTGTCGCTGATTAAGGCCTCGTGACCTTATGAAGTTTATAATGTTTTTCGCTGACTTTAAAACACTTTCCAACTTGATCACTTTTGAGCATAAATCCACTTCTTGGTGGATTATATAATGAATATGATGAAAATCTGGTTTGTCACTGCCCGTTTCTCTGATCTTTGTCTGTAATATTTTGACGAAGCCATTTTTTACTCCAGTCATTGAAGAAGCTCCATCTGTTGCAACGGAACACAGATTTGACAAATCTAAATTGTACTTTTGCAGAAGTCCATAAACAGCATTGAAAATATCGTTGATCACTTATATTGGCAGCCAACTCAGTAACTCTTTGTGCGACAGTATTCCGGGATAAGGATATATTTTGAAATGCCTTCACGCTCCCGGACTTTACAAGGCACTCTTTTATAAATTCACCTTCAACAAATGGTTTTGAGTGTTTCGCGATCAACTCCGACAGAACGTACCTCGCTTGAAGGATAGATTCATTTTCTTGCTTTGGACGAGTAAACATAAACTGCTGATCTTTCCACCGTGATTTTAACTTATTTAACTTTTCGTTTCTGACCATGCCTGTATACTTGTCAAACATAGTTTTATGAATATCATAGTGACGTTTTATATTATATAATTTTGGGACACCGACTGTACTATTACAAATCAAACAAATAATTTTTTCTTTCACTTCACAGCAAAAAAAGTCTAATTCCCAGTTTTCTTGAAAGATACGATGCTCATCTACAAGGTTCTTCTTACTTCCACTTGGTTTTGAAAGAGACATGTTAAAAACTGTATCCGAAATAAATTATAATAAGTACTGTTAAGTGTTGTAACAATAAGTGCGCAACTCAACTCGAAACTCTATCGCAACTGATTCATAAATGACTAAACACTGAACGACTGAACTCAATCGAACACGGCTTATATGCGGATTGTGATTTCTCGAGTTCTTTCCAAAATGTTCAGATAGCCTCATCTGTGTTTTTGCGCGATAGAATTTCATGAATCAAGCCAGATAACGTTTGGCTTTAGGTTTTAGGTTGAGTATGTGCAGTTCATCCTCCTAAATATAGATGGCACTATGTACAATTGTACATTTTATTATACCAATCGTTGTGGCAGCGGCGCGGTTTTCAACTTGTTCGCAGGCCGCATTATCTGGCTGTTTTCAAAACTGATTTGCAGTGCCCGCGGGCCGCATGTTTGACAGGGCTGCCCTAAGGGGTTCCACCGATTTATCTTTCCGGATCTAACCTTTAAACAAACTTGCTTAATTTAATGAAATTTTAATATTGTATGTGTATGGCCATAAAACTTGTCTACGCCATATACACTCATTGTGCCAAAATTTGATTATTAAAATACTTTGGTCATTCCTCTTTAAAAAAAAATCGGTAAATTTCCTTTACCGGAACTTCCCTCGTTAAACTTTTATTTGGCCGCCATCTTGAATTGGTATCACAACTTTACAAAAAAATAGTTTTAAACCATGAATCCGCCACTACAATTTCGTAATTATTTACTATACAGGTATGGGCCTAACATTTGTAGAGTTTTTCGTAATTTAGAAAATAAATTTAAAAAACTACAACATTCTGAAAATAGTCTTACTTTTTTATGTAAATGTAGGAATAATAACTTAATTCCAAATTTCTTAAAACTAAAAACATCTTATACCAACACTAAGACAAATAAAATCTTAGAAAGAGCAAGTAAGGCTCTTTTGAGAGAGAGAATACAATTTCATAGATTTAATAAAACTCAAATTAAAGTTGAAATTGACAACATAAAGAGATATTTACATGAACAAATTTCTTTATATGATTATAATTACATATGTAACTGTGTTCAATATAGCTATAAACTAAATTTTGAAAAACAAAAACAAATTCACTTAAATAAATTTAATAAACTTTTACAAGAGCAATTAAATAATGAAATGAATTTTCTTAAAAATAACAATTTAATAAATAAAACTGTAGTTAATTTATCAAATAGAGAAATTTCAGAGTCTGAAAAACTTGTTCTTTCTAAAGGTTTGAATTTTTCAGTTACACAAAAAACAATTCCTAAGTTTGATATCATTTCAGCAATTGAAGAAACGGCTCAAAATCTACCAGATGATCAAAAAGATGAATTTAGAATTAGAACTAAAATTGCTCTTGAAAAACCACTTAAAATTAGACAAAATCTCACCCCTATAGAACAAAAAGCGCTTAAAACACTTCAGTCGGATAACACAATTAAAATTCTTCCAGCAGATAAAGGTAATGCAACTGTTTTAATGGATTGTACTGACTACGATCAAAAAATAACCTCACTTATAAACGAAAACACTTCCTCGAAATTAAATAAAGATCCAACAGAACACATAGAAAGACAAATATACACTATGCTTAAAAAACATAAAAACCAATTTATAGATATTGAACGATTTAAATTAACACCACACCACAGTAAAACACCACATTTCTATGAGCTACCAAAAATTCACAAACCAAACACGCCATTAAGACCAATAGTAAGTAGCGTAAACTCACCGACACATCCTTTATCTAGGTTTCTTTTAAATATATTAAAACCGCTAGTAGGTAATACTAATTCATATATAAAAAATTCACAACACTTTCTTGAGAAATTGTCTAATATTCAAATAAATATAAATAATACACTGGTAAGTTTTGATATCGTTAGTCTTTTTACAAATGTACCTGTAGATAAAACTTTAAACATAGTAAGAAATAAACTTGAAAATGATAACAATCTTAGTGAACGTACATCATTAAACATTAATACTATTCTAGAATTACTAACTTTTTGTGTAAAAACCACTTATTTTCAATACAAAAACGAATATTACCAACAAAATTTTGGCATGGCTATGGGGTCTCCTTTATCTCCTTTACTAAGTAATATTTTTATGGAAAACTTTGAGTTAAATTATATTCAAAATTACGATCATAAACCACTTATTTGGTGGAGATACATTGATGACATTTTTTTGTATCTATGAACATGACGATCAACATTTAAATAACTTTTTATATCATATTAACACCAAAGAACCAACAATTAATAAATATGTCTTTGTGGTATTTACTATTGAAAAGGAAACAGACCAACAACTTCCATTTTTAGACATACTTATCAAAAAAGACATACACAGTTTTGAAACAAAAGTATACAGAAAACCTACACACACAAACAGATACTTAAATTTTTACTCAAATCATCCAATCATGGTTAAAAAGGGAGTTGTAAAAAGTCTATATGATAGAGCAAAAATAATTTGCAAAGAACAAAATTTTATTAAAAAAAAAATTTTATAAAAGATGTTTTAAATCAAAATAATTATCCTAATGATTTCGTTGAAAAATGTTTTTATGTATTTGAGAATCCAAAAAACAAAAAAATCCAAAATAGACCAATTACAAACCTCTTTATACCATACATACCTAATTTATCAGATAAAATAAAACGAATAGGTAAACGTTTTAACATCAGAACGATCTTTAAAACACAAAATACACTTAGAAGTAAACTTATAAAAACAAAACCTAGCAATGAACAAGAAAATACAAAAAATGTTATTTATAAAATTCCCTGTCAATGCAATAAATTTTACATAGGTGAAACCTCTAGGCCATTAGCCAAAAGAATTAAAGAACACCAAACATACATAAAAAATAGGGAATTTCAAAAATCAAACATTTGCCAACATGCACTAGATAACAATCATAAAATTAATTGGAATGCTTCTAGTATTTTAGCAAAAGAACCATGTTCCAAAAAACGTAAAATAAAAGAAAGTGCCTTAATATTATCAAATAAAGATAATTGTGTAGCATCTTGTTCCGTTAGTTTTAATAACACTTGGTTAAATTTGCTAAATACTGAAGTAAAAAAAGGACACCTCAAAATACAATAAATTAAAATGAACATACTCTAGGTACACCTATTTCGCACCTTATTCTAACAATTAAAAATAACACCTTTAAACTGACATTCACTGACATTTTGTCAGAAATTAGCCATTCTGGTTATATTTCTGATACGAAACATAACACATATTCTGCTTTTAGTATTTTATTTGTAGGTTTGCTGAAGACGGGGGTAGACTTTCCCTCGAAACGTCCAGAAAGCAGGCATTTTTCAGTGTCGTTCCTCGGGTACCTTCGTAGTGGACCCAGAACTCAAGACTATCTATTCAATTTATAGGGTAACTATATTTTATTTTTTATTTATTTTTTTCAATTTTCTAAGGCGGAAAAACCAAAAAATAGTTTTAAACTTTACCTATATTACACTTATTTCTTGCACAATCTTTCGAATTAATCTAATAAGTAGTATTTTCAGACTGATTTTTTAGATACTTTATTAGGCCGCTATTTCGTTTTACTATCTTATATTCATACCAAAATTTTACCAGTTCATTGCTATAATACTTGATTTTTGTGCAAAATTTGAGACAAACTGGATAATTAGTTTTTAGTAATAGTTTTTTTAACATTTAACTAGGCCGCCATCTTGTTCCGGCATATTAGATTTTTAACAAAATATTACCAGGTACATCTCCATATGACTCTTAATTTTAAGTTAAGTTAAGTCAGTCTGATAAGTAGTTTTTAAGAAATTCCGCGAATTAACAGACACGCCGACAGACGGACCAACAGAATTAATAAAAGATATTGTTTGTCATCTAGGGGACGCTAAAACGCGAAGATATGTAAAACCTGAGAGGGTGATTTCTTCCACGATTGGAAATATTTTATTTGGTCGCCATTTTATTCCGCCATCTTAAAATTAGTACCATAGTTTTACTAGTTCATTTCTATATTACAATTAATTATATCACAATTTGAAATCAGCTCATTAAGTAGTTTTTCAGGTTGAATTTTTAAATATTTTATTAAACCGCCATCTTGGATTCGTTCTAAAATTTTACCAGTTGATTCCTACATAATACTTGGTTTTTGTGCAAAATTTGAGATAAATTGGATAGGTAATTTTTTAGTAATATTTTTTTATAACCCGTAATTTTTGAGCAAAATTTGAAGTCAATCGGGTAAGTAGTTTTAGCTTAGATTTTTTTCACGAGGAAAGTAAAATTTGTAGGTTTTTGTATCATGTTATTGAAATATTAATTCAGAATTCAACAGTAAGACACCCGTCATTTTTATTTCTTTAACAATGTGTTATTGACAACACTGGTCAAAATAATTTGACTGATTGTGTACACAAGAATTAAGTAATGGATCATTATTCATATAGCAAATTCGCTAACGTGCATCTAACTTACGGACACGACAATTGCGTGAAGTCAAGAAGAATTTATTTTCAAACATTTCCAAATCGACGTTTGCCGCACGGAAGAAACTTTCAAAAGGTTGGTCAAGCATAAGAAAAATAAATAAATAAAGTAATAAATAAATAAGTAAATAAAAAAAGAACGGCCCCCAATTCGATGGTGCTCAAGTGCGGCAAGCTTCTTTGTGGTGTTTGCATCATAAGTCAAGGGATAAATTCTTCTTTGGACAAGGATTAAAGAAGTGGCAGATTCCCATATACGGTATTTGATTTCATAAACAGAAATGCAGTTTCTTAATGCCTGCCGAGGCAATTGATGCGAAGTGATCCTGCCAGTGAAGATTCTGTTGAATAGATATGTCAACTAATACTAGGCTACAAAGTCTTTGGTTTCAGAGGTTTGATTATCATTTGCATAATATGGTTATTGAGGAAAAATTGGTGCCCTAGTGAACATGATTACGTTTTAATGGCTTTTAACTGATCAAGGTTCTTAGTTCCTTATTCTTTGTGGAGGTTCTAGGTTAAAGATAAAGTCATTTCTCTACTCTTATTATTCATGACAGTCTAGGAAACAGATTTGAGAAATTCTTTGTTGGAGTCGATAGATTAGCGTCAGCATAACTGATATTTTGATTACTGGTAGACGAAAGGGAATCATTTGTCGGTCTTACACTCTCTTTAATAACCTTAATTAGATCAGAATTATTTTTAATTACATAGAAGGTAAGAGCAAAGTTCGATAAAACAAAATATATATCACCACTCAAAACAAGAAATGGCCGTTCTCTCAAGATCTTACCAGCGGACAAAGCAAATTTTTCAGTAGTTATGGACGATTCCACATATGATGAGAAAATTGCAGACATTCTAAGAAAAGACAACCATAGTAAACTTATTTGGGTAACTTCAGCATACATAAAAAGGAAAATGTATCAGACATTGAATCGCTACAAGAAGCATATAACCGATAAAACCAGGACAACATTCACACCACTCCATATTAAGCCTCCACACCTGTATGGTCTACCTTAGATCCGTAAAGCTAGCATACCGTTACGACGCTCCAGAAATTCACCGACCAGCCAACTGCCTGATCATCAGATCACCCAGCTACTGTAGGGTAAGACTACTTCTTTTGTCAAAAATTTTAGATACCTCCTTAGAATCAGACGACCAATTTATAAAAGTTCTGCTGTAAGAGTCATTATCCATTATCAATACCAAACTTTGTGAAGATCAGTTTGTTTCTGAGTTAGAGAATTATCGGAGTAATTCCTACTTTCAGCTTAAAGATAGGTTCTACGGTCAAGATCACGGTCTTCCTACAGGATCATCCCTCTCTTCAGTGGTAGCTAATATTTACATGAAGTGGTTCGAAAATCATACCATAGAAACAGCAAAATATGTCGACGATAATTTTATTATATTTATATATTATTATTTATTTATTATAACAAATATCTGGAGTAATTTTTAGGGCATTTAAACAATATCCGCTTATCAATCAAATTCATTTTTGAGGTTTTTGCCAATCATATATATTCTTTTACCAAGGCTTCCGTTTACCGGAAATCTACTCACACAAGACAGTACTTCAACTAGAAGTCCAATCATTCTGGGGCAAGAAAGCAAGGTGTTTATATATCTCTGTATAACGGACCCACAATCTTATGTCTATTAAGGAATCTTCAGATATGGAGATCAAAAATGACCTTAAGCAGAATAGTTATACAGAAAAGTTGATCACCGACACAATTATGAAGTTTTAAAGTTAAATTGATCCAATTGGCTCGCTCATGATTACCCCATGTTTAATAGGAACATCGGAAAAGCTCAGACTAAAAGCGAGAAACTGCTATATCACAATACCAATTAAATTAGGAAATATTTTAAGAAGCATATTAACTAAAATCCAGCCGATAACACAAATGACAGACATAATTGTTGCTATCAGGTACCTTGTGAGTGTTATCAAACTTGTTTTGGAGGAACGAACAGAATCCTTGGTATAAGAATTAAACGACATCGAAAGCATACGGAGACGTGAGAACATCTACGACCATAGAATCCAATTGTTAGAAGCAAAAATCCTTCGTTAGGAACAATATTGAACGGAAAGGAAATTTAAAGAAGTGGTATCTATCGAACGAAGCTGGCCTAATATTGATATTCCAAATGATCGGAGACCTTTACTCTCGGGCACGAACCTTTCACTCTAAACCCTTTTAACTCAAAAGGTGATTTTGTGCATATTGTATGGCAAACTACTAATGGAAGTGGGACTACAAAGTGGAATTTGCGGTGAATTGTTTTGAAAATGTCCGGCTTTTACTCTAGCTCTCTATTGGTAAAGTGCGGGACACGAAAGAAAACCGGACGGTTCTTAAAATAAAGGTTCATAGTCTTAATAAGCAAGCGGAAAAGTAAAATTTGTGTACGCCAATAAATTTTATGTTATTTTATTTGTTGTAATAGTTTGCCGCTTCACCTATAAAGTGCGCCAGCAAAGCGGTACGGAAAATTAACCGAGGATTTAGTAAATTTCGCACTGGTCCACTTGTAATTGGGATGTGCCTAGAGTCTCCATGCGCTTGCCGCTAGAGGGTTCAAGCCATTTCCAGTGGCGCCAGTCGCCATTTGTTTTCATTTCTATATAAATGCGTTCCGTTGAATTTGAATTATTATTTCGAAGTAAGGATGGCCAGCAAAAGAGGAAAAACAATTAGAAGCGGTGCACGTGAAGTAATTGCGAGCGTTATAGAGGCCTGTACTAGAGAAGCTGAAAATAACAGTTTGACTATTCCAATTCAAAATCGAACAGAACGCGCTGCATTTTACACTGTTGTTTCGGAAAGTAGTGTAAGAAAAATTCAAAGAGAACATAATGATCGCTCATGTTCTACTTCACCCTTAAAATCTCCTGGTAAAAAAAGTCCCCGATTATCATACAAAGATAAAATTGACGATGGTAATTTTCAAGTAATTCGACGAACAATAGAGGATTTTTATATAAACTTGAAGAAGGTTCCGACGTGCAATCTCCTACTTCGTGCTGTAAAGAACAAAAAATAGATTTTCCGTACGGTTATAAAATCTTAAATCGGCTTTTACGATCAGATGGTTTTGTTTGGCGCAAGTGCCAAAGTAAACTAAAATTGCTCATTGAGAGACCAAATATTTTTCACGGGCGGGTGAAATATCTATCAACTGTAAGGCAATATAGGCAAGAAGGACGCAATATTGTGTATCTAGACGAAACTTGGGCAGATAATGATATGACAGTGAACAAATGCTGGCAAAGTGAAAGTGTTACAGGTGTTGTTCAGGGAATCCGCTCTAGTAGTCGCTTTATTACAGTTCATGTTGGTTCAGCAGCCGAATTTGTTCCAGGTGCTGCTTTAGTTTTTCGCTTGGGACTAACAACTGGAGACTATCATGAACAGATGAATATAGATAATTTTGAAAAGTGGTTGCTCAAGAAGCTTCTACCTAACATTCCTCCCAAATCAGTCGTGGTAATGGATAATGCGTCTTATCATTCTCACGTAGAAGATAAAGTGCCAGCTAAATACTCTACAAAAGCTCATATGATATCGTGGCTTAATTCGAACAATCTTGTATGTGATTCAACATGGAGAAAATATCAATTATATGAAGTAGTATCAGCCAACAAGCCTAGAGAAAAAAAGTATAAAATTGACGTTCTTTTACGTAACCTCGGTCATACACCTTTAAGGCTGCTTCCATACATGTGCGACCTCAAATCGATTGAACTTGCATGGGCAAGAGTAAAAAAATATATTCGACACCGGTGAACTTTCAATTAAAGATTTAAATAAAATAACATTAGAAGCTATTGACTCAATATCGGCTAAAAATTGGAAATCGTATGTTAAATAAAAGATGGCAAAATTGAAACGGTTATTGATGATTTAGTTATCACACTGGGATCTTTAAGTAGTGACGACGAAACCCCATCATTTTCAGAGAAAGACAACGATTCAGAAGGAATCGAACCATCACCGCCGTCAACCTCAAAAATGGCTTAGTTTTTTTCATATATTTTGTAAAATTGTTCATAAAGTAGCTGTCAATAAACTGCTTCAAAATAATTAATTTTCTGTTCAATACCGGGTGTCAAAAAATATCTAATATTGCAATTAGGCTATTCGGGTATAACAAAACTGACCGTTTGTCTCCGTCTATCATATTACTTTGTACAGGGGGCGTCATTGTGAAGTACTATACAGGGCGTTTCCTAATAGCGTGCTAATATTAAAGAGGGGTGATTCTTAGACCTTTTTAAGAAAAAAGTTTAATATGAACCTAAAAGTCTTAACTTTGGAGATACAGGGTTTTAAAAAAACATTTTTTTAAATCCTAATTCTGATGCTATTATAGATAAATAACTGTGTGACATTTGATACACGTCTTTTATGCATAAAAAGGCATTTTTTATTAATAATCAATTTTTGAAATTTCTACCAGTGGCGTGCGTATGTAATTAACTTGGGTAAATTCGTATGCTCCTTAATGCATAGAAGACGTGTATCAAATTTCATGCAGCTATCTACAATAGCATCAGAATTGAGATAAAAAAAAATCACAATGACGGCCCCTGTATAAAGTAATATAACAAACGGAGACAGACGGCCACTTTTGGCATACCCCAGTAGCCCAAAGTCGAACTGCATAAATTAAAATTTTGATAAATCTCGTTCACTGGATCTGATGCTGGCTGCCCTTGTAAAATCTGGACTTGTAAATCGTGTATTACTATACTGGGTGGTCCAATAATAGTGGACGTAGGCAGTAGCCCGGGAACCGTTAGTGACAGAACTCAAGAAAAAATATATTGATAGGTAAATCGATCAAGAAAAATCAAAATTAAATCATTTTAAAATTCGAAAGTTCGCCGTTTGTGCAACACAAAAGAGATATAGAAGTGCGGTACACGAAAGAAAACAGACAACTATAGATAAAGCTTCATTAAGCATAGTTACATTTTTTAATTATCTGAAGTGCGTATAGTCCAAAATGAGTGCAATATTATTTAAAGAACGACGGGACACCACTGGTTTAAAAAGATTTCTTAGCCGACCTTCCTAAACCAATTGACTCCGCCCGGTTTTCTTTCGTGTCTCGCACTATATTAACTTTGTCGACATTAAGTTTTATTTTAAATTTGTCTACACTGTAATATATACTAATAGCAACAAATTGCTAACATTTAGTGCTTGCTTAATTGACATACCTAGCTGAAAAATGAGTAAAGCCGGAATGGTTTAAAAGTACAATTTTAAACTTTGCTGAAAATAAGTAATTAATAAATTACAGTTTAAATATTTACCTACCTACTTACCTCTAACAGATCTTTGTCATATTGAACTACTACGGTGTTTTCGTAAAACTGCCCATGCAAATCTGGTTTCGTGCCACACCTAGCGTATGCTATGCGAAAGGAGAAAAATGTCTGGCCCGTGGAAGGTGGAACATATACGCATCTGAAAGAGGATAGAAGCAATTAATTGAAATTCCTATCGGTTAAAGATAAATAAAGGAAGTGTGCTTTATGGCTGTTAAAAGCCTCGATCTAAATGAGTTAATTTTAATTTTCAAGGTTACAGTGAGATGGAATTTAAATTTTTTAGTGTTAAATTTAGGTAAATTGTTGCAATTCATATTTTTATAAAAAAAAATTACAGTCCGAGAAGTCCTAGTACGCGGTATTATTTCGAAAACCCCTAAAGCTATAGAGTTCAAAATCGGCAGTTACATGTGTGCCAACAAATCAACTTTCTTAGATACTTAAACTTTTTTATCCCTTTTTGGGGCGGCGCCGGCGTACAGTAGGACGAGGCTGGACTGAGGTGTGGACATTTGGCTCAAAAAAAAATTTTCATAGTAGGAATTTTATATATATGTATATATATATATATATATATTTAATTGACTATATGTACTACTAATATTTACATAATAAATAAGAATCACCAATGGTCTTAATACGAGCCGTCAAAATTTGCTGTTTCCAGTGGATACAAAAAATGATTTTTTTTATAATAATTTTGCGAACTCGTCAGAATAATAATAATATTTATAATACTATTAAAATTTCTAACAGAACTATATACAGGGTGTTAATTAATGTCGTGGACATATTTCAGGGGGTGATACTACTCGACAAAATAGGAAAAAAATGCCAATATATACGTGGTCAAAAACTACCATTTTGGTTATACAGGGTGTCAGTTTCAATTTTTTTCTCGTTTTTTGCGTTTTTTTTTCAGTTCTTTCTGAGACAATTAGTTCAAATTTAGAACGTATATTATTTTTAAGAACCTCTACGATAAAATATCAAAATCGTGGATGGTAGTATACAGGGTGTTACATTTTTTTGCACCACCTACAAGTTTATCTTGCGGTACTTTTTTTTGCAGCATCCTGTATGAATTCTGATATAAAATTCAAACTCTTTGTTCATTTCTTTAGCTCTTTCGTATTTTGCATTATTCTCGTATGTATCATAGTTTTCGAGTTATTTGCTATAATTACCATAGATGCAAATTAAGTGTAGGGTAAATAATGAAACTGGAAAAAAGGTAGTAGGCTGAGGCAGGTCATTTGTTAATTCTGTTCTTTAATCTGACATTTTGTGAGAAATATTTTTTGTTTGACGTTTCCGCAGTTGTTTCGAGTTGTTTAATGATGGTTGAATTCTCAAATCAAGAATATGCAGAAATTCATTTCATTTATGGACTTGCCAACGGCAATTGTTATGAAGACAGACGAATCTATAAACAGAAATATCCAAATCGCCTGGTGCACAATAGACAACCATTTGCAAAGGTACATGTGAAAATGGATCAGTCAAGAAATCCAGTATACCAGTAGGAGGAAAATTGCAGCAACACTTAACATTTCATTTGTGCTTGTATGGAAAATTTTATTAGACAACTTAATGTATCCTTACCACATCCAAAGGGTTCAAGCTCTTCTCCCACGTGACTTTCCACTCCGTTTAAATTATTGCCAGTGGTTCTTATAAATGTTAGCCCAAAATCCATTATTTGGAAACACGATTTTATTTAGCGATGAGGCAAATTTTTCTAGGAATGCCATACGTAATTTTCCTAACAGTCATTTTTGGGCAGAAGACAATCCGCATTCGATACATGAAAATAATTTCCAGCAACAATTTTCAGTAAATGTGTGGGCCGGCATTATTGGAGATTATTTGATAGGTCCATTTTTCCTGTCAGCAAGGCTAAACGGACGATATTATCGTCAATTTCTCGAAGACGAACTCCCGGTATTGCTAGAAGACGTGCCAATCCTTCTTAGAAATCAAATGTAGTTCATGCACGATGGTGTACCAGCACATTTCAGCATAGAGGTGAGGGAGTTCTTAAATAATAATTTTAACAACCGTTGGATAGAGCGAGGGGGACCTTAGCCATGGCCCCCTAGATCTCCAGATCTGAATAGCCTGGATTTCTTTTTCTGGGGACACCTGAAAACATTGGTGTATCAGACCCCAATCCAGACAGAAGAAGATTTAAGAAACAGAATAATAGCTTCATGAGACATCATTCGCAATACTCCTGGACTTGATTCTTGCATTCTAGCAGGGAGGCGGACATTTACAACAACATTTATAATTTTGTTTTATCTTTAATTTAACTGTAATAATTTTATCTGATTGTTCATGCTCATGTCGGTTGATTTAAAATAAAACCTGTTTCTTAATTTTTTGGTTAATTTTGCCTACATGCCATCAATGCAATGCATCGATTATTGCAAATAAGTCGAAAACTGTGAAAGATACGAGAATAATGCAAAATACAAAAGAGCTAAAGAAATGAACAAAGAGTTTAAATTTTATATCAGAATTCATACAGGGTTCTCCAAAAAAAGGTTCCGCAAGATAAAATGTGGTGCAGAAAAATGAAACACCCTGTATACTACCATCCACGATTTTGATATTTTATCGTAAGTTCTCAAAGATAATACATGTTCTAAATTTGTTCTAATTGTCTCAGAAAGAACTAGAAAAAAACGCAAAAAACGAGAAAAAAATTGAAACTTTGACACCCTGTATAACGAAAATGGTGCGTTTTCAACCATGTATATATTGGCATTTTTTTCCTATTTTGTCGAGTACTATCACCCCCTGAAATATGTTTACGACATTAATTAACACCCTGTATATTACAATAATTTAAATGATTTTTTTATAGTTTTTAGTGGATTAAAAGGTTTTTTTAGATGAAAGTATTGTTTTTTAGATAATAAGTTAATATAACCCTTAATTTAAATTTAAATAAAAGATATTTTCATAAAACGCGCACAATCTCCCTCAAAACTAAATAACTTTTATGGAAAAGGAATATGTTTTCTTGAATTTTAGGGAAAAAGCTGTCCCAAAGTGCTACTGTGTAAGAAAAATTTAAATAAATGTATGTTGACAGTTTATCAGGCAATGGGTTTATAATAGGCAACTCAACAGATACTTCGCTTCGTGCTGATACAAATATTTGGCTGTTTTAGCTAAGTATATGTTACTTCACGTTCTAAAGGATAATATAAATAGGTATATATACGGTAAATCCATAGGTAAATCTACATAGGAAGAAGTAGAAAATTATATAATAATTGTAGAGCAAATATTTGAATAGCTGAAAATGATTGGAAAATCACCGAAATGAAACGATGTTATTAAATCAAGATCAGTTACGCGCCGATGTGTAATTTACACTGGCCGACAAAAAAAATTTTTTTTGTTGTAACACAAATCAGAATAGCATAATCTAATAGAATGGATCTATCCAAATACGAAAATGACAAATAGAAAGTTGTAGCATGTAGGGTTTTCTTGTTAGAGTTGTAGAACCATATCGAATGTTACGATACTTAGTATCTATAGAAAAAATGATTTCAGAAAATTCTTAACCCTGTTTATTGGCTATGTTTACAGTTTTCGCCTATTAAACATACCATACATTTAACAGAAAAGCGAAGGAGAAAAATATTAACTTAAAACACTAATTGAGGAGGTCGCGTGCAAAACCGGATATATCCACTTTTATAAATTTTTCAGGAGATGAAAAAAACGCCCTACGTCTTTATTTAATAAAATAGAGTTGTTTTTAGGACATGAATCCAATATAATGGGGATAACCAACTGATCGACATATTTTTTTTGTAAAAAAAAGTTAACATTTTTGTGTTATAAGCAAAAAAACATTGGATATATCCGGTTTTGCATACAAATCACATGCATTATTGAGCACAAAATTATTTTTTTATTTATAAATGAACAAATTAAGTTGTTTGAAATGATATTTGCAAAAGGTAAAAAATAATTAATGGTTTTACAGTTAAAACATAAACAAGTTAAAAAAAGTAACATTTTTAAGAAAAAAAAAAGGAAAAATTCAAATATGTATTGCAGACTCTTCATCCAGGCAATCGCATAGCTCGCTTTGCTCTTCTTGGGTTTCATTATTTCTTGCAATATCTAGATTCTCTTCTACGTTACTGTCCAATAAATGTTTGTACCATGAAAGGTCTTCCCTGTTTCGCCAATCTTCCCCAAAATTTTCATTCATTAAGTGGTTTAAACTTTTTTTCTTTTTATCTGGAATTGAATTACCCATTGGTAACCTATGTAGTTCTATGTTACCTTCAGATTTTCCTTTTTTAAGCAGCGACTCCCAGGTTGTGTCGGCTAGTGATGTAAATCGATAAAATTGTGAAGTCTTCACTTTAATAGTGACTTCATTGTTATTTTTTTTCAAAAATTTTTTTATGTGAATTTTTTTACAATCTGAGATTCCTTTTATTTTCTTGTAGATCTTTTCTAATTCTTTGACATCATACATCTGCCAGTCAGAACCGAGGGTTTTTACAGAACCTACCTCCGAATACAGTTCCATATATGTTTCTTTTGAAGTTACTACTGGATGCCTTTTTAAGATCTTCTCAACTCTACCGAATGTTCGGTCCGCAGGTAGAAAGCTGTGCCCCCGGACGGGAAATGTAATTATTATTTCTCTTAAATTTTCAGGGGAATTGTTTTTGAGCCAATACATTAGGGTGTGAATTATATGATTATTTTTATTTTGTCCCCCACATCCGTCACAGAACAGTCTTAGCAGGTTTACACCTTCGTAATTCAAACCTTGGAGATGGTGTAATAGGGCAGAACCAATTTGAACAGCCCCTCTCCCAGCTAAATCTTCGATCCAGACATAGAATATTGGATTACATGACGTCATGGGCACGCAGCAAAATCTCCGATTGGTGTGCGGGGCAGAGGTTGCACTTGCTGCAGGTCGAAACAGAAGGTTATACTGTTTTCCGGTTTTTCCTTGGCAAGTTCATAGAAAGTGTTAGCTCTTTTTCTGTGGACTCGGTACTCCATAAGAAGGTTTTGTCTTTTCTGTACGTCCCTTGTATGTTTCACTTGCTCCCTTAACCTAGTGCACTTGGAACACACATCTGACGCAGGGGATGAAAAGCCAATATTAAAATCGTTTAAAAAGACGTTTCTGAACATATCGTAAGTAACTTTGTGATTAGGATCACATTGCCGATTATACATTTTATGCAGCTTTGCCACAGAAAGGGTCGCAGCAAGATAAATACGTTTAGATTTTTTTCGGTTGTAGTGGCTTTCCTTTCCTCGTAAGTTGCCAATAAATCGCCGCACTTTTTCTTTTTTTGATATGCTTTTCTTTGATACCCTATCGCCCCCTCTTTTCTCCTTCGGAACACCTCCTTCTTCCAAAACCTTCGCAAGTGTTACACGTCTATGCTTACAAACGCCAAAAACGGCAGTAAAAAATGCTTTACAAATCCTAAGCATATTATTTTCGGCTTTTAGCATGTAACATATTGTTGCGTTTCTTTGCTTAATTTCCTTGCTTTGTCTACGTCGTTTCGCTGGCATTACTGACATATAATTGCATAAAAATATATCCTGACGTACCTTTTCTTTGTTTTCATAGAAATGGGTTCTGAGCTTTGAAATATCACGCATACTGACCTTAAGGCATTCAAACGTCTTACCATCGTGACTGCAAGGACGTGTGAAAGCTTCCAAGGTAGGGTCAGGATTCACATACCTAAATAGATTAAAATTCTTACAAAAACACGCTTTAAAAAAATATCCTAACCTTACTTTTGCATTTTACGCGCATCCCTTTTGTTTTCGCGTCTTTTTCTCTTCCTGCTTCCATCACTTCCTTCACTTACACTAATATCCTCTTCCATAGTACACAATTATTTTCTTAGAATAGTAAATACACTACTTTTATAACAAAACTTGTAGAACTGAAAGTGGTATCATAGCACAAGATCAATAACGAACTAAAAAGTTGCAGCGCAATACGTACAGACTACTTGTTAATTTGGATATATCCGGTTTTGTTCGCAAAATTTGGATATAACCGACTTTGCTCCAAAAGTCAAACTTTAATGAAGATTTTAAATGGGATATATGTTGTTTTGGTCACAAACGAGAACATGGGTCGATAGATATCACCACTTAGAACCAGAATCAACCAAAACATGATTTTGTGCCAAAAGTGGATATATCCGGTTTTGCACGCGACCTCCTCAATTAAACTTTATTTTTTCGGTTTATCAGGTGTCCTATCTTCTCTCTTCAAAAACCAACAGTAGTCACCCATCATGGCTGGATCCCATCGTCCTTAATACCGAATTTCCATTGTTCTGATATCTTGTTGAAACCTTTCACACTGCTCGTCACTAACAGCTCCCATATTTTTAAGAAAAAATACAGATGGGAACGGAGGAAGTGAATTTTTAATGATATTCTGGCACCAAGCGCATCTAAGAGTTCATTAACTAATTGTTCATAATTTTCATCCATACTGTTGCCTAAAAATCCTCTTACTACATTAACAAATGAATTTCATGCTCCGAGTTCCTGCCTGGTAAGCTTTTCCGCAAAATTGACATCGTCCAGCAATTTTCGGATTTGTGGCCCAATAAAAATGCCTTCTTTTAATTTTGTATCACTTAACTCGGGAAAGACTTGTCTTAAGTATTTAAATCCATCACCATCACATTTTTCAGTCCAAGTTTAATGTGAAGAGTAGGCAAAAGGACATTTTTGGGATCAACAAGAGGTATAAATTTAACATTTTGAGATCTCGGTTGAAATTCGCTTCTTTCTGGCCAAATTTTTGTTACATAATGCTGATTTATTGCACGACTGTCCCATAAACAAAGAAAACAGCAATATTTTGTAAATCCCCCCTGAAGTCCCACTAAAGTCGCTATAACTTTAAGTCCCCACATATCTGCCATTTATACCTATTGTAGTTTAATTTATCCAAAATCGTGCGCATATTTTCACAATTTTCTTTCATTGCAACTGAATGGGCAACTGGTCTAGAGGGTTATAAATTTCCATTATGCAATAACACAGCTTTTAAGCTATATTTAGATGAGTCTATGAATAAGCGCTATTCACGGGGAGAATGTTCAATATCAAGTTCCTGCATTAAACTGTCTTTTCTTTTTCTGAAATTCGTAATTTTTGTTTCTTTGGCCAATAGGTTCCATGCCTTAAGACAGGAACCCAGAAGTTCTGACTATTGCTTAGATAACCCCAAATCACGTACTAAATCATTCAATTCACTTTGAACAATCAAATGTGGCTCGCCGGAACTGGGACCTATGGTAAAAATGGGATCGGTGCACTGTCCTTCTGAGCTGCCTGATGATGCGTTATCTCCATTATCTCCCAAATCAATAGCTTGCCAATTTAAAGGCTCAATCGGCAGTGGCAAATTTGCCTTATGAGAAACAGGTCGTATGGCAGATTGCAAATTTGGATATTTTATATTGTGCTTTCCCTTTTTGGAATAAACTTCAGTCTTTGTCAGGAAAAAATAACAATCGTTAGAATGATTGGTGGGTTCTCGCCATACCATTGGAACTGCAAAAGGCATACTTTTTCTCTTTCCTTTCATCCACTGCACCAATGATACACTACAACTAACACAGCACACATGGGGAGCCCACCGCTTATCTTGATCCCCAATTAACACACCAAAATATTTAAAGTAGGTTTTTTTTACATTTTAGGAAAATGGCCTGGCTTGTGATTTCACCAGAAATTCTCCACAAATATAACAAAATTTGTCAGGAGAAATTTTGCAACTTCGGCGCGTTGGACTCGACATTCTCGTCTTCACATACACTTGCTTATCGATACACAGAGAACCACTCAATTCGAAACTCAACAGAAGAGTGATGTTTAACGTTTATTTTATGTCTAATGTTGTAAACAACCCAGTCTAGGTAATTTTTCCGTTGTAAAATGGACCCATTTTAGCCGCCCCACAATAAAATTGTTTTCCTGCCAAAATTAAAGGTTCTAATTAGGCTATTAAAAAATGGTACGTGTTAGGGCTTTAGTAATATTTTTTTTATTATTGGGAGGGTATTTCCATTGTGAAAATAATGAGCTAGCCTGTGATAGAAAAATCTCGTCGGCAAGTGATTTGTGGGACGGGTTTTCCCACAGTATCCATTAAATTTTGGGCTTCCAAATTGTTTATATTTCAACTTTAGGTTTAGGTTTTGGGGGGGGGGAGGCAACCACCAGAACCCCCCTAAGAACGCCACTGATCATGATTAAGATACTGGCATCACAGTCAAACTATTTCGCTAAAATCATTACGTTATGTACCACTACCACTTTCAAACAGTAAACAAAATAAATTTGTTCTTCAAATAATATAATACAAAGTCTGCTAAATATTGGTAATATCTTGAAAATGCTGAATAAAATGGAAGCTTTAACGGCTTTGGTGAATTGAGAATCCTTGGTTCCTGGAATTAGACCATGTCAAACTGGAATTACTATTCGACGTTTCGCTTTCGATTGCACGAGGCATCTTCAGGGATTTCTAGGCCACGAGATCTGAACATTGAATGAGCTCGGAGAACTGTAACCCTGGGTTAAGATCAGTTTCCACGAGTGACGTAGACCGTAACCCGTATTCCTATTGAAATTTTTTTGTATGTTTCAAAATTTAAATTTTTTTTATGTTTCAAAATTTCAATAGATTCCTTAAGTTTTCGTGTATAAAGCCCTGGAACCGATGCAAGAACCTTGGTTTCCCTTACGTTTATAATATGGCAAGTGGTATGCTGGTGGTTAGCAACAGCAATCTGAACAAATTGTTTCTCTTTATTGCATGGTTCATGTTACTTAAGTCTAGTTGATATTGAGCGGCCTGTTTCTCCCACATACACTTCTCCACAGGAACAAGGAACTTTATATACTCCTTCTGTTTGGAATGGTACAATATCTTTCGGGGATCGCAAGCATTGGCCAGTCTTCTTATGTGTAATGAAGATTGTACGTAAGCTGGACCGCCGAAGTAATCGTCCTATTTTGCCTGTAGTGCCATGTATGTAGGGAAAAACAACACTACATAATGGTGGCTCCTTATTATTCTCCTAATTATTAAATATACAAAAAATTTCAATAGAGACACGGGTTACGGGCTACATCACACGTGGAAACTGATCTTTATGCAGGGTCACGTTTCAGCGACCACAAGTCGGGTATAAAAGTCCGCCTGAATCTTTCCGATCTCATTCGGTGTTCCGACCTCATGGAGGAAAGATACCTGAAGATACCTCGTGCAATCAAAGACAAAACGTCGGATAATAATTCCAGTTTTATTCGGTCTAATTCCAAGAATTATGATTTCTTAATTGAAAATGATTTGTTTAAATTTTATTTTGAGGCATTTTTTTCATACTGTTTGTAGGTATTATGTACCCAGTTCTGCCTTTTCTAAAGATGTAGCTGAAGATAAGTCGTACATGGCTTTGCTTCAAAACAGGTGTCAAGAAAGGCGGGCATGTTTTCTAGTTGACATTTAAAAAGTTAAATATTTTGCATTGTTTACTTTTAATTAGTATAAGAATATACTAGAATAATAATAGATTTAAATAATTTAACTAATGACTGCGTTTATAAATTCTTATGCGATAATAACATCAAATTTGAAAATCATTGTTTGGCTGTAGAATAACAAGGGCAAGTTTTAAATATAAATGACAAAGCTGGACGCTGTTGAATGAGAATATGAGACGACAATTCTGTAATTAATTAATTAATTTTACCGAAAATGGTAAAGAGAATAGTAGGTATGGTTCCGGATTCAAAATATGCCCATTCTATATCTCGTCCTTTTGAAAAACTATGCGATAGACAGAAAAAAACGGAAAACAGATTATTTAAAATAATATCCTAAAGAGCGTTTAAGATTTGTGAATATGACTGCCGACTTGACAAAAAATTAATATACCCTTTTTCTCAAACATGCAACAAAATTTTTAAGCTATTACCAACTTCAGAAGGCAAAATTAGACTGTTACCCGTTAGCAGTCCTTTATCATTCAGTGACAAAAGTAATTTTGCCAATAAACGTTAACATGCATTAAATGTGAGCAAAATCAAGTAACCTGTTCCTAAATGTTCAGAAAATAGATTAAAACATTGTAACTTATTTAGACTTGTATATTTTTAGTAACAACAAATGATCTTGTCTATTTGCAAGGGCATTTATTTAATCTTCAGAATTTCTAATGTAATTTTTATTGAAAGTTAAATGACTAATCAATTTAGTATGCCTAGAGGAAAACTTGAAAGTCAGTCCAAAATATTAGCATTTTATTGTTTTTATTTCAAAATTGAAAATTGAATGCAAATATTTTGTTTTTTGAATAAACGGTACACAGGTTTTCATTTTAAACAACTTTTCTACATATTATTTTGTGATATCTTTAAAATCTGTGTTTTTTTCATTTAAACCTACAGCTCAGCTGTAGGGGTCAAAGACTTGTTACAACGTAATTGAAACATAATTACCCATTTTAGAGGGTAACCTAATATGTATAGGAATACAACATGTTGCTGTGTAATGCTTTTCACTATGGCAGATTATAGATGGTTCCGTTTTCGGATTAATCACCACAGGACCTTAGGGTACTTTAGTAGTTCGTTTCTGGTTATCTGGTACTTTACCTTGGATCGCCATGTTGTCCTTTACTGGAAACAATGCCCTCAAATGGTTGACTAAATGTAAGATGCACGTCCATGTGGTCTTTCCCGCACATCACTTCCAGAGATTGTATCGAGGGCATTCCTTCAGGTCTGTCCAGAGGCCAGAGGTCTCCGGCTCCACTGACTACACTTGCAATCTGAAAGAAAAATATAATTTATTATTAATCTAAATCAAGTATTCGACTTATTATTTGTTTATACACAACTCTACATTTTTAAATAACATATTTAGAAAAAATATTTGCTAAATGCTTACAATCTATTAGTGAAGAAAATCTAATGCTGTATTTTTTGGTGGATCATTTAACCAGGATAAATTCAATAACTGTTCGAAAACATCTTACCAGTTAAATTGATTTATTTCTCTCCAGATATTTGGTAATAACTGTTTGATTGCATAATGTAATAAACGGAAGGTATGATATCTAGACGGTCTCAATGTCGTGCATGTCGTTTCTAGCGTTTAGACATTATATAACCATTTTTTTTCAATTAAAAATGTCTTTCTAATAAAACATTGCCATATAACTCACTAAAAAAAACTTATGACTTGGTAGTCATATATTTATTTATTAAAAATACAAAAAACACGCTAAAGAAAGAGTTAAGGTTGTATAAAATTCGACAGTATTTAATTTTATACCGGTATTTTGTTATACATGTTTATATTTAGTTCAATTTAAAACTAAAAAATGCTATAATATCTGTGTTTTTTAATAAGTACAAGGACGTAACTAAGTTTCATTTGAGGGGAGGAGGTCTAAATAAAAAAAAATGTAGGTGTGAGAGGGAATAAAACAACACACACTAAACAAGTTTAATCTTTATGTGCACAAGCTGCCGTTTGTTTCTATATTATATGTAATTATGTAAACAAATAAACTTTAAATAAAATTCAGTCTTATTCTAGTTGAAAAACTCTTTTTTTATTAAAAATGTCGACTATTTCGTCCAGATTTACATTGTTGTCTTTTTTATATAGATTAATGACATAGCTATCTTTAACAAAATGCCTTGAGCATATCCCTGCCAAATTTTATTAAATATAGCTTTGCGTTTACACAAGCGTGTCCATTCACGTAAACATTTTTTGTCTTTTGGGAAAGTAAAAAACCTTATATTCCTATAAAAATTTTGCCTGATTATCCACGTCACACTCGAACACAGTACACCTCATATTTATTGTTGTTTAATTAAATAAATACAAAAAAGGACACAGAAATCGGCAAACCCTTTTAAACATCAACTGAAATTGAACTGAAATCATATGGCCAAATTGTGGGGCCATTTTTGTATGAGTGATGACATTATATAGATTTTTTTTAATGCAACACCCCGTATATTGCTTTCTTTTTTTCAAATCATTGGAATATTCTAAACTTGTTTTGTTACAAATACATGTACCTAACTTTATCTGCTTTCAAGATAATAGCGTCTCAAAACTGTCAATTTGGACCATTCAGAGCCCTTTATCGGCTTTTGTATTTTTCTGTCTTAACTTCTTTAAAATCTGTTAGGAGACATCATGTTTTGGTTTAAAACGAAATGTTAAAACTCGACATTTCCGGTTTGATTGGAAGTGCCAAATTTTGACATTTATTTGATGTCATTCAATACCTTTTAAAAGTACCAGTCGTTTTATTCTCAGTTTAATCTTTTGGCCAATAGAAAAAAGACTATAATGGCTTAAAATAATAATTTTGAGATGCCATTTTTTAGAAAACAGACGAGTTTAGGTATAGAATATGTTTCGAACATTCCATTTACTATAAAAATGTAGGAATATACTTATAAGATGTTGCATTAAAGAAAACGTGTATGACGTCATAACTAATACACAGGTGACGTAACAATCAAATCGTTTACCAAATGATTGGGGGGAGAATAATTCAATTTGACGGTTAAAACAGTTTTTCGCAATAACGATTAGTTTTCAAGTTATCGAATTTATTCCAGTTATATGTTTTACCTTGTATAGTGGCGCAACTAGAAACATTGTTAATAGAAGGGAACCTTAATAATTTAGCATAATATATAAAATGGCAACAAAATAATATTTTTTTTATTATCAGAGACAGAATAAACTAACTGTGACGCCGGGATCACTTTAAAATTGCAATCAAATATGTAATTTAGTACCTAAAAAACTATTATATTGGGCAGCAAGATTTGAAAATAGCCCTTTTCAAACGAATATAACAGTTTGGTCACAAAAGTGATTTTTCAAACGTGTTAGACCCTTATTTTTTTCTACGACTGAGTTTGGGTTATACACTTAAACTCACTGTTTATCCTCCATTTCTGGTAAGTTAACTTTTATATCTTTCAATATTTTTGAAGCTATATTGAAAAGTGCAATACAGGTTCCAACTGAGTAACCATGAACCATCCACTGCTAGTTTTATCAAGGGATATAGGAGGTTGTAACAGCTTATCTTAAAATGCCTTCTTATATTTTTGTCATAATAGCTTCATTAAATCAATAATAAAACCTTTAAACCTGAAAAGCCCACTCTTAAGAAGGTACTTGAGGGTTGCAAATCTTGCAGAGAACTAATAAAGCTTTAATAAAACCAAACTTATAACCATCTTAAAACGTATAGGTTTTATAGAGAGTTTTATCACTGCATTTATTTATTAATTTGGCTAAAACGAATTCCATCTAGATTTAAATGACATAAATTAAATTGGGTTTAAGGCATATGGTAAAATCCCAAGTGTAGTTTAGTAATTGATATCATTAAATGTTTCTTACATTACAGAGTAAGGAAAGCAAAAACGAATGTAATTATCTACTATTAATTTTAAAGTTTGGAAGCAAAGTTGGGGGGAAGAAACAAAAATGAAGACTAAATTTTATGTAAATATATTTGAGATAGCTCCAAAAAAGACGCGCACTCAGGAAATAAGGGGATTTAGTAAATGTTTTTTTTATAGAAATCATTAAAAAAAAATGCAAATGCATTTTCACATAGAAAAACAACTTATTAATATATATGAGTACAAGAGGTGAATAATATAATTAAATAATGTGTTAATATAAAATTCAATTTTTTAAATGAACCTCTTTTGTAAAATATTACTCCAAAGATCAAACAAAAGGGTGGAAAAAATCTTGAAACTATCTTGTTATTCGCAAGGTAAAATTAAAACTTGAAATTTTTTTTTGTAGGAAAAAAAATATCATTACTTTAAAAAACAAATTTAAATAAATTAGCTGAAAATTATTTTCAATATTCTAATGCAATGTTAAATCGCATTTGATTTATGATGGTTTTAAAGAGTTAACTGTTTTATCTAAGCTATTTAATGACTGTCTTAAACAAGTACTAAAACAATTTGAGGTAAAAGACTAGATGCTTTGTGAGGTTGTTTAAAAGTTAACTTAAGTCATAGTCATAAAATACATGGCTTTCATTATACCATCTTAAAGACTTTTTAAAATTCTGTTTAAACCAATAGGTATTTGGGCATATATTTTAGTAAATATAATTAAAATACGAAATAGGCTGTATTTTACATACGGGGGCTGATCAATGACGAACCAGTAAGTGCCAAACCAAACCAAAGCCATGGGAAATGATTTTCCACGATCTGCGAAAATAGTCATTTTCAGATCTTGTTGGATATGTGTTTTTTTGGATGATTTTGAAGCAGTCCTATTCAAATTGAAATTCAAAATGCCTTTGTTTTACAAAAATAGATTTAGAAGAAAATAAAGTTTAAAATGGTGGTGCTGTTCGATTCTACCGCTCTTCTACATAACAGCGTAAGTAATTTACGTTCTTGTGCAGCGCTAATGACGTAAATTCTGCTTGTGAAATGTTTTATTTTAAAATTTATGAAATCCTGGATCTTTTTGCTACAAAAACACGAAAGCGTCGCAGAAACTATCCACCTTGGTTCAATTCTCAAATAATACGAAAAATTAGACAAAATTCAGGGCATGGAAGAGGTTTAAAAGAACTAAGAATGTTACTGATTTGCAGGCATTTAGGGAACTTAGGACTCAGGTTAAATTGGACATAGGTAATGCTTAAAAGGGTATTACGACTAATCCCTCAAAATTTTGGCAATTAATTAACAGTAAGAAAAATAATAAGCAGTTTCCAGAAATAATGACGTTAGGCGAAGACAGTTTTAAAGATCACACATTAATTGCAAATGCATTTGCCAATTTTTTCCGGTACACGTATATTGTGCCTGATAGTGATGGACTAAATCCTCAGAGAATCAGCGGTATTGTGGACAACGTTTTTATAAACTCCGTTACTGAGGACGATATTTTACGCTGTTTAAAAAAAATTAAACCGAAAGGGACGGTAGGTCCAGATAAAATACCATCAATTTTATTACGAGACTGTGCATGTCTTCTTGCGAAGCCTCTTATAATACTTTTTAATGTATCAATTAAAACATCGCAGTTTCCAGATTGTTGGAAATTATCTAAAATAATTCCTGTATTTAAAAAAGAAGATAAAAATAAACTCGCGGATAATCAGCATGGTTTTGTGAAGGGAAAGTCAACATTCTCCAACCTTGTTTTTGTTACGCAATTTATAGCAGAAGCTTTTGATAATAATTGTCAAGTTGACGTAATATATACAGATTTTTCGAAAGCTTTCGACAGGCCTGACCACAATATTTTGCTAGATAAACCTAATTCGCTTGGCTTTTCTGACAATCTGATTGGGTTTTTCCAATCTTATCTAACCGGTAGAACGCAAATAGTGGAATGCTGTGGTCAATCATCCGTGCAGTTGGAGGCTACTTCAGGGGTGCCACAATGGTCTATTTTGGGTCCTTTAATGTTTAACTTATTCATCAATAGCATAATTAATAATATGGATAATCACACGCTTCTTTACGCAGATGATATGAAGATTGTAATACGCCCAATTATAAAAATTGCTCAGAAGATTCTTTTTAAAGCAAATGCATTTTATACTTATGCAGCTGTCAATTGATAAGCTTTCTTTTCTTCCTCATATAAATGATCTTATAAAAACATGTTTTAAATCACTGGGTTTTATCATAAGAAACTCGAGGGATTTTAAGAATCAAAGTGTCTTAAAATTACTTTATTACGCTTTCGTGAGGTCAAGACTTGAGTATGCCTCTGTGATATGGTCGCCTTACTATCAGGTACATGTATGCCGTATTGAAGGAGTCCAGCGACGCTTTCTAAAACATTTAAGTTTAAAAATTGACGATCGGTATCCTGAAGTCGGAATCCCCGTAAAGAATTATTGCGTAGGTATTCGTTTCAATCCTTGGCTGATCAGCGCACTGTGCTTCAGCTAAAGTTTCTTCATAAAATCTTATATAACAGGAACGAATGTAGTGATATTTTGAGTCATCTGCAGTTTCTGGTACCTAGAACGTCAGCTCGTCATTCTCAAACTTTTTATGTGCCAACACCGCGCACAAATATCTATAAGTACTCTCCAATAAATAGTATGTGTAATGAATACAATTTTCATCAAGACAAATTTGACATATTTAACTCTGGTTTGGCCCATGTAAGTTTAACATAAAATTTCTTTGTGGTTTGCCTTTATATTGCATTATTTTTGTACATAGATATATATTTTTGTATTTCTTAAATCGTAGTTGTAGGTACTAAAATTGTATTATTTTTATGTGATACTTCTTTATATACATAGAAATTTACTTACAAATACTGTTGTGCTTGTACCCATTAGTTAATTGGTTTTTGTAACTGTATAATGGGATAAATAAATAAATAACCACACGGTGACGTAATCAATATAACCACAATTCTTGTTAACTCTCCTGTTGACTATCAGGCGTTTGACCTGTTTTTAAAATGTTTGGTGCTGGTAAGTCTTCTTAAGGATCTCTGGTAGAGTATAGTTCTTTGCTTGGGTACCTTATATGAGAGATTATACAGGCTGTGAACATCAGTCCCCGGAAGAAGCTGCAAATACCCCGGTAATTCAAACTTACTTTTTTTAAACACAGATGAGCTCCTTTCCTCCATACTCAACCATATAGACTCTGCCATTTTTTCACTAATATGATCATATTTACAAAGATCGTACGCGAACCTAATACAAGAGTTTTGAACCCTTTGTTTGTCTGCCATAAGGAGTGCAGGCCAGTATACAACGTCACAGTATAATAACACGGATAAAATTAATGAATCGCAAAATCTTAATTTTATGTCACTGGTAAATATATAATAGTCTTACTTTCATTAAGGACTAGACTGTGTGCCTGAGATAGAAGAGAAATAATATTCCTTCTTTTATTTTGGAGGCTGCGTCCTCTACACTAACATTATATAATGAAAAATATATCTGTGTATCATCCGCGTATTGCGCGTAGAACAATTATTAATTAATATTTCAGAAGCCGTGGAAAGGATACTAATAGGTCGAAAATGGCCAAGTTCTGTTGGATTGTTATTTTTTTGGAATAAGACTAATATTTGTATTTTTCCAGTGCACACGGATATTAGACGATACAAGACATTTATTGATTATGTAAGTTATATGCTTTACGGTATAAGGAAACACTAAAGACAACAGTTTTAAACTAACATTAGCCGGCCCTATAGCGTTAGACTTAATTTTGTTGAACTCTTATTAACATTATCATCATCAACTTTCGAAAAGCTAAAATCTGGAATATCTATAGTGAATTTACCTGTATATTTATAATTAATATCCAAAACAGAAGTGGCCGAGTTAGCAGGAACTAGTAGTTCTAGTATTCTTCGCTAGCACAGCAGGCTTTGCATTTAGGATAACTTACCTTTTTGCATAACTGGCACCGAATTTTAAGGACTGTAAGCTGCAGTTGGTCAAATCATATGCTATTTAGTTTTTTGCTGTTAAATAGATAAGCAAATTCTAAATACTTATATTAAATTCCAAAATGATGGTACTATTTTGAAATTTTAATTTATACGATATCTCACTGCTATTAATTTTTAAAATTGGACGTCAAAATAAAGACAAGTCGACGAAGAATTTTTGTTTCCAAAGCCAACTTCAGAATTTATCATTATCACATATTTTCGCACCAATTAATTTTAGTGCCAATGCCAAAACTATAGCAACTTACGTTATTGTTTCTTTTTTACTTCCCCCGTAAAAGGGATTTATTGTAATCGTGAAAAAACCCTCTGAGATTTTTTCAGATCTTCACGTTTTAGAGCCCCTAGATGCCGAAAAACATGTTTTCTCAGTTTTGTCGGTCTGTCTGTCGTGTGCTGGTCTAAAATTAAGGTTCCTATGGGGATAACCTGGTAATATTTTAGTAAAAATTCAATATGGCGGAACAATGTTAAAAAAAATATTGCTAAAAAAACTAATTGTCCAATTTACCTCAAATTTTGCACAAAAATCAAGTGTTACATATATGTAACACATAATATATACTGTGACTATGTACAGGGTATCCAATTTTGGTTGTAAATGCTAGGTATCTCCGTTATTTGCAAATATTTAGGGTTGAGATTTTCGCGACACCATGCCACTTTTTTGTCAAACTCAAGCTGCCCTAATCAGGTTTTCCACAGCCCGCCCCGTTTCGGAGATACAGGGCCAAATTGAAAAAGTTGCATTTTGGGAGACCCCCCGTATCTCGGTTATCTTCTAACGTATTGAAAAAGTAAAAACTGGCTCTTATAGAATTTTTTACGTAGAATCCAGTGGCTTAGACAGATTTTTACTCGGGGCCGTCGTTTTTGATACATGACCCAAAGTCACGTTTTTTTAAATGGGACACCCTGTATATTTTTACGCTTATTTTAAAAAATAAGGCTGCAATTTAGGTTTGTAATAATATCTATCTATATTTTTCATAGTAAGCCATGGACTGATTGTCAAAAATGACTTTGTCATAAAGTAAATGAAATTTTGATGTTAATACTATTAGACGTGTTAAATTAGTCGCTCTGATTATTACTTTTTAACAAATGGCTGCAAATCAATTATTTGAAAACTTTGAGCAATATGATATGCTGACCTGTTTCATAGAGAGTCATGAAAATATAAATGCTGCTTCTGAGCTTTATTTCATTAGGTAATGTTTTATTTTCATAATTATTATTGCAATCTTTTTTAAAACTCAAAACTTTTATTATATAGATATCCGGAAAGGAGGTAGCCAAATAAATTAATATTCTACAGGCTGAAATCGAATTTAATACATTTTGGCTCTTTCAAAAAGCCCAGATCAAAGAAATATAACAAAGAGAATCGTGAATGAAATTAACATCTTAGTGTAAATGTAACGCCTGTAACGTCCTGTAGAAAAATAGAGAATGAAGTGGGTGTAATCAAGTCTCGGGTTCAAACGATTTTAAAGAAACATAAGTATAAACCTTATAAAGTCAGAGTTGTGCAAAATCTACATCCTGGAGATGCAGAACGACGTATTGATTTTTGCCAGTGGTATTTACAAAAAATTAATACTAACCAAAATTTTGGAAGGGCGGTTATGTGGTCCGACGAATCGTATATAAGTAGTGCTGGAATATTTAATATGCACATACGAGACACTGGTCACCTGAAAATCAACATTTGATATTTCCACTCGAGCAACAAGGAAGATTTGACTTTAATGTCGCTTGTTTCGTACTAGGAACCAAAATAAAATTTCATATTTTTGCACATAACTCCCAAATATATTGTAAGGATGTCCCTTTAGCACATGTGAATCAAATAAATTTCCAACAAGGTCCATAACTCCCAAATTGTGAGGCGGTATTTAGAGAACTTCCCCGAACGCTGGATTGGAACGCACGGACCTGTCCGATGGCCTCCTAGGTCGCCTGACCTGTCCATATTGGACTTCTTTTTATGGGGTCACCTAAAAAATTTAATTTTTGATACCCGACATAACACAGTTCAAGACCTGCGTAACACCACTGAGCAAGCATTTTTGCAAATACAAGCACGCAATGTAGTCGTTTCAAATGCACTGGGTAAAATTACAAGAGTGTGTGAGAGATGTCTAAAAGAAAATGGAAATCAATTTGAGCAGTTCTTTTGAACATGACTAAAAACTTAAACTGTAGCCTTATTTTTAAAATAAGTATAGATAACTATATATTTTTGAAAAGCTCATAATAAGACGAATAGGACTATGTAAAATATACAGGGTGTCCCATTTAAAAAAAAACGTAACTTTGGGTCATGTATCAAAAACGACGGCCCCGAGTAAAAATCTGTCCACGCCACTGGATTCTACGTAAAAAACTCTATAGGAGCCAGTTTTTACCTTTTCGATACGTTAAAAGATAACCGAGATACGATGGGTATCCCAAAATGCAATTTTTTCAATTTGGCCCTGTATCTCCGAAACGAGCCGGGCTATGGAACATCAATCAGCTTGACAAAAAAGTGACACGATGTCGCGAAAACCTCAACCCTAAATATTTACAAAAACCTTGCTTTTACAACCAAAATTGGACACCCTGTACTTCCGACTAAAGGAAATTTACCATTTTTTTTTATTTCATAAATTCACGTAGACCGCAAAAACTAACCCATTTAAGCAACTAAAGCATAACATTGTCTTAAACTGCTACTGCTCCCACGTACTTTGTTACGTTTAACGATCACATTTTACGATCATACGTGGATTACAGATAAACTGAATAGAGGTAAAACATAAACTATATCATTAAGAAGCTTATAGTAGAAGCATTCCGTGATAAAACGTTGAAAATGCAGAGGAAGAAAATACTTAATTAAATAGAGTTTAACAGTTTAAGTTGATTTGCTTCCCTGTTATATCTGAATAACTGGTTTTGATAGTAAGCTTCTTATTAACTTGGGCATATATTTCGACTAAGAACTGGTGGTTGGAACAGGGTTTCAATAATTCGTTGTAATCAGTCCGTATGATTTTGTGGCGATCTGAATATTAATAAAATAAATTTTGATAAAACCAAATTAATAAAGTGTCGGAACTTTGAAGCGCTTAATGAGAATTTTTGTGTTATTTTAAAACTTACATATCTCACAAAAGTGCGATTTTGGATGAATAAGAGAACATTTATGGGTTATAAGTGCTTCGAATTGGGTTTTGTTGTAGCGGTTCTAATAAATAAATACCGAGTGGTAAACAATGTTGTGCAATTTTTTCAAATTTCAGGCCTGGCATATTTTTACAAAATAAAAAATTTGTGAGTTTTATTGATTGTGGAATATTAGTAAGTCTTCATCAAAACTAATTTATAGGATTTTTGAATAAATGTTGTACTATCAGAAAAATAAAAATTTTACTAAAAATCAACTTTTTTGTAATCAGCAACCTGTTCCTGAATAACACATTAAAAATAATAAAATTTGCTTTGTATCTGTAGATTTTTTTTCTGGAATGATTTTAAATTAAGGAAATGTACTAAGGCGTCAAATTTATATAAATTTTCTTGAACAGCAGTAAAACCTTATTTCTTCGCATCCTGTATAATTTTGCTTTAAGCAGTTAAACACTGCAATAAAGCTATTTTAATAACCAATTTTGAGAGCCATTGTGAATAAGTATAATTCATTGATTTTAGTAAAATTTTAATTTTTCAGATAATTATCTGAAAACCCTTTAAAAAGGTTTTTAATTTTGATCTGCTGATTCCCCCACAATCAATAGAAATCACGATTTTCTATTATAAGAAGTTTATTGTTTAAATTTTAGGTAAAAATAATACGATTATGTATAGAAAGGCAAACTTTAGAAGCATTCATATAACTAATTATAATAGCTATTATAACCACTATTATCATTATTGAAAAATTTTGTTTGATCTAGAAATAAAATATAAGACCAAATTGAACTTCAATTTTCCATATCTGTTTTTTTATTCATTGCCGAAGGTTCTTTTTTAATTTCTGCCATTTTTAAAATGTTCTTTTGGTGGTATTATTTTCTACGTGTAAGATCTTAGTTTGTTGAAAATTGCATGTGTGGCCAGTTTCAATTATATGTTCTGATAGTGCACAAGATCTTTTATTTAATCTTGCGTCACATTCATGTAATGCATTCTTTTGGAAAGTTTCACCAATGTATTTTTAACACAATTATTACAAGGGATGCAGTAGACACATTTCGATTTGTCTGAAACTGGATCTTGGTCTTTTAATTTACCATAATGTGTTCCAATAGTTTTTATGTTTTTTTGAGATATTTTAATTTTTTTATTTTTAAAAATTTGAATAATATAACGAATTGATCCAAAGAGAAAAATAGTTTCAGGATTTAAATTTTCTACATTTTGAGAAATATTTGTTTTGTTGACTCTATGTAGTATAGTATAGTATTTTCTTGTTATATTTACAGGATAAGAATTGTCTATAAGTATTTGTTTTAATATGTTGAAATTGTTTTGTTTTAAAGTTGGATGGGAAAGTTTTGGTATTCTGCTTTTTAGGCCTAAAATCATATTTATGTTATTAGAGTGTGTGACATATAGTTTATATATCTTCCTGAACTAGTAGCTTTTATATACCAATCAGTGATAAGTGTATAGTTATTATAGTCGGAGAGTCGGAGTTAAAGATGTTTTTGGAAGGCCAGTATTTTCAGATTGGATTGCATTTTAGTGATGGAAGTTATAGTAGAGTCAGCAGTTCCGGTTCGGCCATACCTGGTGCTGGGATGCTCGTAAAGGTGTAACCTTAATTCACATGTCTAAACTATTTTCGCAAAGCTTAAAATTTGTATAAAATAAGCAAATGTAATATAGAACTTGAACCCAACATTCAGACAGCAGAATATAGGGACGCGTGACGTCAGTGCAACAGTATAGTTTTCAAAAAAGTAGGTAAAATCCTTTACCCGGAACTTCTCTCGTTATGAATTATAAGAGTGATCCAAGTTAGTTCAGTACATAGTCAAAGTATATGTTTTACATATACTGTCTTCTACCTATGCCACACTTAACTTTTGGACATAATTTAAAACAAAATTCAATAGGCATCCTATATTCACATTTATTTTTTCTGCAAAACGTAAAATCAATTGAACAAGATTTTGGTCCCCAGATATCCCAGATATTAAGTTTCTGAATGATTTTCATTAACCATCCTCTTGTTGTCATGTTAGATTGATATATTATTTGGGGTTAGGATCCAGAAAAAAAAAGATCTATATATGTGTCCTGTGAGGATGAAACAATTAAGTTGCGAAACGTCGACAATATAAAAAATACTTGTTTTTTCCACTGAAACTTAACCCCAAATCGCACACCACTCTAACAAACATTTTTGAACATTGTTTTGCCATATTGGATTTTTACCAAAATATTATCAGGCTATGCCGCGAACTAACAGACATATAGACAGACATACCGACAGACGGACCGACGGAATTAATAAAACATATTTTTTTGGCATCTTGAGACGCTAACATGTAAAGACGTGTAAAACCTGAGACGGTGATTTTTTCGCGATTACATACTTTTATTTGCCCCACCTTGAATTAGTACCAGGATTTTACTAGTTGATCCCTATACCACAATTAGTTACGGCACACAATTTGAAATCAAACCATTAAACCGTTTTTCAGGCTGAATTTTTAAATATTTTATTAAGCCGCCATTTTATTTCGTACCAAAATGTTACCACTTGATTTCAACATAATACTTGATATTATTGCAAAATTTGAGATAAATTGGATGAGTAGTTTTTTAATAATAATTTTTTTAACACTTCATTAGGCAATATGTTTCGACATATTGGATTGTTACCCATATGACCCTTAATTTTTTACCGAAATTTAAAGTCAATCAGATAAGTAGTTTTTTAGCTACGTTGCGAACAGACAGGCAGATCGAAGGAATTGAGAAAACATGTTTTTCGTCATTTAGGGACCGTGAAACGTGAGGTTCTGAAAAAATCTGGGAGAGTGATTTCTTCAGATTACAATACTTCCCATTTACGAGAAATATCTAAACACATATAAAAATTTGTTTGTCAATTGTATCGCTTGAAACATCTCAGTGATGTAAATGAGGCTCGCTTTATACTTTTCAATAAAGTGTACACTTTTAAGGATAGTAATAACGTCTTCAAAATTTCAACAAAAATATCGATACTTCCAATTTACCGCCAGCAAGACGGGACTGAAAGAAGATAAACAAAGAGTTGCATACATATAATATTATTTGAAGTCATGCTGACCAAAAAGGGCCCACTGAAATTAATCCGACTCGCAAATGTTATTTAAACCTTTACTTATTAATGTGACATATTACTTAACACTGAAATTTTCATTTGCATACAGATACGGAATCAACCACCACTGATGACGTTGAAGAATATGATGCAATTTAGACGAAAATAGTGGCGAAAAACACCTTGACAGCAGTGATTCTGTAGATTAGATGATTTTTTTACGTTTTCCCAATCATTATTATTTTCTTTCTGTTGTAAAACCATTAAAATCATTTTTTTTGTATAAAATAAAGTATATATGTTCGGATAAATGTATAATTACTGTATTAAGCCGCGCTGTCACCATTTTCACTTCTATTGACTGCTGACTGCCGCAGTTCTACCAGACATGAGTCTGATCATTTCCTTTATAAACTATAGAGTTTATATTTTTATATTATTCTATATTTTTTTGACAAGTATACTGTAGGGCTGACGTCACGCGTCCCTATATTCTGACCGTTGGATTCCTGTTCTATATTACATTTGCTTATTTTATACAATTTTCAAGCTTTGAGAAAACAGTTTAGACATGTTAATTAACCTTTGCGAGCATCCCAGCACCAGGAGTCCCGGAAGCGGAAGTTCTGTCTCTACTATAGCTTTCCATCACTCAAATGCAAACCAATCTGAAAACAATGGCCTTCCGAAAACTCTTGCACATTTTTGACGTTGGCTCTTGGACAATTAGGTCTAATAAACTCTTATATCGAGATAAGGCAGGTTACAGTCATTTTATTTTTCAATCGTAAATTTTAAATTATGATCACAGTTATTAAAAACTTACAAAATGTCGTCAAATTTATTGTAAGGTATAGAAGTAAAAATATCATCTACAATTTTTTTAAAAAAACGTATTTTGAAAGATAATAAAGGATATGCAGGGTGTCCCATAATTAATGGTACATACCAAAACTGCAGGTTCTTTAGCTAAAAATATTGCGATTTAACCATACTTTGCTTAGTCCAAAAGTTGACAGTACCCGAGATACTTTGACACCTCAAAGTAGTAATTTTAATTTAGTTTTTTCTTCACAATTTATGAATAGGGCGACAGAAAGGCATGAAATTGAGAATTTTTTGAAGTGAGAAATTCAAATCTGTACTTAGTTTTGATGCTGCTTGTAGAGGGCGCCACAAAGTAACTTTTCTGTGTCACAATGTATTGACTCAAATGTTAAAGATTATGTATTTTCCACTTCTACGCAAAAAAGGTATACTTTGTAAATGTCCCTCAGAGTGGCCGTTTGCAAGATATTTGCGGATAAAGTAATCAGTACACCTTTTCAAATTTCCAAATTTAAAATTTTTGTTAAAAATGTTTTTGAAATAATAATTATTGAAATTAAAAATTTATTGAAAATAAAAATATTTTTTTTGAAATTAGCTGCAACAATAATAACAATGAAAAAACAACTCCTTTTTAAATTTGTAAGAATATCACGAGTTTATGGCTATATCCCACTTAATGCTTGCACAAAATTAGAAGGTTAAATAATAAGTAGTTCTGCAGATTTTTTTAGTAATTCATTAGCCATCAGAATTCATACAGGATGCTCCAAAAACAGTTCCGCAAGATAAACTTGTAGGTGGTGCAAAAAAACACCCTATATACTACCATCCACGATTTTGATATTTTATCGTAGAGGTTTTAAAAATAATACATGTTCTAAACTTGAACTTATTGTCTCAGAAAGAAGTGGAAAATAAAACGCAAAAAACGAGAAAAAGATTGAAACTTTGATATATAACGAAAATAGTGCGTTTTTGACAATGTATATATTGGCATTTTTTTCCTATTTTGTCGAGTACTACCACACCCTGAAATATGACCACGACATTAATTAACACCCTGTATATATATTTATATATATATATATATATATATATATATATATATATATATATATATATATATATATATATATATATATATATATATATATATATATTTATATATTAGTAGGGAAACATTGAAAAATAAAAAGTTTCACCGGCAACGATGCTACACATTATTTGATATCATCAGGCAGGTGTTCTAACTGATGATCTTCTAAACAGAAAACACATATTGCAATTCTAAATGTTCTTCGGCTTTTAAAACATAAATTACCTTCATTACCATTATCGTGTACTTAGTTTTACATTACAGCAACATTTCATGATTATTTAATGGGCTATACAAAATAAAAAGGTGCTAATGATTGCAATAAATATTCCATCTTAAAAGCTAGTAATCTGGACATTAAGTTTGAGTAAGTAACTCGGTTATTCTAACTGAAACAAGTTTTTTTTTTTAGATGATTGGGAGTAAATATGCATTTACAACTCGAATGATCACATCATCTTATTTAGCAAAAATTTGTAAGAACTAGAAGATGTTAATTAGAAAAACAACTCCTCCGAATGACTTCACGTTTTGGGCAATAAATCAAGGGTCACAATATATTTTTTAGTGAAATTGTAACAATTTGGAAAAAATCCAATACTTAGTTAAATAATTATTAGCATAGAATGCAACGACTTACATATATGGTAATTAAGTAACATAGAAACTTTAAACAATCAAAACCAAAAATACTACTTATAATCTTTTTTTTAAATTTAAAACTGTTTTTGAAATAAATACTCCCGTAACTCCTTTTTAAATTATATATATATATATATATATATATATATATATATATATATATATATATATATATATATATATATATATATATATATATATATATATATATATATATATATATATATATATATATATATATATATATATATATATATATATATATATATATATATATATATATATATATATATATATATATATGCATATATATATTAATTTTGTTTTAAATGTAATGTTTTTTGAGTGATTTTTTTTCAGTAATGTTTTAACCATTTTAAAATTTAAATACTAACTATACATGTTTTTATTGTAGAAAATAAATATCTTAAGGAAGCTCAATATAATGAGCGTAACGTCGATTAAATTATAGTTTTACTTCTCAATGAGTTAACCAATGCCCAAGAAAATAATTAATAAAACATTTATATATGGTTAAAGAAAAAAAAACAATATATATATACCTATATATATATATATATATATATATATATATATATATATATTTATATTTTCTCAAAGTTTAGCTCACTGGCGTCTTGATATTCTGAACTACTGTGGCTACCGTTCTTTAAAACATTAATTTTTCAATTAATTTAAACTACAAGATCATCAAACAAGTCTTGAAAATAAAGTAATTTCTATAAAAATACGCATTCGTAACTATAACCTATAACACGATTCACATTAAACGCTTCAACTTACAAAAATGTTTAAGTTTCCTCGCCGAGGTTGTTGACCCAAAATTTGCCAACGTAAGCCGTATATTTTCTATGCGCCTTTATGCGAATTCGATCGGGAACACTCGGGAGAAACTCGCCTCCGTTTATAACCACGAGGTCATCGCGGGCCGTCAGCCTCGTGATCCAAGGAAACGAAACCTCCGGAAATCCCTGCGCGGGGCATCGATTGTGCGAGTGCCGAGGAATCAAGTGAACGTTTAACGAGTTAACATGCTTAGAATAAGAGAAGGAGTTTCCAAATTTAAAAGAAATTAAAAAAATATAAATTATTTATTATTTTCTGTTTGGAAATATTTATTGGGGGGTCGTTGACCATATGAGCTAATGGAGGAGCCGCCACTGATAGAAAGGTGATATATTAGGTGTTGTTTTTCAGAAGCCTTTAAATTCTTTAAAATCATTTCATCAGAACTAGATACCCCATTGTCTAGTCCATTAAAAAATGTGCTATATTTTAAATCAGTTTTATGACTAAGACGTATTTCGAATGATAGATTTGATGCAATATATGATCGATGTTTTGTTATTTATATCAAATAACTTCAAGAGCCCTTCAAGAGACCAATATTTAATAATTTTATAACTAACTCGTTAAAAAGAATTTGACTCTAGAGTCCGTTAGTTTACCTCATTCAAATATTTAAAAAGTAAATATATTGGCTTCACATTACACTAGGCTTCCCCTATGTCTATTTTTTAAACAGACTATCCGTTATTTAAAAGTTATGTCCGGCCCGTTTTGTTTCGTGTCTGTTTTTTTAAGCGGCTGTGAAAAATTATAACTGTGTGGTATCAGAGGTGTTGCACTAGACTTCATGAGATACTATCTGATAGATAGGTGTACCTCTCAGTCAATAATTTCCTAAATGTCGTCAATATATAACCAGTGCTTTTTTGCAATAGGACTTCTAGGGAAACTCTACTGATATCTAGAAAGTATTTCGTCATAAAAAAAATATATTCGTAATATATATCAAATAAAATAAAGAGATAAGCTGTAAGAATGTCCTTACTGTAAACACATTTTTATAACTTTCACAATTTTTTTATAATATTTTATGCGGTTTGCTTGTGATAAGGCTGATTTGTTTGAGAGTTGTGATGAGGTATGATAATTTTACTAGGCAAAAGACTGATCTGCTATTTGTACAATAGCTTTAATGAGAGGGTAAGAAGTGTGTCAAACAATAAATTAAAAATACCGTTAAAAATTGTCTTAGGTCTAAGGCGTACTATTAATTTTTCAGATTCAGATATACAGATAAACCAAACAACTGTAAATAAAAAGAAGGTGAACTAATGTCCTAAAAAATGTAATATGAACATGAATAACATGGAATTATTATTATTATTTTAATGATTTTTTTTGTAGTCACCAGTCAATAGTTGTCGTTTTTTCGTAAGTATCCCGGATGTAAAAGGTAAGAACGTTATTTTTTTTAGCGTGTGCAAGCAGCAAAAATATTTTTTTGTCCTTTATTTCAAGTTTCAAAATATGGCATCCCTTGTCGCAGAAACAGTAGGTTTTAGGACAAAACTTTAAATACGTTACGTCATTAATTCTTTAAAAATATAACATTTTTAAATATACACTGTGTAAAAAAAATAGTCATATAACAAAACACCTTTTATTTTCAAATTATATTTGATTTCTGTACAAAATTATGAGCGATTCTTACATTATAGAATTTTCTCAATTCGTTTGTTAGCTTCAAGCTACTGGAAGAAAAAATCCTCAAAAAGGCATATTTGAAATGTTGAGGTTGTTCACATAAAATAAGGGAAGTGTTGCTGATCAACAGACTCCAAAAGTTATTTTCTTTATGTTTGATATACGCATTGTTTCGGAAATGAAGATCACAAATATTTATGTTAAAAGGATAACTCCTGTTTGCAGTAGATTACCCGCGTATATTACATTACGAAAAGTAAGCGGTGCCCAGATATCAATAATAGTTATTGCATAAAAAATGTGTTAAGTTCAAAAAAGACTAGAATTACAGTAAAACGAGGTCTATAGGGATTTACAGGTGAATCGGGACAAAACTTTTTTTATACAATATATTTTTTAGTTTATTTATAAATGTCATTCGAAATGCAACCACTTGTCAAGTTGACTCCTAAATATGTATTTTAACTGTGACGCTACTGAATTCCCTGTCAAAAATCAAATTTGACATTTGACATCGGTTGAATTACGTCAATTGGAAATCAGCTGTTTTCAAAGACCCGAGAGTGTTGGTGGTAACTAATAGAAAAAGTAAGTAAAATAATAACATATTGGAAATAATTAGACCTAAGACAGTCCTGTGCCGAAATAAAACGTAATTCTTACTTAAATTTCTAACATAAATTTTTATTTATTTTTTTTTTAATGAATCGGACACTTTTTAGGTTAGGTCGGGGTGATTAGGAACACCGGCAAAACAGACATGCCTCGCTTTTATACTCCTAAAGGAAAAAATTGTATCACCATTATGAGCCAGAAAAAATTCAAGCTGCTCTACAAGAAATTATAGCACGAAAAATGACTTAATCGTAACGCAGAAAAGTTTCATGGTATCCCTAGGTCAGTTTTATGTCGACACAAGAAAGAAAATGTAAAGAAACAAGGAGGTCAGACGGTTTTAAACAATGAAGAAGAGGATTTACTGATTAGAAACATAAACACATGTTCTGATTGCGGTTATGCAATCGATAGTTATGACCTAAGATTGATCGTCAAAAATTATTTAGACAAATTGAGTAGAAAAGTTATTCGTTTTAAGGATAATCTTCCAGGGCTCGAATTTGTAACGAGTTTTTTAAAACGACATCGATCACAACTTTCGAAAAGAATGTGCGAAAACATTAAAAGATCTAGGGCTCAAGTTTCACGGTATATATTAAATGAATATTTCACCAATCTCTCGATTGCTTTACAGGATGTGCCACCTTGCAATATTATAAACCATGATGAGACAAATTTGTCAGATGATATTGGTAAAATATAATTTCTCTTGGTAATATTCACATATGTAATGTCATCTTTTGTTTTTAGGACGTAAAAAAATAATAACTGGAAGGGGTTACAAGCATCTAGAAGTATTATGAATACTACAAAGTCAGCCACCTCAATAATGTTCGCAGTGTCAGGAAATGGACAAATTTTACCACCTTACGTGGTCTACAAGGATGAGAATTTATATTCTGCATGGGCTGAAGGGGGACCACGTAACACTAGATATGATCGGACACCATCAGGGTGGTTTGATATGGACTGTTTTGAAGACTGAGTCAAAACAACTGCAATACCATATTTTAGACAACTAGAAGGTAGGAAAATACTGATTGGAGACAACTTGGCGGCACACATTTCCTGTGACATAGTAATGGAATTGAAAAATCACAACGTGGATTTGGTATTTTTGCCGGCCAACGCCACTCACTTGACTCAGCCACTAGACGTCGCCTTTAAAAATCGTATGGCGTAATATTTTAGAAAAATGGAAAAAAAGAAAAGGGCGTAGTGAAGCTAGCATCACCAAAACGATATTTAAAAGCATTATTAGAAAAAATATCGCAGAATGCCGAAACCAATATCATTTCTGGGTTTCGAGAGACAGGAATAATACCATTAAACAAAGAAGAAGTCTTAAAGTTATTGCCCAAAGAACAATTAGATGAAGATAAAAGAGAAGTATTGAATACAACAATGATCGATTTATTGAAAGTGATGAGATATTCAGAGAAACCAAGGAAAAAAAATACAAATAAAAAATTATCAGTTGAACCTGGCAAAAGTGTTCAGTGTGATAGCTCCAGCGAAAGCGATCTCAGTTTACATGAGGATGAAATGCTTAATAATTATGCAGATAAAGACAATGTTTTAGCAGAAGAAGATTTTTATGATTCTCCCGAGCAAAGCGCCAATGAGATTAATGTTACATAAACCGACGATAATAGCGAAAATCTTCCTCTAGCTAATTGGATGCGAAAAAAATCCAGTGATTCTCCAACCACTTCCCAAATCAAAGACTGCAATGATAATTTACCACTTAATGAGACTGATAGCTTTAAGACAAATTGTGATTTTAGCATAGGTGACTGGGTTTTAGTTAAGTTCCCATTAGAAAGAAAGACTGACTGCATAAAAGTTTATATAGGAAAAATTATTTCTATTTTAGATGAAAATTTTGTTGGCTCTTTTTTACGAAAAAAAGAAAGTGATAAAGACAAAACTGTCCCCGTTTACTATTATCCCAATCAGATCATCAAAAAATTACAATTATTTAAAGAAAGACGTGGATTATACACATTCCAGAATGTGGATACCAACGACTTTCAATTAATTTAGGATTAAGCAGTTGCAGTATTATGAGAATATTCCTTTTAGAGATTAGTTTTTATGTTTATAAATCTTTAAAAGAGTGTTTTTTAGTTTTCCTGTTGTATTTTTATAAGAATTTAGCAAAATAAATATTTTTGCAAGATCATTAAGTTCTTTAATAAAAAAAAATATGTTATATTAAATTTTAATGGTATCACACGATATATTGTTTTCTAAATGTTGCCCCTTTACACCTCAGCCGCATTTAAATGAGAATAACATGTCCGTCCCTAATCACCACATTTCCAGGCGAAAAGGGACAACGCAGGTTTTTTAAAAAAACTATCATTTAACATTTTTTTTTAAATGCCATTATTTGGGTATGAAAAGTACACACCATGTTCGGACTTTTGCCCCACAGAAACTAATATTAAAATAAAAAGTAAAGCCGCAACATCTTCATAAATTTGGCGGACTGTCTCTATACACCACGTTTTACGGTATTATACGAGTGTTATATTGAAAATAAACTACTACCGTCAGATCATATCAAAGATAATACCCAAATAGGAGAATCCCTGAGGAGAAAATCTTCAAAAGTATTAGAAAAAAAATGGCAAACATGGTGTAGGTACAGAAAGAGAAATAAACCAAGAAGTGTTCTCACTCACGAAGTCCAGGAGGACTTTGCAATTTACTTTGAAGATTGTCCCGAAACGACTTCATGATGTTTGCCGAGATATGGGCATTGCCAGATCTAATATACATAGCTCATTGAAGGCAAATAATTTCCTGTCATAGCAGTTCACATTTTTCGAGTCAATTTCAATTGCAGATTTCAATCAGCATTTAGGTTTTTGCCCAACTAATGATTTTGGATTCTTAATAATTTATAATTCACAATGTCATCTTATAATGCCATATAACTGTTAGAGATGCATTTTGGACCGATGAAGCCATATTGACGATAGTAGAAATTTTGAATCGTATTTTTCGAGGAGTCACAGGTGTAGTATATATTGATCAGCATTTGAGGGGTCAGCGCTATTTAATCATCTGAGGAAAAATAGTCTCCTGCTATTAGAGCGGGTAACGAATACTCACACCATCAGATAGATGGAGCTCCCTGTCATATACATAGAATGTTTCTAAATATATCGGAAATTATTTCTCGTAGAAATATCTCGTGGCGCCCAAGAAGTCCCGACCTCAGTCACTGGATTACTTTCTTACACACCATTTAAATAAAAATAAACTGTTTGCAGAGTGCAGACTTAAAAATATTTTATTTTTGAAGTATCGTTGGCGCCGTACAACTTTGGCATTTAATTTTTTTTTAAATATATAACTGGCATTCACATAAAAAATTCTGAGATAAGTCTTTTTTACGGAGTGTCTATTTCCACAATAGGTTTTATTAATCTATATACGTCGGTTTTGTGGAAACAGTGCCATAAGTAGATTCCTATATAGCTGAAAACAAATAATTGAAATTTCATTTTAAATAAAAAAACGAGACCTCTTATATATCAAAGTCCCTTTTGGAAAAACCTTAGTATAAGCTCTCTAACAGTTTTGTTTACAAGATGTAAGCAAATTATAACATAATTAATTCAGCAGTAGGCAGCTCGTTCTATGCGTAAGGTATCTTTGAGAGAACCTTGAAAAGATGTAAGAAGTTAATTAAATCAGACCGTACACGTTTTGATTGGTTTCCTTAGTGCTTGGCAATAACTAATTATGTTATTAAACTAGTCAGTTAATTGATTTAGAATTTACGCGCTGCTGTGTTGCAAATAAGTTTCTATTACATTTTTAATTCCGTTTGTCGATTTGTATCTTCAAGGGAAATTGGAATTAATTATTTATTATTATTAAAAACATTCTTTTTGACTTATTCCTCTACAAAAGTATACATTGAAAGAGAATTCTTGTAATTGCTGCTAACAAATAAATAGGAATTCGATCAAAAAGTTTTTAATGTAATTTCAAAAATTAATTTCACTTTGGTTTTCGTTTTGTTAAAACTGAGATATTGTTAGAAACTGTTCATAAAAGCAAGGAAAAAATAACAGGATTTTTGTGGTTACCTGATATTAAATCTGGTTGTACGGTTTTGCACCCTTTAATCTAAGCAATTTTCAAAGCTCCATCAGTTTATGTTCGGTTTCATCGTACCTCTGTATTGTCAAAAATGTATTGCATTGTATTTTTCTAGAACCCAGGAATTTTAACAAAATCATTGAAAAAAGCCACATAATAACTATCTTTGAATCAGGAGATTGAGCTGACAAAAAATTACAGAGCTATTACAAATTTCCCAAATAAACTAAAACTTTTTAAATCACTTTCCAAAATTTTTGTTCTGATTGATCTAGACCCATTTCCTCAGTTACTGTATTTTGATAGCTCGGATCCGACACAGATCAAAGAACAACTTTCATCTTCATCAACGGCGAAATTGCAATCCTACGGTCTCACTTTAAAAAATAAATAGCTAGCCATTCTACGTTTTCCCCAATAAATCCATAGAGTTTTCTAAAGTGAAGATCTTCTTGCCCTAGGTTCTCCTCGACCTTGATATACCACCTAAGTTGATGAGAATGATTCAAGTCACAATGAAGAAAACAGCATGTCGGGTCTAGGTCGTGGCAGCACTCACACAACCTTTTGAAGTTACGCAAGGTCTCAAGCAAGGAGACGGACTGGCTCCTATGCTATTCAATTTGGCACTGGAATATATCATTAGAGGAACGCGGATAGACACAAGGGCTCCCATATACAACAAATCCCAACTAATATATATGGGCATGCATATGATATTGACATAATCGGAAAGTCTGTCACGGCCGTTAATGACGCGTTTTAAACATTGGAAGCAACGGCTAAGAAACTGGAACTACCCGTCAATGAGGGGAAGACAAAATTTATGATACAGGGGAGAAGGCTAAGGAATATTCTAGGACCAAGATACAGAAATGGAAACCTACAGCTTTGAAGTGGTGGTGCAGTTTAAATATTTAGGATCTGTCATTATATCAACAAAAGATGAAATGAAACACAAAACAGAGTTGCAGCAGGAAACCGAACCTTCTTCTCTCTTCAACTTATTATGAGAACACAATATGTTCACAAAACCACCAAGCTGCGACTCTATAAAACACTAATACAGACTTGACAGAAAAATCCTTAGAAAGATCTACGGACCAACGAATAATGGGGGAATTTGGAGATCCGAGAATCAAATATAACCATGAATTATACCAACCTATAAAGAGCCCAAATTATCCCAACAGTGCGAATCCCAAAGAAGATCCTTGATACACGACCAGATGGCCGAAGATTTTTATAAAACCTAAGTTACGATGGGAAGACGGCGCACAGTGGGGCAATTAAGCCAAAAAACGGAAAAAACCATATAGCTTGAGACTGGATAGTGGTATTAATTTCGAGTTGGTCTTATTTGTCTCAGAATGAAAAATTACATCGGATATTTACAAGAAAATAAACACAGCATGGTTCAAATGTACAGAGTGGTCATTTTATTAGGGGCCTATAACTTTTTTTAGAAACCACTGACTTCAGAAAAAAAAAGTTAATACAAGAGTTTTATGGTTTGAAATAAATTGTTTAAGTACTTGAGTTTTATTAATACAGGGTGTCCAAAAAGTGTTGCACAGACTTTTAAATGAGACATCCTGTATATTATTATACATTTCTTGATTTCTCGAAAAATTAAAGAATCACGTTTCGTGTATAGTATCTTTACATATTTTCACCTGTTTTTGAAATATTGACAGTTAAAAATCGGCCAATATCACTGGCTGTAAAACATGAACGGTTTAATATAGAGCGAAACAGGTTGCACGTTTCTATCTTAACTTATATCATATTTTTATACTATAGGTACTACACTACTCAAAACAATTATCGCATATTTTCAAATCGGTACAAAGTTAGAAATCGCGTTATTTTGTAAATTTTGTTTAAATTCTGTGACACACCGTAAAATTCTTTGAAACATGATTCCTTATTCTATAAAAAATATTTAAATTCAAGATATTTATATCTGAAAATGAAATTTGGCAATTTGGGAAATATGCGATAATTGTTTTGAGTTTTATATTATGTCCTATACTTAAGTTCAAAAAACAATTGAAAATCGGTACTTTACTGACTTCATCTAATTAGAGTGATAAAACGATTAGGTCAAATAATAAAACGAATTTCACTTTCCTGTCTTGACTTTTTAAAAACTATCGAAATGAAGCAGTGATGTTGCCAAATTTGGTATTGTTAACTATACTACCTTATTTCGATAGGTCTTAAAAAGTTCAGATAGGACTCTTAAAACTATTAAACTAATAACTCTAAAATTTCACTATTTACAGGGTAATGTTTTTTTTTTGGTTCGGGTCTTAAACTTGAAATAAAAGGGTCGGATGTTTCTAAAATTTTATGAAAAATGTCCTCATTTGTCTTTAGTTGGGAGTGTTTTCTTGAATGGTTTAATCTAAATATTTTATAGTCCTTATTGCGGCTTTCTTGGGCTTCTTCGGAAAGCATACCGTTGGGAAGAGCTGCAGAGGCTATAATTTCTGCACCGTGGATTAAAATTTTATGTAACGTCGAAGGCATGTAATACCAAGGGTAGAGACTAACTGCTAACTCGGCGGTCTCATTTGCGTAAGTTCCAAACTTATTTGGGTCAATATCATAGGTGCTGTTGATTACGTCAAGAATAACACCAAGACGCTGAATCAATGTTCTATCAATTTTTGTAATTTCAGATGTTAAATCTGGATTAGCAAAAAACCGGCGAGAAGTATTACCTGTAAACAAAATAATATAGGTAATTATAGGCAAATTAAACTATATAAATTATGTATTAACAACCTGTATTTGATGAACCGTACCCCTGCTTCACAAAATCTACCCGGATTCCTAGTCTATTAAGAAATTCTTGTTGTATCCGCTTCTTCTCTGCCTCCTTAATAAGTGCTGTTGTTTTTGATGTTCTCCATTTTCCAAAACTTTGATTATAGGCGAGGTGGAGTATGTATTCCATGCATTTTATCCGAGCATGTAAAGGGGATAAACCTATTTTCAGAGCTTGTTCACTTGTCGGCTTCTGTCGAATTTTTATTAGGTCGTTCATTTCTGAAGGACGAGCTTGGCAAATGAAACAATTGCTTGATGAGGAAGTTCCCGTTATAGCTTGGGCTACCTTTCCATCAAGCATAGAAAAAATCAAAACATGTTTGACCCTAATTACGATTCCGTCTAATTCTACTTTTGATGGTTGGAGGTTTGCATATTCCCTATTCAACACTTTCCTTTTCAGCACGTGTCATTTCAAGGGTTTCTTTTTCGTAACGAAATCGTATTGCTCTGCAATATCTGGTCGATGACGGTCGAGGGTTTTGCCAAATAACATTGTTTTGATCTTCAGTTGATAACATTTTCAAAGGCACCATGGAAGTCATAAATAAATTAGAGTCAGACTTATTTTCATCTTCGGTTAAATAATTTTGGGAAAACTCATTCTGCCCAGAAGCTCCATCACAGCCCCACTTTGAAGTCAATACCAATTCTTGGCCATTCAATGTATCCAATTCTGTTTGATTTTTTGTTCTTAGTATTCTTTTTGCCGTATAATCTAATAAGTTTTGAAGTGGAACTTCAGCAGATGTGTCCGTAATATTAATGTTGTCAGGATAACATTCCTTCTTCGCCGTAGTAATTTTTTTATAACTAGGAAAAATATTACATCCTATATTTTTAGCAGCCTTCCTAATAACTTCGTATTGGTATTTACTTAATTTAGCTTGAATAAATAAAGACAATGCTGTATCGTTACTAAAAGCTTGACCCGAGGCTTGACCTGTATTATTTACACTTGATAAGGTACTTGCTGCATTAATTAGATTCTGCGGATGTGTTGAGCGAAGATTTTGAATTTTTTGTCTCTTACTTCTTTTACCGCAATCATCGAAACTTTTTTTGGCCTCCCTCCTTGATTAAAAAAAAAACCCAGCATCTCCATCATCAGAAAAATTAATTGAAAACTCACCCTCCATCCAATTACTGAACTTTTTTCGGAACCTAGTTTTGTTTCGAGAGACCTCCTTAAACTTTTTGTAGAAATGTGGCAAGAAACGTTTTTGAAGTTGCTCGGACAGAATAGAAAAATGTGTGTCACTCAAGTGCCGAATGTTATCGCGAACATACCCTTGAATGTCTCCATTATCAAGAAGCACTTCACATAAGGTGCGATATGATATGGTAAGGGACTCCATAATGTCACTAAATCAATGTCACAAAGTATTGGCGGCGTTTTTATGACTCTCAACACTTTTATTACTTTAAACACTACTAGAATAAATATAATTAAATAACGAAGTAGATTTACCTGAATTTGACGTTTGTCAAAATATTTACACGTGAGCAGTCAACGAACGCCTACTTCGATTAAGACATTTACAGATTCTACTTATGCAGAAAGTTCCTCATCAAGTTTAAATAATAAAGTCAAGCTTTAAGTAACGTGTCTTTATTTATCCAAGCTAAATTAAGTAAATATACCAATCCTATAAACCTAGATCTGGATACACTGAATGGCCACCAATTAGTAATAATGACTTTAAGGTGTTACTTAAGAGTGGAGAATCTGAAATCTCAAAATTATTTGACTAAAGATTAAAATAAATAATCTGACTTCTAATTATTAATTAATAACTTCCATGATGCCTTTACAAATATCATCAAGCCAAAGATCAAGGCAAAGTAATTTGGAAAAATCCTCGGACCTCATCTAGATACTTTAGAGCAGTAGAGACATGTTTTATTTTTTTCCATGCTTAATGAAAAATTAAGACAGAAACAGACAAAAATAATGAAGCGCTTAAAATAACAGGTTTATCCCCTATACACGTCCGTATAAAATGCATGGAATACAAACTCACCTTGGCAACAATCAGATTTTTAAAAATGGAGAACATCAAAAACCGGCACTATTTTTTCGAAACGGGTTACATTTTTAAAATAATAGGGGTGGGAGGTTTTTAAATTGACATCCTGTATAGTTAATTTGTCGGTGATTACCTATATTATTTTATTTATTCTGGACGTAATCAGTAGCATCTATGATATTGACCCAAATAAGTTTGGGACTCACGCAAATGAGAATATAGTTTAGTTCTACCCATGTTATATTTTAAATTTAACAGTTTTCTAAATAAAAAAAGGTTACAGAGGTCGCGGTTGCACATGGTTGCAGCTGAAATTAATAGGACTGTTTCTGGAATGTATGTAGGTGAAAATTACTACCAAATTGTGTTGGAGGCTAACGGAGCTTTTCTTGAATCGCCGACTTTAAAAACTATTTACCGAAGTAGTAGAGCGCTCCCAATTAAATTGCCCATCGGTATATTTTTTTGTCCAAACTATGTTGTCATAAACTTTTTGGGTTAATCTATGTAGGAAAAATGGGAGAATATCTTATAAAAGTGCCTAACTGAAGACTGACGAATTTTATTTAAAAAAATAAATTTTACATAATTTAACCAAATGCCAACTTTGGGCATCGTTTATTAAGGTAACCTAATTTGTTTTGTTAAAAGTCAATTATAAATATAGTTTTACAGCAAATTTGTTATAAAAAATTAGTTTCAAATTAATTAAAATTTACAGTTTCAGTAACATAGTTTTTTCCGCATTTGCCCCAGTGTGCGGCGTATCAAAGGGTGCCCAAGAAATGTTTAACCTCAGAAATTGGAGGAGAGCCTCAACAAATCGAGATGCATTGAAGAGGGAAATAGAGAAGGCCAAGACTCAAATCGCGTTAAGCGACAAAGAAGAAGAATATATTCCGCCCTATTTGGTGTACACAGTAAAAGGTTTTACTTGTAGCAACTGGTACTGCTCTAAGCAGTTACTTAGGGTTCTAGCAACTGCTGCGCGTTTTATTCATACAAAGTGAAGCAACAACTTATATATTTTCAGAAAAAGCAATTGCTTTATTTTTATTCATTATACTCATGGTATATCGTTGCCTAATGTTATAATCTAATACTACCATTTAATATTTTTAATATCTGACAATACATTTTGCTGCAGAAACAAAACAAAAGTTAAATTATTAATAACAGCAACTATGTTTTAAATTGCTGTAGAACTGTAAAATATGCTTTTCGATACCTATCTTATCTCAAAACAATGGAAACACTGTTTAACACGCATTTGTGTAACCAAAAAAACCTATTGCTAATTGTTGTAGGATGGGTACTAAATAACTACAAAGGAAACATAAATTTAAAATTAGCTAAATTGTTAGAATTTCCCACAATAAAAATAATTTAAATGCACATCAGTAATAAAACAATTAGACGGTTTTGTTTGTACAATAGGAACTTAACAGACTCTTTCTAAGTGAGAATTTTTTTATTTTTGTTTCAAGTTTGGTCATAATTTAGGTGCAAATTATTTTATAGACTAGTCACCAGAAACCGTTTTTGAGGTTGTCACAGGAATGATATAATTCTGATCTTTTTTCACTAGTAGCACCTCTCGAGGAGCTGATGTGAAGAGAGATCACACGTAGGCCACCTAATTAACAAAAAAATTATCGAAAAAAAAAATAAAGCTAGGATCTTCCAAATTATGGCAGATAGAGCAATATTGTTGCTTGAAGCTTCCTAGTTTCGCGATATATCGATCGATGGTAAATAGATTTCTTTTATTGATGTTTCCTTTACCGATCTTTGAAAGTTATTGATTTTGACAGGCCAAGTTTACATTTTTTGACCCTGAAAAATGAAAGACACATCTGTTTTAGCCGTCACGCAGGTGAGTGGTTAGTGGTTCTGTTTAATTTCAATTGCTTGACCTTCATTTGGTTTCTCGTTTTTAGTTTTTACTCATAAAAATGTAAGTAATCATCTATTAAATTTGCTTGAATTTTAATTTAGACAAGTTATCTTAATATGAGGAAGTGATAAATGTGAATATTTTTGTCATTTTTCGTAAATTTCATTGAAATATGAGTTCTGGTATTTAGATATGGCATAAACTCAAATGTTATTTTGATATTTTAAGGTATTTTAAATCATATTATTTCCCCATAAATCATTAAAGTTTTGTAAAACTTACATTTTCATGTTACTTATATGCTGTTTTATACATTCTTAAATTGAATATTGGAGTTGGAGGCTTGGCCTAGACATACAATTTAAATACAGTATAACTTGTAATTAACATTGGCAGGGTGTATACTTTACGTTCGGAATTTGAGGGATGCAGGTGATTTTTTCTGTATTATTTCACTTACGTGAGATATAAAATTGAATATTGGGAGAATCTTACCTTCGTTCTTTGATTATCATGCTGGTTTTAATTTAATTTACTTAATTTATTTCCATAATTACGAGAACACTTGCAGTAAACGACTGTAGCAGATAGTCATTTATTGTACCTAAATTTGGGTATTGTTGTTGGCCAAGGGCTATTATCTAACTTTTCTTTATCTTTATATAAATATTTTGTTTTATCTTCACTATATTGTAATTGGAGTTTACAATGTGGTATACATTTTAAACTTTTCACTTATAAAAATTTGAATTTTTCACTTAGGAAGATTATTTAAATCTTGTTTTGCAAATTTAAGATTGTTTTTTAAATAACTACCTTATCTTTATCTATTGTTCTGTGGTCAAATGATCTTATAAGCCAATTTTGTAAAATTTTGATTTTGAAGGCTCGTTCACTTGGAAGCTCCTTCAAAATATTATCTTGTCTTATTTACCTAAACTGTGACTTTCCTTGGATTTTACAAATAAAATTCATTTTATATCTCAATTTCAACTTTACCTATTTTGACTAAACCATCTTTCTGACAAATAAAAAAAAAGGAAACATCTGATTTGTATCAGATTTATTTTTCTTTATTTAAGGTGAACTGCTAAATTGACCCTTTATTTTATTTTTGGTTTTCTTTTCTATATCTATGGATTAACTGTGAAATGATAAAATTTCATATCCTCATATTTTTCTTATAAACAAGAATGAATTGAATTTCACTAAATTTTGATTTTCATTTTTTCTTGATTAACAGTAAATCTTAAATTTAAGTTTTATCTTATTTTGTCTACTGTCAGATTTCATTTAGTTATTTAAGTGATCAACTGTTGGTCAATTTATAAATTAAATCACATGTTTACATAAACAATTTTTAATAATTTTGATACGTTATTTGGATATTTTAATTTGAAGTCAAATTTGTTATAATTTCAGTATTTTTTTTTCTGTTTGCTTATGTAAACATAAATTAATTTCATTTTAAGCTAAATTTCATTTCTTATTTTGTAACCATCACACCTCTGGTACATTAATTTACTTTCCCAATTTAACCTTTTTTTTTTAAAGTCGTTACTCTGGTCTAATACATATCTGTATCCAACTTATATATGTAGACTCTGGGACTGGCCTATGAAGTTACCAAAAACAAATTGAAAAGCTCTACAGATGAGTACTCCTCTTGGAAACCAGTGAAGTCCTACGATCTACACAAGGGCCTAATAGACTAAACAACTGACCCTACAGCCTACAGGTGAAGAGGTTCCAAGGAGACCATTGGAGGTTACAGTTCAGTTAAGTAGCTCAGCCCAAGACTTGTAAAGACCAGAAAATTACTTGAATTACAATATAATATTTTTTTCTTTAAAACAAAGATTTCTAATTAACTAATTTTTTATTTCAAAATATCAGAATTTTGTAAATAAATTTTCCTTTTTCATTTACTGTGAGATGGCGCCATATAAATTTTGACCAATAAAATATAGGTACGAGACCCAAACTAGCCGAGGTAAATTCCTTAATCTTTGACCAAGTAAATCTTTGGTCTTCGCTCTCCAAGCCGAGTAACAAAAATATCACTTTGATGGTGTTTTTTTTTCTGGTTACATGTTATGTTATGTAGCTGCGTATGTCTTCTTCGAAAAATTTTGAATTATAAATAAAAAATAATGTCTAGTCGAGTTATTGGAAAATTAGTCCGCTAATAAATTCAATCATTTTTCTCTTGGTTCGAAAAGAAGGGAGAAAAAATTCAATGTTGATTTTTAAATTAATTTCTCTCGAAAACAATTACACTCTTGAAAAAATCATTATAACCTTTGTAATGATTTTTTAAATAAAACGATTTTTTTCTATCTGCGGTATTTTGAAAGATGCTTGACAAAAACTGCTTTTTTGGTAATTTTTTTGAGTGAATACTCTGCACATTCTTGAAGAGCCCTCTAAGAAGTGCCACTTAAAAAATAGCGCATTTTAGTATTTTGCACGACCCCAAGCCCCTGATTACTAGAGTATTTAAAGGAACGTGGACAAATGTAAATCCGAAAATCTGAAATTGTGATTGTATTCCCCATTAAATAATTTCATGTTGAAAATAAAAAAATATACCTCGAAAAATTTTGTTTTTCATTACTAATACGTATTTAGTGTTTATTTTAGGAGATTTAGAAGTTCAGAATAAATTTTTTCATGTCATTTGATAATCGTCCTAAATCGGTGCAACTGTGATAAAAGAAGAAGTTCCAAATTATCTGAAAAATTGACCATGTGCTTGCAGAGATCTATCTGCATATTTTGACATCCTGTATCAAAATTTATTTCATCGAAGAAAAATTGAATAATCAACCATGACATTTTTATCCGATTAAGTTTTTCAAAAAAAGTGAAGTATTTTCGCCCCCAATATTTTTTCCTTCCTAGGTACCGAAAAACACGTTTTCTCAATTCCGTCGATCTCTCTGTCTATTCGCAGCATAACTAAAAAACTACTTACCCATTGATTTAAATTATGGTTAAAAATTAAGGGTCATATGGGGTGGACCTGATAACATTTTAGTAAAAATCCAATATGGCGAAATAAAATGGCGGTCTAGTGAAATGTTGAAAAAATATTATTAAAAAAACACTTATCCAGTATATCTCAAATTTTGCAGAAAAATGAAGTATTAGGTTGGAATCAACTGGTAAAATTTTGGTACGAATGCCAGATGGCGAAACAAAATGGCGGATTAATAAAATATTTAAAAATTCAGCCTGAAAAAACTACTTAATGTATTAATTTCAAATTGTGTGCCATAACTAAATAGTAAAATTATGGTACTAATTCAAGATGGCGGCACAAAATGGCGGGGAAATAAAAAATTTTTGTAATCGTGAAAAAATCACCCTCTCAAGTTTTACATATATAAGGTTTATCGTCTCTAGATATTAAAAAATGTTTTTATCAATTCCGTCGGTCCGTCTGTCTTGTCTGTTACGTCGTGACAGCTTAAAAACTACTTATCAGATTGACTTCAAATTTTAGTCAAAAATTAAAGGTCATGTGGGGATGACCTGGTAATATTTTGATAAAAATCAAGTGTTACGTAGGAATTAACTGTTAACATTTTGGTATGAATCCAAGATATTTAAAAAAATCAGCATGAAAAAACTACTTATAAAGTTAATTCCAAATTTTGTGCAAGCATTAAGTGTAATATGGTGAAATTGTGATTCGAATTTAAGATGGCGAAACAAAATGACAGCCAAATAATTTTTTTTAGAAATTAACTCAAAAAATCTTATTCAATTAACTTCATATTTTGTAGAAAAATTAAATGTGATAATGGTATGATCTGGTACGAATTCAACATGATGTAACAAAATGGCGGTGTGTGTAAAAACTAATTACTAAATTTATTTTAGATTATGCCCAAAAATCAAGTGTGGCATAGGCAGAAAAAAACTGGTAAACTATTTATAAGAATTCAATACGATGCATGGAACAAAATGGCGCCCAATAAAAATGTTTCAAAAGACAGTATATGTTTGTTAGGTACTGAATGACTATGCACTGAACTAAATTGGTCACACGAGGGAAGTTCCGGGTAAAGGAAATTTACCGATTTTATTATTTCTATTTATTTTCTTCTATATTCCATACATTTTTTTAAAATTTTAATCAGACAAAAAGGAATGAAAGAAAAAAATATTTTTAAGGCAATTTTTCTCTTAATAAATCGTATGTTTTATTAAAAAAACTCAAATAAACTGCTGGCCAATTTGTTTTTAAATTTTCTTTTAATTTCAAAATATTCCAAGGGTAAATAAAAAAAATTTAGTGCTTTTGTCTGTGTTTATTTGTTTTCTGCATACGGTGATATTAGTCTAGAATTTTAAAATTTTTTTAGTGATTAATTTCTAATTCAGTCGCTTTTTGCAAGCTCAGGGTGTCTCGTCTGAATTCCTTGCTCGGTTCAGGGTATTTCCTACACGTCTAAGAGATGTCTCTTGGGGGATATTTATTTCCATCGGGTCATTGCTTGAATTATACTTCGTAGATGTACGCTTTAAACATTGTATCGTAATTTTGTTTTCTGAAAACCCGACTATCTTTGGTTTAACTCTCTGGTTAGAGCTGAGGCCGCCAACTCATTTGCCTTAAAATTTAAGGGTTTAAGGAGGGTTAATATATCCTCCAATCAGTATCAATATTAATGGCGTCCTCTCCAGGGATGGTTGTGGCAACAGATTGAATTTGGGTTTGCCGAAATTGGGCATTCCTTTGGCCAATTCAACACTTAGTTGGGGGTTGTGGTTGTGGCAGCAGTTTTATCGTTTTTACATTTCCAGACGTTGAAGAGAATCTGAGGCTCTGTCTATTTCCTGAATATGTGAGTCTGCCAATTCTAGAGTTTGGAAGTGTCGGCTATAATATTACTAACACTTTTTAAGATGTATTCTGCAAGTAAAATTAGGTCGAATGGACGACATCGGTTTACAGATTATGGAAATTGGAGATACCATTAAGTTATTTGTAGCGGTTGAAGGACAATGTTATCATGATACCTTTTTTTTTATTAACTATTTTTCTGTATACAGGGTAAGTTAAATCTTCCACATTAACCAGCAACGGTGAAATACCAAATACTAGGAAAATTATAATATCAAACAGTTTTTAGTTTATGTGGTTTTTTACTTCTATAATCTAAAATCCAAACTAATTTCATTTTCGCAAAAACTCTCTAAAAGAGGAATAATTTTATAAATGAAGCCTCTGTCAATCATTTATTAATGCAAGACGGGAAAATACGCGTTTTTAATGTTTGTTTGTTGCATTTTTTTTTACTGATCATTTTTATTTTGTTGTTGTGTAATTAAATTTAGATTAATTTTTTACCTTGGCATTATTTCCTTTTTACCCTGTACGAAAGTTTACCGAAACTTATTAATAGGTTAGGTAGTAACTAAAACAGAGAGAGAAACCAGATTTCAACTTTCCTTTTTTCCACAGATTCGGTTAAAAAGTAGTCAATTTGACACAACTCCTTGCCTTTCTCAGTATACTAATATATTTTTTTTATTCTTTCCAATGACGCTTGTTATTAACCAAGGAATGATCTTTCAAACAGCGAAAAAAAAATTAAATCGATCTATTAATAAGAAAAATAACGAAGCTTGAACTTGAATGTTTTTTAATATTCTATAATTTTGGAACGAAGTATGTATAAGGTAAAATTTGATATTGGCTTGCATTTAAAAGTGTATAATTTTAAAGCAAGTTCCGGGGACCATGCTGGCCATTCAACAGCTCAGCGACATCCGATACAGAGCACAGGAAATTTACAAACATTTAATTTGATTTATAAAGATACTCTCTGATGAGTAAATAAAGGTGGGCGGTGCCATCTTGCTAAAAACTCAGCCATCTTTGCCTTCAATAGTTGCTACTATTGCAGGTTTAAATACAGCTGCAAATATAAGTGTCCAGTAAGCATTTCATGATCAAAAAATAAAGAAATTAATTTATTTGCCATAACTACAGCCAGAACGGTAAGTTTTTGAGGGGCTGCTGTGTATTAGCCTCTTTAACCAGTGGGGATCTTTATCTCTCCAATAACGACAATTATGTCTATTGACTGTGACATACAGAATATAATGTTGCTTAATTACTAGAATATATTCGATACAAATGATGTAATGGCGTTTCAATTAAATTTCTTCAGAAAACTGTAACCTGTGATTTGGTCATTATGATTAAATTTTTACACAATGTTAACTTTCTGGGGATGAAATGTAGTTTTTTTTTGTAATTTCGTGAAGTGTTGATTTACTTAAGCCTATATCAGCAATTAATACTCGAACTGATTGCTTCAACTGAATAGCAAGCAAGTATTATAATATAAGTTTATAATGAAATAAAAAATTTCTCCTTGCCCTTTTTATTGCGTTTTAAGGCTTTAGGGTATCAAAAGCCTATTCAATTTGTACAATACTTCTGCCAGGGTTCTAACTATTCTGCAGCAAATAAAGGGTACATGAAATTATGTTAACAGAGTTGGGACAGTTTCTAATAATCCAACTAGATCTACTGTCAGATAAAAAAATTACTTACAAAATAACTGATAGACAACGACCCATTCCGATCCCAGAGAAACATCACCGTTTCTCACTATGTCTTATTATATGGGAACATCTGAAAAGATTCAAAGATTAGCCTGAAATTTTATCAGAATACCTTTTTTTGTATTAACAATTTTTCTGTATACAGGGTAAGTTAAAACTTCCACTTTAAGCAGCAACGGTGAAATACCAAATACTAGGAAAATCATAATGTCAAACAGTTTTCTGTTTATGTGGTTTTTCACTTCAAAAAAAAAAATTTTTTGTAGAAAAAAAAATCTAAAATCCAAACTAATTTTATTTTCGCCTAAACTTCTAAAAGAAGAATAATTTCATAAATGAAGCACTTCACTTTCAACTCGTATAATAAAAACTAAAAAGGTGAGATCATTTTTGTTTTTGTTATAACAATATATTTCCCATGGTAACGAGGTGAACGTTTTGAAAGATTTACCTATTAGGTCTGGAGCTAAAATAATGCTTGTCCCAGAATTTTCTCGGCACGACGGTACATACTCGAACATGGCGCCCAAACCCCAAAAACCATGTCCGTTCTCGGAAAACTGATATGAAGATGCAAAAAATGTATCACAAGGGTCAGTTTGCTTAATCGAAGCCTCGTCAGACATCCTGCACATTACACAAATATTACCGCAATATTGCATACACCAATTTGGCTTGGAAAGCCATTAGTTTTGCTCGATCGGATGCCTAATAAACCTTGACTGATTTTCATGAGCCCAAAACTCGATTTAATAACAGTTTCCATTATGTGTCGTGAGTCGGTATGATTGCTCATGGGCTTTTTTGCACTTGTTGGATTAAATAAATATTTAAACCGAGATGACCCGTGACAACGGGTATCTCTATAAACAGTGGCGTACTGAAACACAGAAATATAGTTCATTCGGCCTCTTGTTTACACTAAAACTGCAGATAAATTATTATTTTGAAGGGATGTTTCTTACTTTTGATAAGCATTTTTGTCAGGGTGATAAGAAAGCTTCAAAGTTTGATAAAGTAAAATGAATAGATTTATTACTCCTGAGGACTGTGCTTATGCTAGGCTTGCATGAAATGGAAGAACCCAGGCAGATATTCCCACACTTTTGGGAAAAGGCCAAAGTGCTATTTCAAAAATTCTTGTCAGATACAGAAAAACTGGGACGAATAGGGGAAGAGCGAGACAAGGAAGCAAAAGAATTACTACTCCGGCACAGGAGATATTTTTAAGAGTGCAAGCTCTTAGAAGTAGATTTACGGCCACTGTCAAACTTCAGTCGGAATTTGCTGCTGTTGACGAGATTTGTTTAAGTAAATAAACATTACACTGGCCGATACAAATTTTTTTTTGGTGTAGCACAAATCAGAATAGCATAATCTAATAGAAAGGACCTATCCAAATACGAAAATGCCAAATAGAAAGTTGTAGCACGTAGGGTTTTCTTGTTAGAGTTGCAGAACCATATCAAATGTTACGATACTTAATATCTATAAAAAAAATGATTTCAGAAAATTCTTAACCCTGTTTATTGACTATGTTTACAGTTTTCGCCTATTAAACATACCATATATCTAAGAGAAAAGCCAACGAGAAAAATATTAACTTTAACTTAAAACACTAATTAAACTTTTCAAAAACCAAGAAGTCACCCATCATGGCTGGATCCCATCGTCCTTGGTACCGAATTTCTAATGTTCTGATATCTTGGTGAAACCTTTCACCCCGCTCGCCACTAACAGCTCCCCAATTTTTAGGAAAAAATGACAGATAGGAATGGAGGAAGTGAATTTTTAATGACATTGTGGCACCAAGCACTTTATAGGCATCTAAGAGTTCATTAACTAATTGTTCATAATTTTCATCCATATTGTTGCCTAAAAATCCTCTTACTATATTAACAAATGAATTCTATGCTCTGAGTTCCTGCCCGGTAAGCTTTTCCGTAAAATTGACATCGTCAAGCAATTTTCTTTTGGCATCACTTAACTGGCGAAGGATTTAAATCCATCACCATTTTTATTCAAAGCCTTCACAAAGTTTATCAACAGTCCAAGTTTAATGTGAAGAGGAGGCAAAAGGACACTTTTGGGATCAACAATAGGTATAAATTTAACATTTCCCGGTTGAAATTCGCTTCTTTCTGGCCAAATTTTTGTTACATAATGCTGATTTATTGCACGACTGTCCCAGAAACAAAGAAAACAGCAATATTTTGTAAATCCCCCCTGAAGTCCCACTAAAATCGCTATAACTTTTAAGTCCCCACATATCTGCCATTTATACCTATTGTAGTTTATTTTATCCAAAATCGAGCGCATATTTTCATAATTTTCTTTCATTGCAACTAAATGGGCAACTGGTATAGAGAGTTTTAAATTTCCATTATGCAATAACACAGCTTTTAAGCTATATTCAGATGAGTCTATGAATAAGCGACACTCACGGTGAAAATGTTCAATATCAAGTTCCTGCATTAAACTGTCTATATCAGTACACGTGCACAACGAATTATCCATAGTGTAGAATTCAGAAAACATAGCATTTCTTTTTCTGAAATTCGTAAGTTTTGTTTCTTTGGCCAATAGGTTCCATTCCTTAAGACGGGAACCCAGAAGTTCTGACTGTTGCTTGGACAACCCCAAATCACGTACTAAAAAAAATAACAATCGTCAGAAGTACTAAATCATTTAATTCACTTTGAACAATCAAATGTGGCTCGCTGGAACTGTGACCTGAGGTAAAAGTGAGATCGGTGCATTGTTCTTCTGAGCTTCATGATGATGCCTTATCTCCATTATCTCCCAAAACTAAAGCTTGCCAATTTAAATTCTATATTGTGCTTTCCCTTTTTGGAATAACCTTCAGTCTTTGTCAGGCAAAAATAACAATCGTCAAAATGATTGGTGGGTTCTCGCCATACCATTGGAACAGCGAAAGATATACTTTTTCTCTTTCCCTTCATCAGCTGCACCAATGATACACTACAACTAACACAGCACACATGAGGAGCCCACCGCTTATCTTGATCTGCAATTAATACACGAAAATATTTAAAGTAGGCTTTTTTTACATTTTCGGAAAATGGCCTGGCTTGTGATTTCACCAGAAATTCTCCACAAATATAACAAAATTTGTCAGGAGAAATTTTGCAACTTCGTGACGTTTGACTCGACATTCTCGTCTTCACATACATTTGCTTATCGATACACAGAGAACCACTCAATTCGAAATTCAACAGAACAGTGATGTTTAACATTTATTTTATGTCTAATGTTGTAAACAACCCAGTCTAGGTAATTTTTCCGTTGTAAAATGGACTATTTTAGCCGCCCCACAATAAAATTGTTTACCTGCCAATATAAAAGGTTCTAATTAGGCTATTAAAAAATGGTACGTATTAGGGCTTTCCGAATATTTTTTTTGTTATTGGGAGGGTATTTCCATTGTGAAAATAATGAGCTGGCCTGTGTTAGAAAAATCTTGTCGACCAGTGAACTATTAAGAAGGTTAGCATAAGATCGCCTAAAGCCATATGAAGCCGCTATAGGTCCCAAACTTCTACTGCAACATATACGTCAAAGGCTAGAGTTTGCTAGAGAGTATTTGCCATGGGGTGCAGGTTAATGGGGTAACGTTTTAGTTAGCGATGAATCCCGGTTTTGTCTCTATAGTAATGACATACATCTAAAAAATTTTCGCAGGCCTGGTGAGCTAATCTAATTTTAAGACGTCTCTCAGTTACGATGGTGGATTTGTTGACAGCTGATTAATACATCACTGATATCCTCCAACCACATGTTATACCGTTTGCACCTTTCATAGGCAACGACTTTTAATTCACGCATGACAATGCAAGGCCACACATTGCAGAGGTCGTGCAGGGATACTTAGAAGAGGTGGAGATCTCAGTGATAGACTAGCCAGCTCAAAGCACAGACCTTAATCCCATAGAGAATTTGTGGGTTCAGATGGGCAGAAAAGTTAAAACTCTAAATCGACCGCCTCAAACCCTGGAGGAATTGAGGATATCGCTCGAGATGATATGGAGGAAATTGACCAGAACAGCATAAGACATCTTATAATGAGTATGCCAGGCCGCTGTCAATCAGTTATTGCAAGAGGGGAAAATATGCGTTTTTAATGTTTGTTTGTTGCATTTTTCTCTACTGATCATTTTTATTTTGTTACTGTGTAATTGAATTTAGATTAATGTTGTAGCTTCGCATTTTCTTCTTTTTACCCTGTATGAAAGTTTACCGAAACTTATAAATAAGTTAGGTAGTAACTAAAACAGAGACAGAAACCAGATTTTAACTTTTCTCCTTTTCCACAGATTCGTAAGAAAAAGTAGTTAAAATTAAATCTATCTATTAATAAAAAAATATCGAACTTGAACTTGCTTTTTAATATTCCATAATTTTGGAATGATGTTTATATAAGATAAAATTTGATATTGGCTTGCATTTAAAAGTGTATATGTTGAAAACGACCACCGTTACCACCTTAGCAATAATAAAATCTACTTTTAAGTTTCGTTCTAGCGCTTTTAAGTAACTCGAAAGAAAGAAATCAAGTAGAGCAAGTTCCGGGGACCATGCTGGCCATTCAACAGCTCAGCGACATCCAATATAGGGCCCAGGAAACTTACAAACATTTAATTTGATTTATAAGGATACTCTCTGACGAGTAAATAAAGGTGGGCGGTGCTCCATCCTGCTAAAAACTCAGCCATCGTTGCCTTCAATAGTTGCTACTATTGTACTACTATATTGACTGTGACATACAGAATAGAATGTTTCTTAATTACTAGAATATGTCCGATACAAATGATGTGATGGCGTTTCAATTAAATTTTTTTACAAAACTGTAATCTGTGATCTGGATCATCATGATTAAGTTTTTGCACAATGTTAACTTTGTGGGGGTGAAACGTAGTTTTTTGGAATTTCGTGAAGTGTTGATTTACTTAAGCCTATATCAGCAGTTAATACTCGAACTGATTGCTTCAACTGAATAACAAGCAAGTATTATAGTATAATTTTAAAATGGAAAAAAAACAAGCAATTTCTCCTTGCCCTTTTTATTGCGTTTTAAGGTTTAGGGTATCAAAAGCCCATTCAGATTGGACAATACTTCTGCTAAGGTTGTAACTCTTCCGCAGCAAATAAAGGGTACATGAGCAGTTTGTAATAATCCAACTAGATCTAGTGTCAAATAAACAAATAACTGATAGACAACGACACATTCCGATCCCAAAGAAACATCACCGTTTCTCACTTTGTCTTATTATATGGGAACAAACTGAAAAGATTCAAATAATAGCCTGAAATTTTAACACCAAAATCGCATTTAATTTGAAAACTAGATTAAGGAGCTTTCTGATGAAAACTGAGCCAAAGAACATTAACTAAAAATAAGATTACATTTACCAAATTCCATGTGACAATAGTGAAGAGGCAAAACACTTCTCAGCATAGGAGTCAGAAAACAATACTGTTAAAATCTTAATTTTAAGAACAGATTTCACAGAAGAAAATACGGGAATTTTGCAGTAAGCCTCTTGTAGATATTCCAAATATATGGAAGACAGTTTTGCTCGATTAAAGGTCTAATAGACCTTGACTGTATCCAAAACTTGATTTCACGACACATAATGGAAACTGTTATAGTTTCAATTATGTGTCGTAAGTCAGCATGATTGCTCGTGTGGCATGGGCCAAAGGCATATTAATCCACGGAAATAAAGGATTTTCCAATAAGAACGATGTAATTTTCAAATTAAATAAAATAAAAACTACATCCGATACAACCAAACGTTTTATTTTATTTTAAAGCACAGTCCATTATGTTATGTTTTAATAATACATCATTCGTAATCATCATTAATCGTAATACATCAAGGGTTTGTTTTTTGTTTGCAAAAACCCTCAACTTTATATCACCCCAGAAAATGTAATCTATAGGAAATAAATCACAACTTTTTGGGGGTCAATAACACTTGCATTTTATGAAATTATCATTTTATCCACCTTGTAATACCAGGATAGCGACACATATATAATATGTGTATATATATATATATATATACATATATATATAAATATATATATATTATATATATATATATATATATATATATATATATATATATATATATATATATATAGATATATAATATATATATATATATATATATATATATATATATATATATATATATATATATATATATATATATTATATATATATATATATATATATATATATATATATATATATATATATATATATATATATATATATATATATATATATATATATATATATATATATATATATATATATATATATATATATATATATATATATATATATATATATATATATATATATATATATATATATATATATGTTGATTCTTATTGCTTCAAGTGTGGAAAAATACAGTGTGTTTTCATTCCGGATGTACATCCGTTCACTACTATCATTCTGAAAAGAACAGTTTTGCCGACGTTTCGCCAAAATCCCATTTGGCATTTTCACGTCAAGCAGTCACGTCCGCAAAACTGTTCTTTTCAGAATGATAGTCGTGAACGGATGTACACCCGGAGTATATAACATATATATATATATTATACATTATATACACACGTATATATATATATATATATATATATATATATATATATATATATATATATATATATATATATACGTGTGCCAACCTATACCGCTGACCATCCACTCAACTGCATATCCTACCTCGTTTAAAAAAAATGGTCTTATGATCCCACCATGCGATAAATCATACCACAGAATGACCTATTATGAGTGCAAGGGATCCTCATGAATCTCCTAAGGATTGTTTTCACACGAAAAACGACAGATATGCCTATTGATGTATTCACTTGACCAAAAATAAGCTTCACCTGAAATTTTTTTTTTGCTCAAAATTAGGACCTCTTTCCAGTTGCTTCAAAGCTCAAGCAGGAACGTTACAATGCTTATGATGGGCTAGTGGCTTAATTTTGTTGTGTCAACGTATTCTTATAGGGATGTACACCCAAATCTTGTTTTAAAATACGCCAGGTTGTCGTTCTTGTAAGGCATAATTCTTGAGCAGTACGAGGAATCGATAAACTGGGAACTTTCGCAACAATGTCATTTACAACAGCAGTGTTCTCTACACTTGCATTTAGACGTCTTGTTGTTTTCATGAATTATGTGCCATGTGAATGTTTATATGTGATGTTTATGATTCACAAATAGCCATCATATTTTAAACATAGTTGTCATCTTGTTTTAAAATCGTATGCTTATTGGAAAACCCTTTATAATCCATTTGATCTGTTGCTTACTCCAATAACCCAATCAGAGGGGGAGCTATGGGGCTGCAGCCCCCTTCCCTGGACAAATATAATATAATGGTAAGGCAACATTTTATTATTATCATTTATTAGACAGTGTGAAATAAATTACTATTTTTTCATAAGCTCTAACTACATTTAAATTGTAAAGGTTATTAGTTATTTTTCACATTGATCATTGTATTTCGTTATGCGCAATACTAACCCAAGTAAAATTACCTTAGGCTTACCCTTAAAATGTAAAATTCAAAAATTTTTATTCCGATTTTCTTTTCTTAATACTTGTACTGGCACCCAGTATTTAATAGTCTGAATATAAAATAGTTTTAACAATGAACAAACTACATACTAGAGTTTTTCTCAACTTTGAAAATTGCGTCTGGCTGGGATAGTCTTTAATAATTTAATACAGCAATGTAAACGGACTATAAAAATATTAAGTGTAACGTTTTTCGTTTACGGGCTCTATAATTCGAAATGCAGTCACGTGTTGATAGCCACCAGTAAAATTACATACTTGAAGATTAAGTTTTAAATTGATGGATGGTCCGAAAACGTATCTTATAAGTTATAATTTTTTTTTATGTAAATTTAACTAGAAGAAGTAATGAAAATTGATTCTTATTTGAGTGCTGGTCAGTAAATTTTTAGATACAGATGAATCAACAATTGTCTTTAGCAAAACACTATTAATTCGACTGGCTTCAAATTTCCCCTAATGTAAACACTGTAATATAGGGATGAACTGGTAAGATATTCATGCAAATGCAATATGGCGAAACAAAATGATGCTCTAGTAAAATGTTAATAATCAGTATGTCTTTAGTGGCATAAAGATATTCTTTGTGTTTTTGCCCTTATTGCTGGCCTCAGTTTTTCTTTTAATATGTAGCAATATGAAATACTACTATAATCATCTACGAATACTTTTTTCGTGTCCCAGCTAATGGAGCAAACTTTTTGTTTAGGTTATCTTGAATGACGCCATTCGGGGGTTTATTGTCTTTCCGATATTTCAAGTACTTAAAAAGAATATTATCTACGGAAGCGTAGAAGGGCCACAATTTTTTTTATTTTTTAATTCTGAGTTTAAAATCGGAATTTAACAAAATTCTGAGTTTAAAGTCAGAATTTAACAAAATTCTGAATTTAAAATCAGAATTTAACGAAATTCTGAGTTTAAAGTCAGAATTTAACAAAATTCTGAGTTTAAAGTCGGAATTTAACTAAATTCTCAGTTTAAAGTCAGAATTTAGCTAAATTCCGAGTTTAAAGTAAGAATTTAACAAAATTCTGAGTTTAAAGTCAGAATCTAACAAAATTCTGAGTTTAAAGTCGGAATTTAACAAAATTCTGAGTTTAAAGTCAGAATTTAACAAAATTCTGAGTTTAAAGTCGGACTTTAACTAAATTCTGAGTTTAAAGTCAGAATTTAGCTAAATTCCGAGTTTAAAGTCAGAATTTAACAAAATTCTGAGTTTAAAGTCAGAATCTAACAAAATTCTGAGTTTAAAGTCGGAATTTTACAAAATTCTGAGTTTAAAGTCGGAATTTAACAAAATTCTGAGTTCAAAGTCAGAATTTATCCAATTCTGAGTTTAAAGTCGGAATTTAACTAAATTCTGAATTTAAAGTCAGAATTTAGCTAAATTCCGAGTTTAAAGTCAGAATTTAACAAAATTCTGAGTTTAAAGTCGGAATTTAACTAAATTCTGTGTTTAAAGTCAGAATTTAACAAAATTCTGAGTTTAAAGTCGGAATTTAACAAAATTCTGAGTTTAAAGTCAGAATTTAGTCCGTACGATTGAATAACAGACTGGAACCAAAAAAACAAGTTCAATATTCTTGTTTGAATAATGTCAAATGTGCTATGAATTGTTCCACCAAACTACAGATAGTTAAAAAAATGATAAAAGGGGGAGGGTACAAAATAAAAGTTTCCTATTTTGATTTTTGAGTGTTAAATAAGTCCCTGACAAATTAAACATATGTTTAATTAGTTCATTTTATGTATTTTTATTTATTTCTATTGCTGAAAAAAAAGCCAAAATGTATACCACAAAACACATACATTAAAAGGTTCACAAAATAAAAAAGGTAATACCAAACGATAAATAAGTCTTAAGAAATGGTTCATATATGTTTCAACGATTTAAGGGTGTCTCGCGATACATACTGACAGAGCTCCCCCTCTGTTTCAGGGTGATTCACGTTGAATGTCCTATTAGAAATTTCTGGAGAATCAACGAATAGGATGTTTTGAGAATTTGGCTTTGGCCATAGATGAACATAATATACTCTCATTATAAAATATTTTAAATTGCGCGGTGTTGCCGCTTCTTCCTCAAACCGGAGGTATCATCCGTTTTTTAAATGAAATGCCCTATATTTTATTAAATTTTTATATTTTTCTAAAAAATCCAAGTACTTTTTGAGTTACTTTTCTCATGCCTAAATTTAACTCTTTTCGAGAAAATGGCCCTAGAACAATGACAATTTTGAACCTTTGAAGCTCGATAAATCTCAAACGAGTTTACTTGCAACGAAATGGATTTCACTTATCTGTCTTAATATTTAATTATTTATCTCCTGACACTAATTTCAGGTTTGGCAGGAGACGCCAAAAATGCATTTCGTTAGTTTCTGACTTTAAACTCAGAATTTAGTTAAATTCCGACTTTGAACTCAGAATTTTGTTAAATTCTTACTTTAAATTCAGAATTTAGTTAAATTCTGACTTTAAACTCAGAATTTAGTTAATTTCTGACTTTAAATTAAGAATTTAGTTAAATTTCTATTTCGAACTCAGAATTTTGTTAAATTCTGACTTTAAACTCGGAATTTAGCTAAATTCTGACTTTAAACTCAGAATTTAGTTGAATTCCGACTTTAAACTCAGAATTTAGTTAAATTCCGACTTTAAACTCAGAATTTTGTTAAATTCTGACTTTGAACTCAGAATTTTCTTAAATTCCGACTTTGAACTCAGAATTTTGTTAAATTTTGACTTTAAACTCAGAATTTTATTAAATTCTGACTTTAAACTCAGAATTTTGTTAAATTCTGACTTTAAACTCATAATTTTGTTAAATTCTGACTTTAAACTCAGAATTTTGTTAAATTCCGACTTTAAACTCAGAATTAAAAAATAAAAAAAATTGTGGCCCTTCTACGCTTCCGTAATTATCTGCTGGACTGATACCTACACCAATTTTCGAAGCAATTTTATTCAACTTCATTCGTCGAATTTCTAAAACAAGCCCCTGAACCGTGCTAGTGTTGAACTTCTTGAACAGATTCGGTGACAGTTTTAAATCTTTTTAACCATTTAAAAACACTTGAACGAGCTATTCAGTTACTTCCGTATACATTGAGCATTCTTGAGTGAATTTGAGAAGGAGTTAAGCCTTCAGCACTTAAAAATCTTATGATTGAACGCGTTTCTTTATTGATGCAATCTGGATTGTCACTATTTTTGTCGGCTCACAGGATATTTCATTCTATTGTGCCGTAACAATTAAAAAATTGCTCCATGGCCTTTTTAAATGCGCAGAGTAAACAATCTTATTCGTTATTGGCCAAAAGAATTAAACTGGATATATATTGCCTTTGCCAAAATATTCAGTATTTAATTACCGATCAGTTAAAAAGTGTTAGTGATTTTATAAGAGAAAACACTTATAATCTACACGTTACTAACACGCGTGTAACAAAAATGATATCAGATGAAAACAGCGTTACCAAATGGACGTTATGATAGATCAATCAGAAAAAAAACGTGTAAGGAGTTTTGCGGCAACAATGATTTATTTTAATAACGAATATTTTTCTTAATATTCACTGATAAATAAATGAAATGGTGGCCAATAACTGCCTAGGGGTCGATCACCCCCCCCCCCCGTTTACTCTACTCTCCCATGTCTTTTACGAAATCAGTATTTTGTAACAGAAAGGTTATGTTACATTTTATGCCTCAACTAGTTAACTACGTCATTCCTAACTAAATAGAATAACATTCAGCCGTAGATTACTGTAATCGAAATAATTACAGGTTTGTAAAACACCGTGCCCTACAAGGCTCAACTAAACGTAATGATGTTTGATGATGAATTCAGAATATCTTCTCCAGCTCAGATACGATGCCCAGTGGTTTTAAGACGACCAAAGTTACCCAATGGTTCTATATCTACAGTTTTTAAATACCATTTTTGATTTTCGGTTGTAAAAAGTATCGATCTATCCTTGACCGGGACGCCAAATGTCCCGATTTTGACCTAAGTGATAAAAAGTCGTCATTAATCACAAAAATATATGTCCTGCTGCTGTTTTCCGACAATGTTGTATGTCGTATAATGTTTTTTTTATTTCCCTTGTAAAAGGGATGTATTGTAATTGTGAAAATCACCCTCCGAGACTTTCTCACGATTACAATACATTTCTTTATGTGGTAAGGTTTCTAGATGCCGAAAAACATTTTTTCTTAATTCCGTCCGCATGCCGGTCTGTACCAACAACTCGTAGAACTTCTAAAATTGCTCTGACGTCACGTTCCGTAGGTGAACGATTAACGAGTTTTTGATTGGGCTATAGCACAAAGCTTTTTTTTAGTAAAATGTGATTTAAAAGTTGCCAACCTCGCCTAGATAAGGGGTCCCTTAACACTTATTAGTCCCATGCCTCGTAAGTAATTAATCAGACCCTGGTAAAATTCTGGTAAAGAAACAAGAGTAATTTGAAGATTTAGAAGATAATTGAAGAAATATTTTGATAGAAATCCGATTTGACGAAATAATATGACAGCCAAGTGAAATGTTAAAAAATATTACTGAAAAGCTGCCCTTTTACACAAAAATCAGGTATTAGGTAAATTCAAAATGTAGAACAAAATGGCGGACTGATAAAATATTCATATCTCCGCGTTTTAGTAATCATTGATGCCAAAAATATAATTAATAAAAGGAAAGATTTACAATAATGGATGTTAGGTAAAGCAAATTTTTCGATTTTTTTTTTCTAAATATATTTGAAATAACAATAAAGAATACAGCTTATTACATAATTAAACATCACTTATTTCCTTTAAGAAAACGCGGTGGAAGTTTTTCAACGTCGCACTCCGTCTCAGCAGGAATTCTCCAAACCACCGAGTAACCTAACCTAGTCTTTGTGTTATTGTTTTGTGCCGGCCGGCTTTTCGAGCTGATTCATGTAAACTTCTAAATTTCATTTGTGTTTTTAGTGGTTTTTATTTAAATAGTGATGTAAATAGACAGTGTAGCATTATGCCATATATGTGCTGTGTGCCTTTTTGCTAAGGAAACTATTCCAAAGACACTAAAGCCAGAGTTTTTCGGTTTTCTCGGGACGAAGAATTACGCCGAAAATGGTTTAGTGGTATCCCCCTGACAATTTTCTCCCAACTGATAATAACCGTGTGTGTGAATGCCATTTCGAACCTGAGGATTTTATTCGGACAATTTCACATTCCATTCTTTGATTGAATTCCAAAACTAGTGAGATCGTTACAGTTAAGTGTTTGCCACGGTTAAGGGAAACTAGTACTTTTAAATTTCCGAATTGTTTCAAATATTTATCAAAAAAGGTGTCATTCAGAAAAAGTAAAGCCGATAAACTTAAAGAACTCGATGAAATTCGTTTTCAACAGGCATTTGAAGAACGTAAACATGAATATATTTACCATAAAAAACTTAAGTGAATTCACAAATTTTTAAGAATTTAATATGCTATTTCAATAGAACGGAAGCTTTCACGGCTTTAGTCAATTAAGAAATCATGGTTCTTGGGATTAGACCGTGTAAAATTGGAATTACTGTCCGACGTTTTGCCTTCGATTGCACGAAACATCTTCAGAGGCACGAGATCTAAACACTGAATGAGCTCGAAGAGATTCAGGCAGGCTTTTATACCCGACTTGTGCTCGCCGAACAGTAACTCTGTGTTAAGTTCGGTTTCCACGTGTGAGGTAGACCGTATCCCGTGTCTCTATTGAAATTTTTTGTATGTTTAAATATTTCAATAGTTTCTCTAATTTTTCGTTTATAAAAACTTGGAACCGATTCTACAACCTTGGTTTCCTTTACATTTATGAAATGGCCAGTGTTATGCTGGTGTTCAGCTACACTATTGAAGATATTACGCGTTTTAATTACAATTTAATTTTAAAAGATATAGTAATCCAACTCCGCAAAAGGAGAATGATAAAGAGCCACCATTAGGTAGTGCTGTTCTTCCATACATACATGGCACTACAGACAAAATGGGACGGTTACTTCGGCGGTCCAACATACGTCCAATCTTCAATACACATAAGAAGATTGGACAATGCTTGCGATCGCCGAAAGATATTGTACCTTTCCAAACAGAAGGAGTATATAAAATTCCTTGCTCCTATGGAGAAGTGTATGTAGGAGAAACAGGACGCTCAATTTCAACTAGACTTAAGGAACATGAACATTAGTCATATTTCATTCGACGACTATATTGGCAGTGACGTCAAGTTTACCGGTTTTCCCGATAACCAATTAATATCTTTTGTTTTTAATGTAACCCCGTAGCTCTAGATTGCCCTCGTCAGCTTTAATTTAAATATCAACACCCGTATTCCTTAACTATATGTAAATTTAGACCAGGTCTAATGCAGTTATAGGTCGAAGGTGACATATACGATAATGGAAAAAATACATTTTCATGACATACAAAACTGGTGAACTAAAACTTTTAGTTGTCATGGCAATTACATCTGATCTAACTTTAAAACTTTTTAGTCAATAGTCCAATAAATACAGACAAATGAAAGACCTTACCTTGCCAAACGTCAAGCAAAATGTATATTTGACACAATTGTTATTTCTCGTGTAGTTATTAATATTCTGAATGTTCGAAGTTATGAAAAAAAAAATTTTGTCCTATTTAACCAACCAAAATGTTAATGTAGAATGTTTGAAAACCAAAAAGAGTTAGAAGGCTGAGCGACATCACTTAGTTTATAAAAGAAACCAATCAAATAAGCAAAAACTATGCCTTAAGAGGTAGTGTATTTCTATTGACTTTATTTTAAGGTAGCGTCAGAAAGAAGACACAAAGTAAACGGGTAAACCTGGTTAATTCTTATTAAAAACCATAATTTTAAAAAATATGTATACGTTGACCATAACCGTTCACGTGACTTCGTTTTCTATACCAACGGGATATTTTTGGATTAATTTGAACCACTGTACGGCGATTAGCTTAGTGCAGGTATGCCCGCTTGCTATGATTCACACCGACCGGAAATTCTTTCACATTCTTCACTGTCTGGGCTCCTGACACATGATAAACGCAATAAATTATGTTATACGGTTAAGATGACTGAAATTTTTTAGAAATTATTATTAACTTATGATGGTTTGATTTGGATTTAATTCACGTGAAGCAGTTTGTTTCTGGATATTGAAAAGAGGAATTTAATATTGACAGATAGAAGAAATAATATGGGAAAAGGCCCAGTGGCCAATTATTGCGGTCTTAATAACCTCTAGCATGGGAAGAGAAATGCTATAGTCATTAACTGATCTATGTTATTGAAAAATTTTTAAGGAAAATGATATGTTATCTAAATATGTTTTTAATGCTCTAATATTATATATATATATATATATATATATATATATATATATATATATATATATATATATATAATAATATATATATATATATATATATATATATATATATATATATATATAGATACTAAAATCAAAAAAAAAGCGCTTTCACACACCTTTATCAAAAGTTCTTGGCCGGAAAAGGAATTTCAAGAAACTGGATCTGTGTCTAATATTCGCCCTCATCGAAATCGATCAGTGAGGAACGAAGCAACAAAAATAGCGGTTTTAAGACACGTAACACTTGACAATACCCAAAGCACTCGTCGGCTGGCTCTTTCTTCAGGAGTTAAGCACACAACTATACCAGGAACATATACAAAATAAAACTTGTTTACGAACTTAACGAAAACGATTATGATAAGACATTAAAGCACCACCGCATTACGTAACTGCAGCAAGACATCCACTTTCCTGATTAGTGGATTGGCAGACGAGGCTCAAATGAATGGCCGCCGAGGACCCTTAACTTACTACTTTCTTTGGAGACATATGAAAAGTAAAGTTGTTAGGACGAAGCTAGATTCAATCGAAGATCTTCAGCACCAGATTACGGCTGAATATAGAAGAATAACTTCAGACATACTTGAACATTCATTTCATCTTCAGGGCGCTATAAATAACAATTTTCAAAACATTTCTATATTTTTAATTAAATGTAAAGACAATTTTGAATGCATTTCTATAAAATTAGGTTTTTTTGCCTCCTATATATATATATATATATATATATATATATATATATATATATATATATATATATATATATATATAAACAGTGACTCACAGCTTAAATGACGCAATAGATATTAAAAAAAACTAATTTCTATCAGTGGCTCAACATTTATTTTTTAAAAACGACATATTGAAATTAAATTAATATGAGTCTTTTAAAATCGCATAAATTAATTTCTTGCATTAATTATATTATATTTAGATAACAATAGATATTTAATTAAATTATAGAGATTTTAATGTCACAGCTTAAATGATGCAAATTAAAAATAATATTTGTTGGTCCTCCTTGATTATTAATTACAGCCTGTCGACGTCTAGGCATTGATTCAACTGATTTTCTGGTGTACTCAGGTGAAATTGTGTTCCAACCTTCGGTAATTTTTACTTTTAATTCATTTTTGTTTGATATTGGTGCACTATTAACTTTATTTTTGAATGTCAACCACAAATTTTCGATTACATTTAAATCTGGTGACTGGGCTGGTGTTTTGATGATATTTGAGCAATTATAAAGCAACCAACTTCGAACCCGATATGACGTGTGCTTTGGATCGTTGTCGTGATAAAACCGATAATTATCAACAATGTCTAATTTGTGGGCACTCGCAACAAGATGCTGTCTTAATACATGTACTGGTTTATATATCCTGCTATAAAATGCATATTACCTACTCCTGCAGACGACTACACCCCCATAACATGACTCCACCTCCACCGTGCTTTACCGTAGCTTTAATATTTTGAAGTTGATTAATTGAAGTTTTAGTTCTTCATTGGGTTTTCTCCAGACTGATATTTTACCATCCGACCCAAATTGTTTTTTTTTGTTTCATCAGCAGAGATTACTTGGTTCCAAAAGTTAAGTCCTTATTAATATGTTCCCTGGCAAACTCTAAGCGTACACCTCTATTTCTTTGGCTTATAAAGGGTTTATTTCTGGCAGTGTGACCGTGCAAATTATTTTTTCGCAAAATTCTACGAATTGTCTCGGAATTACACCTTTTTCCAAATTGCCTTTCTGCCTCAGCACAGAGTTTTGGAGCACTTTTTTTGGGATCAATTGTGATTTCTCTTACAATACATCTTTCCTCACGATCGTTAAATATTTTATTTGGACCTAACCTTGACTTATTCTGGACTCTATCTTCATTTCGATAACGTTCAATGATATGTTAAATATTTACTTGTCATTTTTGCTGTATCCCTTTGGCTGTATCCATTTCTGTAGCTCGTTAAAATTAAATTTCTTTCGTCTATTGTAGTTCGACGACCCATTTTTAAACACTCTCGTTTCACTTGGCGAAAAACTGTTTCTAAACGTCAAACTAAACAAAAAACAATTGCAATATAATGTTAAAGCAACGCCTACTTAGTAACTTTCGAAATGATAAGTTTTGACTTGTTTTGTTAACTATGCATCATTTAAGCTGTGACATTAAAATCGCATATAACTTAATTAAATATTTATTGTTATTTAAATATAATATAATTAAAGCAAGAAATTAGTTTATATGATATTAAAAGATATTAACTTAATTTCAGTATGTCGTTTTTAAAAAGTAAATGTTGAGCCACTCAGAAAAATTAGTTTTTTTTAATATCGACTGAATCGTTTAATCTGTGAGTCACTATATATATATATATATATATATATATATATATATATATATATATATATATATATATATATATATATATATATATATATATACAGGTTATTCACGAACCCGTTCATTAAAAGTTTTTGATGATGCCATTTAGATAAAAATTTCAAATTTTGGGATTAAGGTAAGGTCAAGGGGTACTTCTTTTTTGAAATATTTTCAACTTCCTGTCACTTCCGGTTTAACCGGAAGTTGGTATCAAATTGCTTATTTTAAATGGAACACCCTGTATTTTATGATATTTTTGGATTCTGCGGAGAATTTTAATGCTATTTTATGTAGCATGTCATATACCTATCTTCAAGCGTTCTTAAGATATTTGACCTTGAACCGAAAATGAGCCTTCGGGGTACCAAATTTTAAAATCTCATATTTTTGTAAGTTTTGAAGATATAATCTTCATATTTTGCAGAATATCGGTAAATAATCTGATGTTTCTATTTTTTTTATTGAATTTGTCTATTTTTATACAGGGTGTCCTAAATTCAGCGGCAAACATTCACATTTTCAAAGCCGCTAAAGTCAGTTTTTTTAAATGGGACACCCTATAACTTTATGCACTAACAAATGTAGAATTTTATTTTCTATCGAATTGTATTAAAGTTTCCTATACCTATTGGTAACCATTTTCGAAATAATTGGGTTTTATAAAAATATCGTATGTATTTGCTTAAATGTTTACATGTTCCAATGGTGAGCCATGGAAAAAAATTGAGATCCAACATCCAATATGATGATAAACTAAATCTTCTAAATCGAAATGGAAGGATACGCAATCGCTGATATTCTCAATCTATTTTATATTCATGGAGAATATTATAAAATTTTGGAGAGAACGTGTCGTGTGTTTAATGAACGCCACCCTGATTTGCCGCCAATGAACAAGTCAAAATTCAAGAGGATTGAAACGAACTTTTTGCGTTTTGGCAAGGTTAAAGTTACAAAAAATGTTACGAAGCCAATGACAAATTCATGTTTTTGAAAATTCAAGAGGACCCTCAATTCCTTTCAAAAATACTTTGGACCGATGAAGCGAAAATTTCTAGAGAAGGAATAACAAATAGAAGAAACGAACATTTTTGGGCAGCAGAAAGTCCGCACGCTTTACGCGAAACGCGTTCTCAACAGAGGTTTAGCTTCAAAGTTTTCGGTATAGTATTAAATGATCAGGTGCGGTACTGTATTTATGAAGACAATTTAAACAGTGATAAGTATTTGGAAATTCTACGAGGGACGATTTCTGAATTTATAGAAGAAATTCCTATTGGTGAGCTGCAAAATTATTGGTATCAATTAGATGGGGCACCAGCACATAATTCCGCTGCAGTTTATCTCCAATTATCTCGAATTTTTGAAGATCGCTAGATTGGTCCCAATGGCCCTTGGAGATGGCCCACGCGATCGCCTGATTTAACACCCCTAGACTTTTATTTATGTGGATTTATCAAAGGTAAAGTCTATGCTTCCCCAGTAAATAACCAACAAGATTTACTGGACAGGATACGAACAGCTTTTGCCGAATTAGAAAACGGACAAATTCAACGGGCCACAGCAACTGTACAAAGAAGAATTGAAATGTGTCTTCAAATGAACGGACAGCATATAGAACATTTGTTATAATTCAATTTTATTATTTTATTTATTTATTGTTGATTGTTAGATTGCTATCATTTTTAAGTTCACTAAAACAAGTTTAGAACAGTCTCGAACTTAGTAGATATGGTTAAAAATAATGTAAACAATTTATTACATTTTTTATAACTTTAACTTTTCCGAAGCGAAAAAATTTCGTTTCATTCCTCTTCAATTTTCTCTTGTTCATTGGCGATAAATGAGGATGTTTTTCATTAAAAACATGGCATGTACTCTCCAATATTTTGTAACATTCTCCGCGAATATAAAATAAATTGAGAATATCAGCTTTTGAGCGTTATTTTATTTTAATTTAAAAGTGTCGAATCAGCTGTCATGTTGAATAGAAAAGCACAACAATTGTTTTTCCATGGCTTACTACGGGAAGGTGTAAGCATTTAGCAAATACATATGATAGTTTAATAAAAACCTGATTATTTCGAAAATGGTTACGAATAGGTATAGGGAACCTTAATACAGTTCGATAGAAAATTAAATTCTACATTTGATAGTGCATAGAGTTATAGAGTGTCATATTTAAAAAAACGGACATTAGCGGCTTTGAAAATGTGAATGTTTGCCTCTGAATTTAGGACACCCTGTATAAAAATAGACAAATTCAATAGAAAAAATAGAAACCTAAGATTATTTACCGATCGTCTGCAAAATATGAAGATTTTATCTTCAAAACTTACAAAAATATGAGATTTTAAAATTTGATACCCCGAAGGCTCATTTTTGGTTCAAGGTCAAGTATCTTAAGAACGCTTGAACCTAGGTATAGGACATGCTACATAAAATAGCATTAAAATTCTCCGTAGAATCCAAAAATATCATAAAATACAGGGTGTTCTATTTAAAGAGTGTTGAAGTTTTAAGAAAAAAATTGTTATTTACTCATAACTTTTTTAGTACTTGAGATGTTGTTATTAAATTTGGTAAACAGCATTTGAGTAACAAAAGGCATTTTTTTATTTGAAATATTTTTTAATTCTTTATCAGTGGCGTCCGTACAGGATTTTTTATTGAATATTCTTAATGAAAAAATGGTACGCTACTGCTTTTTCTGAAAACAAAAATCATTCCTAAAATCCCCACTCAGTTTGGCGCAAATTTGATCCCTTGTCTTTTTTTCGTGCGATGCAAAGATTTCGAGTTAAAAACTAAAAACTATTTTTATGTATGGTGTAGTTAAAATTTCCATTATTGTTAATTATTTCAGTGGCAAAACCTTTAACATCTTGGTATGCCATGATTGAATTTTTGTGACAATTGAACAATTGCTAGTTTCGTCTTTAAAGTGTGATATTTGAGTTTTTAGAATAAATAAATGTCAGGTACATTACAGTTAATTCAAAAAGGTAATTATCAGTCTAACTAGTGATTTCAAAATGGTGTTATTCAGTAACTTTGAGTATGCTGATATTCATTTCGTTTATGGTTTCTGTAATGGAAATGCAAATGCAGCAGTACGGGAATACCAACGAAGATTTCCAAATAGAGGATTACCTTGCAAACAAGTTTTCATTAAAACGCATTTAATGTTTAGGAATTTTGGACTCAAAAAGAATCCGAGAAACGAAGGTAGGAGAAATGAACAATATCGAAACGTAATTTTAAATAAGTTTGACAACGATAGGACATTAAGCCTACGAAGAGCAGCTCATAATTTACAAGGCAACGCAGTTTTTGTTTCTAAAAATAAGGTTCATCGCGTTTTGAGGAAAGACCACAGGAACCCATTTCAGATGCAGCCAGTTCAAAACTTATAACCTGGTGATGCCGAAAAACGTGTCAGTTTTTGCAATTGGTTTTTGCGCCAAATAGAGGAAGACGAGAACTTCTCAAAAAAATTTTTATGGATTGATGAAGCCACATTTACCCGAAGCGGCTCAGTAAATATCCATAATTTACGAATCTGAAGCCATGACAATCCACGTGTTGTAAGAACTAGAGCATTTCAGCAAGAATTTTCTGTTAATGTTTGGTGTGGTGTAATAAATGAAATTTTTTGCGGGCCCCATATTCTACCACCACGCCTAGATGGACAGTTATTTAATGATTTTCTGCAAAATGAGTTATTTCAATATCTAGAAAATATTCCTCTAAATCTTAAAAACGAATTCTAGATTCAAATGGACGGCGCTCCCGCGCATTTTGCACTTGTAGATCGCGAGTGGTTAAATAATAATTATCCAGAACGGTGGATTGGAGGATTAAGAGCTACAGCCTGGCCACCACGTTCCCCTGACTTCATACCTGTCGACTTTTTGTGTGGGGTTATTTGAAAAATTTAGTTTATTCCAGACCAGTTCATACAAGAGAAGAACTGATTCTAAGGATAGAGCAAGCCTGTGAAACTTTGCGAACCAATACGAATTTAATACGTCATGCCACTGACACAGTTAAGAGCAGATGCCGAAAATGTGTCGAAGTTTGAGCAATTATTGTGAATTTTAAGGCCCACATTGATCCTTAATGATATTTAAAGTGCTCTATAAATTTTTTTCACGATCTAAGTTAATAAAAGCTCTGAATTTTAGTTTTTGTAAAATTAATTACGAACTTAGTTAATAAAGAGTAGTTTCTGTAGAATTAATTCTAATTACCGTTTTACAAAATGAATCGACGATTTTAGAATTATAAACTCGTCTGTCATACTTTAAAGACGAACCTAGCAATTGTTCAATTATCACAAAAATGGAATCATGGCATACCAAGAGTCGACAATGAAGGAATGATGGTAAGTACCAAGGACATTAGATTTTAATAGGTTGCCTGCTAACTTCTGCGATGACACCCTGATAACCCAAACATAATGCAAATCTCCATTACAACGGGTCGATGACGTCATCTCTCCTTAGTTGTCAGACAAGCTTTTATTTTAGAAACCCTACATACGTTGTTCAGAAATTATGAACTCACCCGGTTTTGCTACTGAAATTAACAATAATGGAAATTTTATGCCATACATAAAAATGGTTTTTAGTTTTTTACTCGAAATCCTTACACCGCACGAAAAAAAAGACAAGGGATCAAATTTGCTCCAAACTGAGTGGGGATTTCAGGAATGATTTTTATTTTCAGAAAAAGCAGTAGAGTACCATTTTTTCTTCAAGAATATTCAATAAAAAATCCCGTACGGACGCCACTGCTGAAAAATATTTCAAATCAAAAAATGCCTTTTGTCACTCCAAGGCTGTTTACCAAATTTAATAACAATATCTCAAGTAATAAAAAAGTTATGACTAAAAAACAATTTTTTTCTTAAAACTTTAACACCCTGTATTTCGAAAACGAAGCATTTGCCGATATATGTTTATATAGAAAATTAGAGCTTATTTTGAATGCAAAATGCGCTGTTAAAGTTTGGACACTGCAATTCGGGACACCCTGTATATAGATATATATATACTATATACTACTTATTCTTTTAGCCAGCTAGAATTCTAGACCCCAATCTCAACTTTTATTTTTAGGGAAATTTAAAATCTTTAGTTTATAGTAGAGAAGTTGCAAATAATGTTGAAGAACTTTCGCGAGAAATTCAAAAAGACGTTAATTTCATTAGGCGTCGACAAAATCACATTTTTAGATGTGCTAAGAAAATATATTGATGTTCATGGCGGTCATATTGCAAATCTTTCGTAGACACCTAAAATTATAAATTCTTTACTTTACTTTTTAGTATAGTTTTTCTCACTTTTTGTAGAACGATTCATGAGATACCAAATTTTGCTAGAACATTACATCGTTTATTTTGAATCCAGATATCTCGAGAACGGTTGCTGGTAGCGACTTCTATCTAGTATACTTTTTTTTAAATAGAAATGACAGAAAAATCTAGTTTTCTACTTAGGAAAGTAATACAAGCTCATAGTTATAATTCTTTGAAAGATCATAAAGATATGTAGGTGGTCTCTCCTGCAAGTCAAAAAAGACAAACTAATATCAAATTTGAATTTCCTATATCAAAAGACCCACAGATACCAATTTTTATTTAAATATTAACATTATTTTTTTATTAAGTTATTCACATACAAAAATTAAATTTGACACCCTGTATCTCTATTAATACCTATTTTCGGATTAAAAACAAAGGATTTATAGCAATATTTTTGTGTAGGAATATATTGTTAAATGATGTCCCATTCTTTATGGGGCACCCTGTGTATCACTATATTTATGTAATAAAAAAAGTTGTAATACAGTTTTGTAAATGACAAATGCTACCTGTTTTATTTCACTTTGATTCTGAAATAGTATTGGAATATTTGGAATATTATATGGTAGTGTAAGTAGATAAGAATTATTTTATCCCAGGAGTCAACCAAATATCGTGAAAAGGACTATACCAAACAAAGTCTGTGGAATTCTAGTAATTGGAAACAACCTAAAACAATAATCATCGACATGACTTGATAACCAAACGCCGTCTTGGGTCAATGGTCATGATGAAGAAAACAATTTCGTAACGGGACGTTGTTTGTGCTCGATGAAAACAAAATAGTACATTGTTATTCGTAAAAGGTTTTGCATAATTCTAAATTACAACCGACGTGTCGTGTCACTTAGGTCGAAATTATTTTGATTGAAGGTAAACGGTAAACCACCAGTTAATGTCTATTATAAACCCGTATTCTTTTCTTACCAGAATTACCGATAATTTATCTAAACAAGGTGCAATAGCTCAGTTATTGTGGGAATTAGAAAAAAAAATTATACGAAAGTTAAAGGAACTCCTGAGAGCTCCAATATAAAATTATTTTCGATTATACAGGGTTGAGGATAAGTTTGCCACAAACCAAGCTTACATTTTTTAACACCATGTATATTGTTTTCAAATTTCTACTTTTTGGCCATTCACCCAATATAGGGTTTGTGGGATCTATACAGAGTCATTCAAGATTTGTGGCCACTTTTTGAAAATAGCAGAGGTACATTTGACGACCTGTATTTGTCTTAATGCGCTAGCATAAAGCATATTAGCACGGTAGAAACTTTCAAATGTGGTTTTCTTTCAACTGTGACATTTTTAATTACTATTCTTTAATAACGGTATACGGGTAAATAAAAATCCTGCATGCAAATTTTCTCGATTTATTTAAATTTATAATATTATATTTTCAGATTCCTTCCTTTTTGGCCTTTCACCCAACAGGCTTTGTGGGGTCTTATGGCCACTTTTGGGAAACATTTGACGTTAAGAGACCATCTATTTTTACTAGTTGTGCAAGTAAAATGAGGTTTTTCAGTAGCGTTATATTGAAAATTAGGTGTATTGACATTTCTATTTTTGTGGAATGTTGCTTCATCAGTAAATAACACAAAAAAGTCAGCAAATCTTGGCTCTCTTTGAATTTGTTGTTGTGTTCAGTGACAAAAATGTAGTGGGTCTTATTTTTACAAAAAAAATATAAATTTCAATTGTCAAGTAATGCTGGTTCTTGAGTTTTCTATTAAAAACTAAGTACAGTTTGTATTGTAAGGCGCAAAGATGAATTTTAATAGACAAGAAATGACCGATATGATTTATGTGTTAGGGGCAAGTGAAAAGAACTGTTTGTTAACGACGAGAATATATTACGAAAAGTATCCAGATAGAAGACAACACACAGAAGCGCTTTTAAAAGGCTTATTCAACGGTTTGATGAGACAAGAAATGCAAAATATACGAGAACTGATCGAGCTAGCGGTAAACTTAAAAATTATAGAAGACCTACATATTGGCTCAAGAAGAATTGCAAGGGAAACAGATGTAAGTAAAACAACTGTTCTACGAATTAAAACATGCGAACAATGAATTCAGAGAGAGCCAAGATTTACTAACTTTGTGTTGTTTACTGACGAAGCAAAATTCCGGAAAATGGAAATGTCAATAAACATACGCTACTAGTCATAGTAGGTGGTGTGTTAACGTCTGGGGTGGAATTATTGGAAATTCTGTTATCGGACGGCATTTTTTGAAGAAAGGCTTACTGCACACCGATATCTCCAGTTTGTGAGAGAACATTTTAGAATATTATTATATCAAATCCCTATTAACGTCCGGGATCATATATGGTTTATGCATGACGATGCTCCAGTTCACCAGACGGCTAATATTCATGCATTTCTTAATGAACACTGGATAGGAAGAGGAGCACCGATTGCGTGGCCACCTAGATCACCCGACTTGACAAAAATTGACTGTTTTCTTTAGGGCTTTGTTAAAAATTTTGTCTATCAAAGACCACCGACTACAAAAGAAAATATTAAGGAAAAAATCCGAAGTGTATTTAATATTATTAATTTTAATACATTAAGAGATGTTAGCGCATCTTTTGAAAGTCGTTTAAATAAACTGATCGAAAAAAGTTAAGGATATTGTAAATAATCATAGAAAAAAATTTTTTTCGGAAAAAATTGTATTACGTACATTTAGTCCCATCTCTTTTAGAAATGAAACACATATGTTTAACTGAAAAAATGTTTTTATTAGAATTTACAGGCAACTTTTTTTTAACAATGTAACAAAGCAGATAATTAACAAACAGAAAAACTGTATTAATAACGTGTAATTCCACCTCTATTGGCTATTACTGCTTCAACTCGGCGAGGCATACTTAAAATTAAATTATCCAAATCATTTTGATCCAGGTTATCCCATAAATCTGGAAGAACTTCCCTTAGTGACCTGACACCCTGAATAGGAGGTTGATGGGCAATTAGTGCCCTTCCGAGCATGTCCCAACCATGCTCGATGCAGTTTAAATCTGGAGACAGCGGGGGTAATGGCAGATGATTAATTCCATTGAATGCTAGCCGTTCTTGTACTACCCTGGCCCTGTGCGGGCGAGCGTTATCATCCAGAAATCTGAAATTGGGCTCCAAATTCCAACGATAATCATTGACCATGTTATCAATGATGTCGTGAGCATAAATTTCACCTGTCATTGTACCTTCACAAACATACAACTCCGTTCGACCTCCGTAGAAAATTCCACCCCAGACCATTACACCTCCACCTCCACCTCCAAATGGATGTACTTCTTGAACAAATCGGTCATTAACTCTTAAATTTCTTGATCTCCAGACACGAACGGAACGTCTATCAGCACGAAGACAAAAGCGGCTTTAATCGGTGAACATCACAGTACGCCACTCATCATTCCAGTTGAATCTTTCATTACACCAAAGTAAACGTTGAGCTCTGTGGTTTCCGGTCAATGGCGGGCGTCTTATAGGCCTGTAGCAATGTAAACCTGCTTCATTTAATCGATTTAAAACCGTCCGTGGAGTAATACGAATTCTGGTGGCAGCAAAAAGGTACTGGCTGAGTACCGTGCAGTTTGTTGTAGGATCCATCCTAGCTCCTCTAACTAATCTTCGGTCCTCCCTAGCATCTGTCGATCTTGGTCTACCCTCTCTATGCCTATTGATGACAGATCCAGTCTCATTATACCGGTTATTAAGTCGGGAAATTACACTTTGAGAGACATTAAACTGAGCAGCCACATCGATCTGTCGTGAACCTCCAAGAAGCAACCCAATGGCTTGATTTGCTTGCTCTACTGTTAAATGACGTCTATTCATATTGTCGATGACTGAAAACTCACAATATCGTGACCGGCACTTAGCAACACACAAACAAAACTAAACTGTACAAAAATCAAATCATCTTTTTTGGTGATAATGTTTTTTTATCTGTTTGGGTACAATTTCATATGTTTACAAACAACATTTTTTTCTAACGCAAACGACATAGGTATTAATAGATATACCACATTTTTTCTAAAAATAGTTTTTCATAGTGAAAACACAATATCCTTAACTTTTTTCGATCAGTTTATTTGTGTCGAATAAAACGGTGGTCATTTCAAACATCTAATTAAGTAGTTTTTGCTGTTTTATACGATTTGTTACTTAGTACTGTTTTTTAATTGTTATAATTTTTTTATTTTTACATTCTAATTGCTCTAGGGTGGACAACTTAACAACTAGGTTAAACTAGTTGTTAAGTTGTACTAGTAAAGTCCCAGCTGTCCTAACTAGTTTAAAACAGGTTTGGCTCGATTAGTTTTCGTGTATCCTACATTTCCCGTCTGATCATACCGTTGCATAATCTTTCAAAACCGTTTCTCGTGTTTGCCTTCTATCAGGATACTCTTTGTTATATATCCTTATCGTTAACAAACCATTTCTTTCACTTTCCCTTAACAAATAATTCATACAGATCATTTCGTAATACACACAAGTTTTTATTACTAGATCATTGTTAATACTATCATTTGTATTTGTGAAATTTTTGGATTAAATCGTTTTTTATTAGTGATAATATTTATTTTTTGAAGTGTTAAAGTTTTTTGACACATCCTGGCTGATATGAATAAATTAAAAAAAGAAAACAGATGTTGAAAGAAGAACACTTTACAATATTTTGCCGTAATAAACTGAGATGTCTCACTCTAATATTTTTGAAAAAGTGGCGATAAATCATGGATCATGTATAGACCCCACAAAGCCTATCTGAAAATATAAAAATATATAGGCCGTTCCATTTCTATTAATTGAGAAAATTTGCATCCACAATTTTTATGTACCCTGTATACCGTTATTAAAGAATACTAAAGAAAACCCCGTACACCCGTATATTGAACGAATGGCCAAAAAGTGAGGATTCTGAAACTAAAACAATATACAGGGTGTTCCATTAAAAAAAAAAGTTTGGTTTGTGGCAAACTTATCCTCAACTCTGTATAATCGAAAAAAATATTAGGTTTTAGCCCTCACCAGTCCCTACAACTTTCATATACTAGATTTGCATTTAAAATATTTTACAAATGCTAAGTTTTTTATTAATTAAAATGCGGATTTGGTAAATTCTTAGAAATAATTCTAGAAATGCCATTTCATCCCCTTCAGACGCTTTAGTCGCCACGATTTTAGCCCTACTCAGTTTAAGTTATATTTAAGAAGTAATTTTTAGTGTTAAAAAATCTTCAAAAAGCTCTGTCCATTGGTAAATCTTTATCTCGAATATTTTAATAGTATTTTTTGTATCGCGTATAACGTGGACATAGATTATAGGAAAGTTTTTTTTTCTTGATAACGAAAATTGCATATTTTATATTTTAAATAATTGCAGTTCTTAAGCAAGTCGCTTTTATTTTTTGCAATATGTTTTATTTGAGAAAACCAAGCTTGAGGAAAAAATTTTTAGAAAAAACTTTAAAAAGTTTTAACATAAATATAAGTTTTTATTAATATGATGTAAAGACTGAGCAGTATATAATAGTTCAAAATGCAATAAAGATATAAACAACTTTAAAACATTAAAATAAAAAAGAGTTATAGATTTGACATAATTATGCATACAAATAATCACAGTAAAGAATTATTTGCATTTTCGGAAATGCTCACATACTTTTTAATAGATTTACAATTGTAATTTCTTTTTTTCTTACCGACTGTCTATACTGACTCCTATATCTCCAATGACTTACCTGAAAATAAAAAAAAAAATAAAAATTAATGTAGATCATATAAATAAATTCTTGTGACGTTTTTCTAAAAATCAGTGCCTACCAACTTTACTAATTTTCTATTTATATATTTTTTTGCCGACTTAAAATGTGTCTAAAATATTTGAAGTCCCATTTTGTATTCATTTGTTTAATCCAATAGCTTTAGAATTATATGCTTAGTTATATATTATATGTTATTATTGTTAATACTTAGTTTGTTATTAAAAAAATGCTACAATAAAGTTTTATCTTTTTAAATCAATAACTTATTTTTAGTTAATATTAATTAATAATGTCCTCACTTTAGAAACGAAAACTACCTAATAAAAATTAATTGTGGAAATATATCCGGATATCTGGTATTACTTCTTTGTCCGATTGATACCAGCAAAGTCAAAAGAATAATTGTTCCAATTAAAAATAATGTAACATCCAGGAAGGATGGCATATTCGCTAAAACACTTTGATTTAACAAATTGCTTACATCCTTATATTTAACACATATATTGAAACTTTCATGGTGTATCAGTTTAAAGGATATCCTGATATCTGTTTTAAAAATTCTTGGAAACCTACAAAAAATTAATTTGTCTTTTGTTACCGTCTAACTCAAAGTCGATGTTACCAGGGCCGTTCCAAAAAAATCGGTAGCCTTTGTGCAGGATAAAAGATGCCATTCTTCAAAAATATACTAAAATTATTTAAAATTTACCTTTTAAGTTATACTAAGAAATCACTTTAGACACAAATGTAACTCCTAGAACAATAATTCTAAAAAAATATCAATTTAAAAATATTAAAGAATTAAATTATTTTCCTTGCCTTTGTACCTGTAAATTCATCAATTGATGGTTTTGACTCATTGAATGTAATAAAACTACCTGTGGCGCTTCCATTATGTAGACAAAAACTTGGCAGTTCATGAACTATAATAGTTGACAGGGCCGGATTGAAATAATTTTTGAGTATGAAAAGACCTAGAATTTCTTATGTTGTAAGTATAAAACACAAAATTTTAAATGTTTTTAATGCCTGTCTGTAGCACGTATTTTAAATACATTTTTTAAGTGAAGCGTTTAGCGGAATTAGGATATCATTTTACGAAATATTACATGTTTTAAAAAAATATTATGTAAAGAAATAGTATATTAGAACACAAGTTTCAGAGCCCATGGTTAAAAAATGAACCGCAGGCAAGTTTTCTAAAGGGCACGTGAGATTAAAAGTCTTAAGAAACAAGTATTTTATTCTATCTTTTCTAAAGCAAATGGCAAAAGCTTATGGCTTTCTGCAAATAATATTAAAGACTCTTGCGTGTACTACCATGGAAAAACAACGCCAGAACTATTGGTTGCAGAATTTCCTTTTACCACGCATTCCTCAGAAAAGCGTAGTAATAAACAATATGAGCTTTCATAGTCGCTGATTACAAAACTACAAAGCGTCGAATGATATATATTTTCAGGAATGTTGTAGATAGTCATCTTATAAAAGTTTTATAAGGCATTCTGTATAAATACGCATATGTTTGTGAAGCATTGCCGGATGAAATGTGACATACAAAAACTCCTACCCTAATGGTGTGTCTTTAATCCCATAGAGTCCATCAAGTAATTACTGTACAAAATTCCTCTATTACTCTAAATTATATAATTAAACCAATTATAATTAATTTCGATGAGAATAGCAATAGCGAAACAGAAATAGATATAGAATAACCTTATAAATATAAAAGAGATATGTAAGTTGTATCTAGAAATGTTTATTGCCTATTTAAGTTTTTTCATTTGATTAAATTAATATAAACATATCATACTAGTATCAATACTTGTTTTCCTTAGAACCTCTGCAAATATATTATTCCAAACCGCACTGGGATTAATTCTGTTTAATCACAACTAGACTAGATCGGTGATAGCCTCTTACCATTTACATAGGACCATAATGCTGCGATAGGGCGTTTCAAAAGAGGATTCAGATCATTGTTTCTAAAGAATAAATGAAATTTGCGCGACGGGCGAGAGAGCGAGTGTTAAATCTAACATTTAATCAACACTATCACGCAGCAACAATCTTCGCGGAGAGCTCAACGTTTGTAACTCGGTTTATCTAGAATGTGTTGGTGCTGAAGGACACTAAGCATCTGTCAAGAAAACAGAATGCCGCGTTAATCGTAGGTAATACCGAACATTTTATTCGGTGGACTTTGGAAATACATTACATGCAAGAAAGTTCAGTGTTAAAATAAGTAAATAGACCTAACAGTCCAGGCGAAATTGTAGTAAAATAGGGGTTAAAGAGCGTGTTAACTCCATTAGAAATTAAAATAACCCGGGTGCGGTGGATTAAAATAAATTGAAATTAAATTTTAATAATATCCAAAGTGTTGTTTCAACATTAATAAATATCCAAAGTCCTATACCTTAGTACATCAACTACACAAATGAAATCGATTCAGGATATCAAAAATAAATATTTAGAGTTATATATTTTTGGGAAGCTGGTAACAAATAAAAACAAATTATCTTCAATTTTATATCAGTCAGTTTGTTAGTTAGTTAATGTGTATGTTTGGGTCAAATCTCGTATTTGGTATATACACAAACCTGAATATTTTGGTGGCCAATCATGATTGTCTTATACAGGGTGCGTATTGCTAAAAAGTACAAAATTAAATAAATACAAAAAAAAATAATTAAAAAAGCTTTTAATTAAACTTACATAAACACAGAACTTTTAAAAATTTGAATATTTTCTTAAAAGCTCTGCGTTTATGTAATAAATTATAAATAATAAAAATTTAAAAACATATTTTTTCACATTTATTTTATTACTTTTCTTATACATTGAAAGATAGGCAAAATATAATAATTTCAATTTCGCCAGTCATCCCAGAAACAAAGATGCAAATTTTGTTTGTGGCATCTTTGGTTTCAATAAAAAATAGCAGATCTGAACACTCTGACGCCAAGGTTTTAAAATCGCGTCACTAAAACAGCAAAATGCACCCAGGGATATAAGGATATTCTTTAATAAATTACGTGTTTTATTTAAGAATCTGCAAATTATGCAACGTTCTAATAAACATGCCATTGTACCATCGCAAAAGGAAACAAAATCTAATAAACCGATATTACAGTGAGGAAACGTGAATAGTAAACCAACAATATTAATACATATTGGGCCGAAACACGCAAGGAAGCGTATCGCATTCAATTCACAATTACCCATAATATACTCCTTATATGGTTATTAATTTCTTGTTCTTAAGTGTAAACGATACCTTACAATGTTTTTGATTCAATTTTCTCAAAGGCGGTATCGGATGAGGGTTCACGAGACCAATCTTGTGTTGTAACGGTTTAAAAGATCCGCAAAAATACAAAAATTGGAAAATGTGACCAAACATATTTCTTTTAGAATACTTAAAATTAAAAAAATATCAGAAAACAAATAACAAAATAAATTCTAGATGACTACTAATGTAATAAGAACAAATAAAGGAACTACTAAATCGGTATAATATTGTTTATAACCAAGGCAAGAGGGAATATATAAGTTGTTTTCCTTTTTAAATTCTAAAAAAAAATATCAAAACTTCATTGTCGCTGTCATAAATCAAGTGACTTAAAAGATAAGTGTTTTCCGTTGTGTGCCACGGGTAAAAAAAACATTGTTTAGTCATGAGTTATATACAGTATTTTTTAAAGATCAAAACTGGGAGTGATTTAACCTAACCTGGAAGATTTTAAGTCGTTTTTGCCTTAAATCTTTAAATACTTACAGAAAAAGTTCCTAGATTAATTTAATTAGTTGAATTCGTTACTAATCATGTTTCGTTCCAATTTTTATCAATATTTATTAAGAAAGGAAAAGGAAGGAAATTAATTTCTGATGCATTTTTTAACTCGTAAAATAAAAATTTTATTCACCATGTTAAATAAACGCGCATTTTTATCATTTAATCAATTTTGTCATCGTATACAGTTTCTAGTGAGTTTGGTTTTATTAGACTCTAGAAGTGACAGTCCTTATCAAGGCCTAAAATGTAATGTTTAAACCACACTAAAGGACAAAATTTATAATATGGTTATGACTTATGCACTAAAATACACATATTATACAATAAATAAGCATTATATTTTGTCCAAATACAGCGGTCATTTTTAAACACTAAACCAATCTCGACCTCAAAAAGATAATATATTAATTATTATAACTAAAAAGAAGTTAGCTGTGTGAAGGTGATGTGCCATTGTTAGAACTATGTACGAATGATTTCTCAACTGACATACCAAAAATATCTGCATTTATAAGTTTCCAAAGGTTTAAAACATATCTGACAGAGACAGTTATGAAGATAAACAAATTATTACTTTAGATAATGTAGATATTAAGGGGTCATATAAAAAGCTGAAAATGTCAAAAACTGTTTTCTTATCTGAAGATTCTAGGCGAAAAAAAATATCCTGGGAAGTGAAAAATGTTGAAAATGACTTTTCTTGAAATCTTTTAAAAAATAATACATTAAATATCAATAAACAAAAACAAATGAGTTTTAGTTTCTGCTCCTCGACAACTATAATACAGCGATACATTTTTTGAATAACGAAGATTTTTTTAAGCCGGCAGGTGGTCCAGTGCGCTGCCGTACTGGCCATTCTGACATTGGTTCTGCCGGCTAAGGTTCGAATCCTTGTAGGTGTATATAGTTTGCGGCCGATATCAGTGGTAATAAAATCCAACACAGACAAATGTAAAATAGATTTACTTCATGCACCATCCTATTGATGCTGATGGACGCCGAATGTGGGTGAATAGAGTTCGGTAATGCAGATACACACTTGTCAGTTGGTAGGTTACTCGATAAAGATTAAAGGCTACACCGTATTCCAAGAGTTGTCAGCTCGAGGATGGGGTGTGGGCTGGGGGATCATAGATTATTCGAGGTCCTTGGTTCGGAACCCACGTTAAACTACAGGTCCCGTGTAGATTGGTCAATTTCTTCTTTTTTTGATTTAACTTTCGTGCAACTCCGCGCCGAGCTCTTTTCGTTGCAAGCGCTTTTTCTGAATCTGAAACCCGTGTTCTAGCTGCTGTGGAACAACAAAGTGCTCAGAATTAATATACTAAAGAAACTTTAAAGTTCAAGCCGTCTGGTAGTTTAAACCACCTAGTAGTTTATCTTTATACCACCTAGTAGTTTACCTTTAAACTACCTGGTAATTTACCTTTAAACCACCTAGTAGTTTACCTTTAAACCATCTGGTAGTTTACCTTTAAACCACCTAGTTTGGTAGTTTACCGTTAAACCAGGGGGAGGCGAAATTATTTTATGGTTAATAATAAGCATTTCAAATTCATCGTAAAAATTCTTATTAGAATAGATTCAAAATGATGTTATTCTCCTATTTTTAGTATGCTTGCTGTGAGTCCACTCTGGCACTACCCGGAACACTTCCTTAAAATTGTATCCAAAGTGGTCACACTATTCCAGAGTAATCGGTGTTTATACATAAAAAATACATAGGCTCTAATTGATAATCTCCTTCTCTTTTGAAATCAGCTCAAAATAGCACGTCACATTTACATCTAGGCAGAAATCCGTCTTCATTCACCCCTTTTTATATTATCAACAGACCCGCGTACCTCTTGTGTTAAACTACTTAGAAACAACCCAGGTATTAAAATAATATTTTGTTTTAATATTTTTTATTAACTTAAACCCGTTATGTTTTTTGTAACAAAATAGAAGAACGAACTTAAAAGTTTATTTTTCAAACATGGGCATTCTCATCACAAACAGAAGGAGTATATAAAATTCCTTGCTCCTGTGGAGAAGTGTATATGGAAGAAACAGGACGCTCAATATCAACTAGACTAGGCTAGACTAGACGTAAGGAACATGAACGATGTATTAAAAAGAAACAAATTGTTCAAACTGCTGTAGCTGAACACCAGCATAACACTGGCCATTTCATAAATGTAAAGGAAACCAAGGTTCTAGCGTCGGTTCCAGGTTTTTACAAACGAAAAGTTAGAGAATCTATTGAAATATTTAAACATACAAAAAATTTCAATAGAGACACGGGTTACGGTCTACATCACACGTGGAAACCGATCTTAACACAGGGTCACGATTCAGCGAGCACAAGTCGGTTATAAAAGCCCGGCTGAATCTCTTCGAGCTCATTCAGTGTTCAGATCTCGTGTAGTAAAGATCCTTGAAGATGCCTCGTGCAATCGAAGGCGAAACGTCGGATAGTAATTCTAATTTGACACGGTCTAATCCCAAGAACCATGATTTCTTAATGTATAAATTATTATGAAAAAAAAAACGTTGGCTCTGATGTTAATTATTTAATCCCAGACCCTAAGACGCCATATGCGCTGGATTTAATTTATAAGAAATATTTTAGACCTATTTTGATATAAATTTGACATGACTGACATCATAACTACTAGTAACTCCTACATATAAACTCTAATGTTCATATCTCATTCATCTGTTGTGGGAATGCGTCGATTTGCTTGAAATGCAGAACAGCTGGTGTTTAAAGAATTTCATTTGCCAACTGTCCGTTCGTTTAACATAATTGCAAAGAACGCAATGGATGCAATAAAGATGCTTTACGACGTAAAATGGTGCGAAAATTATGATTTTGCGTACGTTAAGATAATGCAGTATGGCTTAGAGATAAAAGAAATTACTACGCGACTTTCGTACTGTTGTAATAGCTCTTGGAACTATAATCTTTATAGTACTTCGAATTAAACTATACGCGTTTTTAAATTAAAATCATTGTTTTAAGAGGGCCGAATACTTCGGTTGAAGAAGAAAGTTTGTTTAGCAGTCATGTATAAATGTATGTAATTATATATAAATTAATCTATTTTTTATTACCACCTTCAAAGTTGTTACAAATACTGGCAAAATGTATTTGAAAAACAAGTTCCAAATACTTACCAAATCAACAAGACAAAACAAGTAACAAGTACTTTCAAACTGTAAAAGTATTTGAAGTATCAAGTAACTGGTGATTGTATTTGATTTTTGTCAAATCAAAGTAATTCAAATACTTTGTATGCATTTCAAATACTTTTACAGGTATTTGGAGTAAAACTTTGTAATTGAAGTACTAAAAAGTATTTTAATTACCAACATATTTAGGAAAATATGACAGACATTTTTGGTTAATGTACATAGTTTTATGATAAATTTCAAACCAATCAGAACCAGCCAACAAACTGCCAGGTAGCCGTATAAATTAGCTAAAAATAAGATGCCTATTTTAATACCGGATAACCCACTTTAGAATATGTACTTATAATTTTTTTAATTTCTTGTCACCTATATGAACTTATTTGTTTCCCATGGTACTTTTTCAGTTAAAGAAAGTTTTTCTTCGGTTTTGAAAACAAATTGTTCATATTTTTCGATGCATCCAATGTTGGATGGCTAATTTGCCATATAATCCTACGTAATGTAAATAACCAATAGCCGATGTTTGTCTTGTTTTTTAGAATCTTCCTGAGATATAAAAACAATATCAATGTAGCGTTGCTAATTTTTAGATCGAATATACAGCTTGCGTAAAAGATAATAAAATTTATTAATTATTATTAACTGAATTATTAAAACCACACAATTAAGTTTATTAGAGTATAATTAGTAAAAAAAAAACCTGAAGGGATAAAAAAGAGAATATATAAAAAAACATAACATAATATTTTAAAATTACTTATTAATGAAAAAACACATTTGCAAGTTGAATCCAAGTGCACAGTTTAAAATATTTTTTATAATCTTGAAAAACATGGGCATACAAAATAAACACAAGCACATATATTGCAACGGTAATTTATATATGCAAACAGAAAACAAAATATTGAATAAGGTGCTACATTTATTAGCGATACTAATACCTAAAAAAATACGTATAAATATGACTACACAACAAAAAGGTAAGACTATGTGTTGTAGTAAAAATATGAATCTTTTGGTCTGCTCAATCTTTTTTGTCCTAGGAGATACGGATACGCAGATACGAAGATTTCAAAACCAAGGGTTGAACTTGAAATAATTACTTATATTTGGGACACCCTGTATACTATATTAGCATATTTAGAATCTTCTTAGTAAGCTCTTTATTTTTTTCCTGTAACAATGAATTATAAATAGTTTTTTATTATACAAGGGAAAAAGTATTAGATTTTAACTCGAGGTTGTGTAATATTTTTCCCGTGTATCTATTTTGTTCTGTGACGGGAAAAACGACGATTTAATATTGAAAATAGTTGAATGAAGTCACAAAATTATCGATGTGAAGTTTTAAACTGGTAGACTGTTGTACGACAATTAGACCTGCGTTGCTAAGGAACCTTAAAAGTAATCAAATATCTGTCAATTTATTTATGTGATTTGATTTAAAAATTGCGAACTTAGTGGTTGTTTAGTAGTTATTGTGAATAATATAAAGTAAAAAAATTTTTGATTCCGATTTTTTTCTGACTCCACCTGTGTTTGTAAAAGCAGCGAAAGTAGCGTCACAAAAATTATTACCAGCTAAATTGCGGAAAATTTGCCAAACCGCGTATTCAAGATTTATGGAATGGAAAAGACATGCAGTTCTTTTTCTGAGACCGCGTTATTGTCTAATTTTTCGGAATTACCACAACAACAAAAGCCATCAACAGTGCAGTTGAATTATTCAATGATTAAAAGTATATTATAATCCAATAATAATGTAGAAATTTCAAAATATTTCAAACTCATTACCTTTCTGAAACAAAATGGGAAAGGTTACACGCCCAAGAAAGCTGCGATTTTTTAAATAATTCTCCCGATGAAGTTTATTTAATAGCCAAGGTTGTTGTTGTATTTGGGATTGTAGGAGCTTGTCGAATTTGTAAAATCAGCCAGGTAAAATTAGATGATATTGAAGATTCGCTAACGTTATTAATTGTGAAACTTCATTAAACAAAGAATGATGTAAACAGGAGATTTGTAGTTAGTGAAGAATATATTAAATTTTACCGAACATACATAGTCCTTCGTCCAGCAGCAGCAAAGGATCGCCGTATGTTTTATCGCATTGGAAAATGTATCAACCAGGTTGTGGGTACAGATCCAGGGGCGTGCGGTGATATTTTAAGAAAGGGAAGCAATATTTAGAAATTTACCTATTTGTAATGTAAGTCGCTTCTTCGATCATTTTTTGCAATTTCGTCAATTACGTCATCATAAAAACGTCGATGCTCCGACATATTTTAAAGAAGTTTATTTTCAATGGACAACAGCGATGTATGTGAAAGTCTCTCCTGCCCCGTTGAATCTCTCACAAAATTTTATATACGTTTAAGTGTTAAAAAATTGCGTTCTACTGATGAACTTGTGGCAGGTATTGTCAATACTAATTCACACAATTTCGACACTTCGGTGTAAGCATCTTCCAGCTCCTTGTCTTTTAAAAATTGCATTAGTTCCTTAGCGTTATTTTTTGCGCTAATGTCATCAGTTTCGTAAATCACTTTTAGTTCAGATCGCAGTAACACTCGGTCGAAGAACTGGCCATAATGAAGAAGAAGAGATTTAAACGCATCTTCTGCAAAAGTTTTTCCTTTAAATGCATCAAAATTGTAGAGCTCGAGAAATTTAAAATCATTTAAACCGTTAAATCTATAGTTTATTTGTTGCTGAATTTGATCGATTATTTCATAAAAGAGGCGTTTTTATGATGTGTGAAGATCTCCCACCCTATCTGTTCGAAGACGCTTAGCTTGTGACTCTACGTTTAACGTCATCGTTTTCTCCCAAAATAGGTCAAAGTCATCTCTTGTTTGGCTTAACATGGACTTAAAATCATTCACTTTTTTTAGGCAAAAAGCAATATCATTTGTTTTAGTTTGTAATATGTTAAAAACATTGTCCGAGAATGGAAATATTTCTGAAAATATGCTCCACAAATAATTAAAATTAAAATCTCGTTTCAAACAGTCCCTCGAACGATTTATTGCTTCTGAGTCCCACGTTTCATTATTTTCTATTACATTCTCAAATAGCTCAATAAGTGATTCACGATTTTCCGATACTGTTAACACAAGTCTTCCATTATAGTTCCACCTAGTAGGAGCTACTTTCGTTTGTGGACAATAGAGTCCAAAGCTTGTGTAAATTTTGTTGACTTGGAAAAAAAGCAGATATGCCACTTAAAGTAACGAAAAATACTTTACACTCTTTAATGTGATTGATGGACTGGGATAAAACTAAATTAATTTATGAGCAAAACAATGGACAAACAGAGCACTTGGGAAAGTTTCTCGAACTTTAGCTTGCGAACCCCCTAATTATCCTGCCATCACTTCAGCTCCATCATAGCTTTGAGCAACTAACTTTTTCTCTTCACTAATTTCTTTAGTAACGTTATAAACTACGGTATATAATGCATCTGCTGAACGATTTTCGGGCACGTTCTTAAAACCTAAAAATCGCTCTTGAATACTTCCGTCTGTAGCGTATTACTATGGATAATTGACTAAAATTAGTGATATCAGTTGTTTCGTCGAGAACAATAGCAATGAACCGCCCCTCACCAATCTCCTGCTAATTCTTTTTAGAATAATGGTTGCAATAGCGGAAATTAAGTCATTCTGGATTTGATTCGACATTCCGCGAAAAACGCTAGACTGCTCTAAATGATTTTTTAAGCAATCATCATATTTAGCCATTAAACTAAGTAATTCTTGTTTCCTCTATTTGAAGAAACGCTTGTTTCGTCATGACCTCTAAGTCCCAATTCGTACTGTCCGAGAAAACAAACAACATCGATAAGTCTTCTTAATATTTGCCTATTTTTATCGACTAGTTCATTGTGTTGGCGGTGACTAATTTCCAATTGTTTATTAAGGGCGTGTTCAATTCTGGTTTTGCCAAAGAGTTTTTCTTTTATGACGGCCTGCAAATGCGCTTTGGACATAATTTGTCTTTTTCCGGCTTTATGGAAATTGTCTAAATCGGAAAAACCAGTTTTATTCCAGACACTTTTTTCATATTCAAAAAGTAAACATGGCCCACAAAATAATTTACTTATATTTTCACACCCTGTTAGCCATTTAAATTGTTAGTATTGTTTTTCCGGATAAAAATGTCTAATACAGTTTTTAATTTTTGTGGTTAAATTTTTCATAGGCGGTTTTGCCCTTCCTTTCGAAATTATTTAAAGCTTATCAGCGAAGTTTAATGTTGAAAATGCCTTTATTATTAAGAAACACACCACACATTCACACACACACACTTCTTACTAAATTCTTCAACATTTTCAACGTTATTACCGACAGCCGAAGTTGACGGTATTTGCATATCCACGTCCGTATCCGTCTTCCATATCGCACCAAGCACGACGCAACGTACGTATCACACAACACACGGATAGCCGTACAAACAAAGAACCTACTCCAACAATAACTTCTACCCCCATTTAAAGCACGCGACTGAAATGAAAAAATACAGCCGGTGGAAAGTTCAATAACCTCTGGCTCGATTCACAGGAAATCAAGCATACAGGACTTGGCTGCAGAGAAACTAGCGACCCGCATAGGTTCTATTCGATTCTATTGCTCGGTCGGAGTCAAAGCCGCATTTATTATGGGCTTAATAATTAAGACAATATTTTAGCATTTTTAATTAATAAATTTCTAAATTAATGGCTTCCTATTTCAAAAATTACATTTTAGAAGATGTTCTGTAATTTTTTTTTTTGGGGAAGCACTGCTTCACTTACTTTCATGGACTGCACGCCCTTGTAAAAATCAGTTTGATAAGGTACTTGAAACAGTAGCTAATTTCCTCAACTTGAAAATGCTAAATCATATACAGGTCATTCATTTCGAAAATGGTCTGCTACATTTTCGGTTGAATCTGGTGGAGACTTGATGACACTAAAGAAACATGGCGGCTGGAATTCAAAGTGTTTAGAGCGTGTGACAGTGCTAAAATAACTTCCGATTTGCGACGCGGTACATCAACGGTAGTTGTGTCCATGGCAGAAAAAATTTAATTTCAATATAAGAAAATTCGACTGTTGTACCGAATAGTTCAAGGATCATGTCATTGATGCAGTGCACATTTAATAATTGTACTTTTGATATAAAAGAAATGTAACTTTTGTATCATACAATATTCTAAAATTAAATATCTACCCCTACTTATGTGTATATATATATATATATATATATATATATATATATATATATATATATATATATATATATATCCGGGAAAAAAGTTCATATTTTTTTATTTAAGTGAGATAAAACAGTCCCCTGAAAATATAAAAAAAATACTGCAAAATTTTTACACCTTTTAAGAAACGGTGGACCACGTCAATTTTTTTCCATTTTTTTGTTTATAAATATTTTTTCATACTGCACAAGATATCAGATCAAGGGGATAGAAGAGTCCTTTAAAAAGACAAATATTTTTTTATTTTAGTTGCGTTCAGCTTTTTTAAAAAGTAATAAATTTAATTTTTTGGTAGTCTAAAACAATTGTTCCCTTTATATAAGGTTACTCTAAGGACATGAAGCAGCTCTCTAAAAGCAAAATTGAAGTTCTTTTTTAACAGTAGAAGACGGTAAATTTGTTTATTTTTTGCATATAATTTATTTTTCGACTAAAACGGGTGATCCCAAATACGTCAATACCTTTTTAAAACAAAATATTTTTTTTATATAAGCTATTTATATTTTTAGAAAATGTCAAACCATCAATTTTTCATCAAAAACCATTGACGCAGTAGTAGTAGTGGTAGTAGTAGTTAGGGGGAGGTCTAGAGACCTGACTGGTAGGCCTATAAGGCCCTTTCAGTCTACCCCAGCTCCTCCCTCAATCACCTACACACAGTACATCCTTGAATCTGCCTGTCCTTACTATGTAAGTCTGTATATCCTTCCATGCAAGATCCTTAACTTCGTCGCTATGCAAGATTATAGTGCCGAAAATATCTCATTGCAGTCTCGCTCGCGCTTCACAACTACACAGGAAGTGAAGCGGAGCTCCTCTTCCTGACACTCCGTGCAGATGGACTCTTCCTCAATGCCTAACATAAAGAGGTGTCTCCTCAATCGACACTGCCCCGTTACTATTCCTACGATGGAATTTAGGGCTTTCCTGTCTCGGGCTAGTAACCACTCTGTTCGGCCCTTATCGGGCTTCACAATGAAGTCTTTAGCTTGCCTCCCGACCCCGGACTGGTCCCATTTACGTTGAAGTTCATGTTGTGCCCATTCGTCGAGTGCTGTCCTTATCTGCTGCCTAGTGATGCCTAAAGCTGGTTTTGGTCCTACATACGGACTGGGCGCGCGAAGTCTAGTAAACTCATCTGCCCTCTCGTTGCTCTCAATCCCACAGTGTCCTGGCACCCAAACCAACTTCACTCTTTTACGTCGCGCCAACTGCTTTAGCCTGTCACCACATTCCTGAACCAAAACTGATCCCGCCGTGGGTGAGTCGAGCGCCTTAAGTGCTGCTTGACTGTCTGACAATATGACAATCTCTCCCTCTGCCCCCTCTATGACTTCCTTCATCATTATTGCCATTAGAATGGCATATACCTCAGCCTGAAACACCGTTGAAAACTTCCCCAAAGGGAAGCTGGACCCGGTTTGTGTAGCCACAATATAAAGTCCAGCACCGGAGGATTGCAACTGTGTCATACGTGAACCATCCGTATAGCAAACAATTGCCTCTCTGGAGAACTCCAGCCTGTTTCTCTCCCAGTCCTCTCTTTCGGGGATTGAGATACTATAACCCTTATGCCATCTTAGTCTTCCTGAGGGTCGTGCTACTCTGTAGGTAGATAAAGGGATCTCTCTTTCCACAATGTGGGAGATCCTTGTATGACCCACAACCTCACTTTTGGTATGCCAAGCTCCTGCGTCTCCCATTCGCAAGTGCGCTGCCATAGCCTCTTTCTTAATGAAAGTCGACAATGATGGTAAGCAAGACATCCAATGCTGCTGACGGCGTCGTCGTCATTGCTCCAGTTATCGCTAGGCTAGGCAGTCTCTGGACTTTTGCAAGACTGGAACGAATGGTTTTCCTCTCTACCGAGGGCCACCATACTATTGAGCCGTATGATATCCTGGGTCTTATGACTGCTTGTTATAGCCAGTGCATGACCCTAGGACTTAGCCCCCAGGTTGTGCCTACCGCTCTAGGGACCTACTAGAAGGTCGCTATTGACTTCCTTATCTGCCTATCGACATGAGTCTTCCAGCTCAGCTTTGCATCTACTGTGACCCCCAGGTATTTAACCTCTTTTGCCAAGGTCAGTTGTTGACCATACAATCTTGGGGGTCGAAAATCTCCTAAATTCCTTCTCCTTGTAAAGAGGATCATCTCAGTCTTCCGCGGATTAACCGTGAGACCTACCTCATTACACCATGCCTCCAATATATTACAGGCCATCTGCATTCTCTCGCAGAAGATACCCAAGTACTTGCCTGATATTAGAATCAATCCATCATCCGCATAAGCTTGTGTATAGAAGCCGGCCTCCATGAGTCTGTTGAGCAGACCGTCCATGACTAGACACCATAGGTGCGGGGAGAGACAGCTGCCTTGAGGGCATCCGCCTCGCACCCCGATGTCTATCTGGTACCCGCCTTGACTCGCTTGGACGCCGCGCTCTTGCAGTGCACTTCTAAACCAACGCACCAGATTCGTTTTAACGCTCCTAGCTGCAAGCGAGTCGCAGATGACGTTTGTCCGTGCTCTATCAAACGCTCCTTCAACATCGAAAAACACAGCTAAAGCGGCTTCCTTAAATTGTAAAGCCTTCTCAATCCTTTGCACCATACTGTGGAGAGCCGACTCCGTTGATCGCCCTCCCCTATATGCATGCTAATTAGCATGAATCGGTGAGACTGCTAGTGCTCCCTCCATTAGATGCCTGTCAATGATCCTTTCCAATGACCATTGACGCAAAATTATATACTTTTTTTTTAAGACAGTGTCAGAAAATACTACTTTTTGAATAGCGTAATTATGTTTATAATTTCCATTTAACTTTAAGGACAATTAACTTTGGACAATATTGCATCTTCTACATCTGTTTTTCTCTTCAAAATAATGATAGTTGACTTGGAGAATAAAGTTCATTTATCATCCTTTCAGTGAAATTCCGTAATTATCCAAGATAAAAACTATAATTTTCAATTTTCATGCAAACTAGCTAAATAATGACGCTTAACTTCATATGTGTAGACAAGATTGTATAATTTTCCATTTGCCCATCACACTTCGGGCAAAATCATCAAACGGGTGGTCTTTCTTTTGCTATAACGGTAGCGAATAAGGAACGTAAATACGAAAAACGAGTATTAGATTTAATAAATCTGGTTAATTTATTGATGATGGAGTCAGCCACATTCACCGACAAGAGATGGAATTATTGAAAACCATCATTATGAACCCAAGCAATTTACCTCATTTGCAGGAAATAGCTCTAGTTAGGATTATGATGTTCCCGTTGGTATGACAGTATATACTTGCGGTATACTTGAAACTCATATTGTTATCCAATTTTAAAACTCTTGTCGCATGTCTTCAAAATAATTGCTTTAAAAAGGGATACTTAATAATTGTTACTTCAGTCGTAAGAAGACGAATGAAATCACGCCCAATAAAATGTTTAAAAATCAGCCTCCAAAAAAAAACTTTTTTTTTAATTCTAAAGCGGCTAGTTTAAAAAGAAGGTGAAGGATATATATATATATATATATATATATATATATATATATATATACATATATATATATATATATATATATATATATATATATATATATACAAATATATATATTTACGAGGTATGTAACCTTATATATATATATATATATATATATATATGTATACATATATATATATATATATATATATATATATATATATATATTTATTTATATACATATATATTTTGTAATAATTATTGTCAATAGTATAAAATTTTAAATGAGTTTTAGAAAAATTGTAAATGTCATTTTCTAATTAGATCACTAAATGTTTTTTAAATTAATTGTAGATAGGTAAGGAAAGCCATATATACCACATAATAATAAAGGAATGAGCAATTATTGAGAAAGCCTACTATGATAGGCGAAACGTCAAGTTAATCCCATTGTTTGATTTTGCAAATAAACCTATACCCAAGAAAGAAGTCCAATTAATATATATATATTTATATAGTTTCGCAAATATTTTTCCTGAACCTTCAAATATATATTGTAATTAGGTACTTCTTTTCTTGGGATGCGTGTTCATAAAATTAAAACGATTTTTTAATTATTTGTCATATTTAATTCAATTTGACGTCTCGACAGGTAGTTCTATGTCTTTTTCAAAAATGTTTTTATTTTATTTTTCATAAAACATATTGCAAAAAATAACAAATCTATCTATAAGATTTAAAAAAAGCAAAACTTATCTTACCATGAGACGTAAATCAAAAGGTCAATAACACCAATTAACATTTAAGCAAAATAAAATATACATAGCACATTGTCATTTTGTCAAACAAATACAAACACAGAACATCTATTGCAGACTAACTGAAATATATAGTGTAGGAATTCATTCTTATCATAATACTTTTTTAGTGGTTATCGGAGAATTTGTATTATTGAAATATTTATTTATTTTAAACAGAGTTGGGGAACTTAGATTATGTTGAATAAACTTTTGTTTACTAAATTAACATCTTTTTTGTCATTAATGGCATTTTTATTTTTCCGGATTTCAATAGATTCATATATCTCTCTTTTCCGTTTATGCGAATCCGTTTTTAAAATTCTTACCTTGTAAAAATCAGAAGGCTAAAATTTTGATTAAGTAAATTAAAACATTTATGAATCACATTTATGTTATATTTGGTAAATAAGTGCTTCATCTGTTCGGACAAACTTTGCACATATGGTAATGTTAAAAAATTACTTTTAATATTTTTTTGGAAATTAAATTTGTTTTATTATAAATCTCCGCTTATTATATTAACATCTGACAGTTGAATTGCTCTAAGCTAAAGCAATGATAACAGATTTTTTTTGGAAGAGGGGATGCTGAGATTTATATTTTGGGTACCTTGATGACTTTTGATTATATTACTTCTGTGGAAACTTCTTAGATGTCACAGAAGTAATACATATGGTAAAGTAATTTTTTAACATTACCATATGTACAAGGTTTGTCCGAACAGATGAAGCATTTATTTGCCAAATATAACATAAATGTGGCTCATAAAGGTTTTAATTTACTTAATCAAAATTTTAGCATTCTCAAAAGCAAAATACCACCTTGTACATTTCTTGTGATAATTTATTTAGATTTGGTACCCAAGATCCTGTAATTGTTCTCTACGAAGCTGCTGTAATAGATTTTTAAAAAATATACAGGGTGTTACTTTTTCATGATCACTTAAGACCCCCCAACTTTTTACCACCACGCCACTGACTACTCTTACTTCGAAAAAATATTCTTTATTATAGCACCTAACTTTTAGGTCTCTTAGAAAATATATATATATATATATATATATATATATATATATATATATATATATATATATATATATATATATATATATATATATATATATATATATATATATATATATATATATCGGTTGATTCAAAATTCAGTACAAATATTTTAGAAGCAGATTTCTTTATGATAATAAGAAAAAAGTTCATATGAACATAGGTTTGGAAATGCTTCGTTATCAAGATACCGAGTGTTAAACTTTATTATTTTTTAATGCACCTTGTACATTTCTTGTGATAATTTATTTAGATTTGGTACACAAGATCCTGTAATTGTTCTCTACGAAGCTGCTGTAATAGATTTTTAAAAAATATACAGGGTGTTACTTTTTTGAGGGTCATGATCACTTAAGACCCCCCAACTTTTTACCACCACGCCACTGACTACTCTTACTTCGAAAAAATATTCTTTATTATAGCCCCTAACTTTTAGGTCTCTTGCAAAATTTCGAGATGCTCTAGCGTTTAAAAGTTATTTAGCTAAATGTCCATTCAGACATAACCAATAAGGTAGAAGGATAAAGATGATCAAAATGAAACTTAACAAAACCTAGTGGGCTACGACTCTTTATTTGTTTTCGTCTGTCACTTGTTTTTCTGTCAAATTCATTTATAAATCACATAACACTTTTCATAATTAGCACTTTGGCTTCGTTAAAAGTGACATTACAGCTCGACGTGTTTTTCTTTAGTGTAAATTTTCTCGCTGACATTCGTTTTTGTTTACGGTCTGGCTGAGAATAAGGCACGTGAAGCTCAAAGGTTGTACGCAATAAAATTTTTTAATTACCGAATTTTTACAAACTATCATCGGTACTTCCGGGAATACGGCAAATTCCAGGAATGACGCTGGAAGACCACATGAACCCCGCAACCCAATAACGGAGAATGCAATCGACGAAAATTCTGGTTTAAGCACTCGACAAATAGCAGAGGATTTAAGGATTTCCCAAGCAACTATTTGGAGAACTTTGCACGAAAACAGCTTATACCCATGTCATGTCCAACGCGTCCAAGGTCTGTTTCTGTGATAAATAAATTTTATGAATTTAAAAAAAAGTTCATAAAGTGTGCAGTGGAAACCCACTAGGTTTCGTCAAGTTTTTTTTTTGATCGTGTTCATTCTTCTACCTTATTGGTTATGCCTGAATGGATAATTTGCTAAATAACTTGTAAACGGTAAAAAATATCGAAATTTTGTGAGAGACTAAAAAGTTAGGGAACGGAACCGTAAATATTTTTTTGAAGTAAGAGTTGTCAGTGGCGCGGTGGTAAATAATTGAGGGGCGTCTTAAGTGATCATGACCCTCTTAAAAGTAACACCCTGTATATTTTTCTAAAATCTATTAATGCTGTTTCGTAAAGAATGATCACAGGATCCTGTGTACCAAATTTAAATAAATTAATTTAAGAAATGTACAATGTGCATTAAAAATACTGAAAAAAAAAACTTTAACACCCTTTATCTTGAAAACGAAGCACTTTTACACATTTTTTCCATTACATAGTGTAACTCTATGGGGTAAAAGGATCTTTAAAATACAAATATTTATAATTTTCATACCGCTTAGATTTAAGAAATAAAAAAGGTAAAGCAGGGAAAATGTATTTTATTTTCTTTTGTAATTAAAGCAATTCTCTCCTAAGGAGATAAAACAACTCCCCAAAGACAAAATTAAAATTTTTATTTTTTTCTCTGGATGCTGGAAAATACATTGATTTTTTTTTGTATATACAAGAGTCAAACAAATTTTTAAAATAGAAATTACCTTTTTTTATTTTACAAACTATTTATATTTTTAGGAAACGACTAAAAACAACAAATTTATTATATAATTATCATCATTTTATGTATAATAGCAGAAATATATAATTCCTGCAGGTGCAAAACGCCCTAAAAGAAGAATTGCTTTCGATTATGTCACAGGGCACCCTCCTGCGATCATGATTTCTGGGCCTCTACCCTCATCAGGCAGGCTTGTAGCCAGGGAGATCTGAAATAGCAGATTGCTCGATATGACAAAATCGAAAACGAAACGTCTATCATACTGAAACAGTACTACAAGTTAAATGTAACATTTAGCACCACCTATCGGGGCTCCCGTGATTTCCGGCTGTAAACCCGTAGGTAATTTGAAAAGAATGCACTAGCACCATCATGCGGAGAGTAGATACTAAAAATCGATAAAAATGCGCTCTCACACATCTTTATCAAAAGTTCTCGGCCGGAAAAGATATATGTATAATAGCAGAAATATATAATTTCTGCAGGTGCAAAACGGCCTAAAAGAAGAATTGCTTTCAATTATGTCACAGGGTGGGTGGTACCCTCCTGCGATCATGATTTCTGGGCCTCTACTCTCATCAGGCAGGCTTGTACCCAGGGAGATCTGAAATAACAGATTGCTCGATATGACAAAATCGAAAACGAAACGTCTATCATACTGAAACAGTACTACAAGTTAAATGTAACATTTACCACCACCTATCGGGGCTCCGGTGATTTCCGGCTGCAAACCCGTAGGTAATTTAAAAAGCATGCACTAGCACCATCATGCGGAGAGTAGATATTAAAAAGTTTTAGTATCATCCTTTTAGTAAAATTCTACAATAACCCAACACACAAACTACAATTTTCAATTTTCATGCAGACTAGCTGAATAATGACAAATAAATTCACTTACATAAAATAGATTGTATAATTTTCCATTTGACCATCACACTTCACGCAAAATCATCAAATGGGTGGTCTTTCTTTTGCTCTAACGGTAGCGAATAAGGAACGTAAATACGAAAAACGAGTATTAGATTTAATAAATCTGGTTAATTTATTGGTAATGGTTTCAGCCACATTCACCGACAAGAGATGGAATTATTGAAAATCATTATCAAGCAATTTACCTTATTTACAGCAAATAGCTCTAGTTAGGATTATGATGTTCCCGATGGTATGACAGTATATACTTGTTACATTATAACATGCATATATTTCGCATCATCATTAAAAAATCAATAATTTTATAATATCCATTAATTCATCCTTCCTAGAATGGAAAGTATGCTTGAAACTCGTACTTTTATCAAATTTTGAAAGTCTTATCGCACGTCTTGATACTTTTTACTTCAATCGTCAGAGGAGCAAAAAAATTACGCCCAAAAAATGTTTTAAAAAGCAGCTCCAAAAAAACGTTGTTTTTTTAATTTTAAAGTGGCTAGTTTAAAAAAAAGGTGAAGGATATGAAAATTATTTTATGTGTATATATATAACACATTTTGTCCACTATACAGGGTAACCCTATGGGGTAAAAGGACCCTTTAAAATACAAATATTTCTTATTTTCATACCGCTTAGATTTTTTAAAAAAGGGTAAAACCGAGAAAATGTATTTAACTTTTTTTGTATATACAAGAAACTACAATACAAAAGCCTTTATTTTAAACTGAAAATAATCACGTACAAAGATTATTAGAATGATGACATTCAAACTAATGCTCTCCACATAACCATCGTTAATCACTAAATAAATATATATATAAGTATGACCCTATACATTAAATAAATCCTAAACAGAAAGAAAGGTAGAAAACCTCAATCTACCTACGCTCTCCCAACACAAATTTTTTAATGGATATATTGGATACTGGGGGACATGCTGATAATTTTGGGGATTTTATTAAAGATATTTGCTGAATTATATTAGAATGAACGTGTACGGTGTCTGGGAATATCGTAAAGGAATTCAGATCTAGTTAAACCATTATGTACCTAATTTCTTTTACATACTTTTTCAAATAAATATTGTAGAGTTCTATCCTCGTTAATTTTGAATATCAAACAAACCATATGAACTGATCAAATTTACGTAAATTGAACGAATACACGCATATCGAAATTTTTACGGTCAGTTTTTTTTTGTGTCGACGTAAAGCCGGCCAATACACTACATCGCAATACGAAATAAACAACAAAATTACGGAATCACATAATTTAAGTTTAATTTCGGTAGTCAAAATATCTTTGTGTCCAGATATCAGCATTAAAATCGGATTTTTTTAATTAGTTATTTACATGACTTAAAAACCTCAAGCTAGAATCGAGTATACTCCCAAATTTGTACAACTTTCAGAGAACCGAAGATTGACACCGGTTAGAGAAATGACAAAATCGTTATTGTTCTGCAAAGTTACACTATTTTTGCCAAATAGCAATATTCGTTCAGTAAGTGAGTGAGTGCCCTTTAGACACGTTATGTATCATAGCATTATTAATTCTCAGAGTTGCAGTATGTGATTCAGAAAGTAAGAAGAAAAATTGAATTTGAGAATCATCTGCAAAAGAGGACCCACAATACCATCCTACCCTTGTCTATATTTAAAAACTGTGATCTGTTACCGTTAAAAAATATCCTTGGTTTTCGTTCGGTTAGGTAACTTTTAAAAAATGAAATTACGTTCTCAATTCAGCCAAAGTAATACAATTTATCACAGGACAAACCATGGATTTGTGTGTTGAAAGCCGTACTGAAGTCAAGTAAAATCAAGCAAGTATTGAGTCCCTTGTTCACAGCGGTCGATCATCTGAAACTCTAAGGAATGCTATACAAGTTAAACCATTATGTACCTAATTTCTTTTACATACTTTTTCAAATAAATATTGTAGAGTTCTATCCTCGTTAATTTTGAATATCAAACAAACCATATGAACTGATCAAATTTACGTAAATTGAACGAAAAACGTATACACGCATATCGAAATTTTTACGGTCAGTTTTTTTTTGTGTTGACGTAAAGCCGGCCAATACACTACATCGCAATATGAAATAAACAACAAAATTACGGAATCACATAATTTAAGTTTAATTTCGGTAGTCAAAATATCTTTGTGTCCATATATCAGCATTAAACTCGGATTTTTTTAATTAGTTATTTACATGACTTAAAAACCTCAAGCTAGAATCGAGTATACTCCTAAAGTTCTACAACTTTCAGAGAACCGAAGATTGGTACCGGTTAGAGAAATGACAAAATCGTTATTGTTCTGCAAAGTTACACTATTTTTGCTAAATAGCAATATTCGTTCAGTAAATGAGTGAGTGCCCTTTAGACACGTTATGTCTCATAGCAAGGTCCTTATTAATTCTCAAAGTTGCAGTATATGATGCTGAAAGTAAGAAGAAAAAGTGAATTTGATAATCATCTGCAAAAGAGGACCCAAAATACCATCCTACCCTTGTCTATATTTAAAAACTGTGATCTGTTACCGTTAAAAACTATTCTTGGTTTTCGTTCGGTTAGGTAACTTTTAAAAAATGAAATTACGTTCTCAAGTCAGCCAAAGTAATACAATTTATCACAGGACAAACCATGGATTTGTGTGTTGAAAGCCGTACTGAAGTCAAGTAAAATCAAGCAAGTATTGAGTCCCTTGTTCACAGCGGTCGATCATCTGAAACTCTAAGGAATGCTATACAAGTACTGTAATGAGGGCAAAATCCACAGGCAGAATACCAGAGCCTGTCCGATAAGAATTGAATTGTTGAGCAGAAATCTTTTCCAAGAGCTTCGATAAAGTGCACAGTATGCTTATTCGCCTGTAATAATTATCTCAGTAGGATTATTATATTTAAGAACAGGGAGTATGTTTGCTTTTTTCCAATCATTCGGGGAAAGTACCTGTGAGTAAGAAAGCATATAAAGACAATTCCTTCCTAAAAGGTGAAACAACAACAAATGGTAGAAAACATTTTTTTTGCATATACAATTTTTTTTTCGTTTTAATAGGTTGTTCCTAGAAGAGCCAAACGTATTTCTAAAGGAAAAAATATCTATTTTTATCTTAGAAACAATTAATACTAAGCGCCAAAAAACATCAAATTTATTGTATAAACCTCAACTTAAAAACATTGACGTACATATAAATACGTTTTTTGTTAAGATACAATAAAAATTATCATTTTTTAAACAATATAAATAGATTTCTAATAACTATAACATAGATCATTATTTTTTTGGGTTTTACTTTAAAGACAATTAACTTATAACAATATTACATCTGTTATACCTATTTTAAAGTCATGAAAGTTGGCTAATTACTGGAAAATAAAGTCCATTTGTCAACCTTTCAGTAAAATCCCATAATTACCCAAGACAAAAACTATAATTTTCAATTTTCATGCAAATTAGTAAAAAATGCCAGATAATTTCACTTGCACAAAGTAGATTGTATAATTTTCCACTTGCCCATCACATCGGCACAAAAGCATCAAACGGGTGGTCTTTCTTTTGCTCTAACGATAGCCAATAAACGTAGGTGAATACGAAAAACGGGTATTAGATTTAATAAAACTGGTTAATTTATTGTTGATGATTCCAGCCATATTCACCGACAAGAGATGAAATTATTGAAATTCATCATCATCTGCTCAAGCAATTTACCTTATTTGCAGGAAATGGCTCTAGTTAGAATTATAATATTCTCGATATCATGACAGTATATAAAGTGCGGGACACGAAAGAAAACTTGGCGGTCCTTAAAATAAAGGTTCTTAGTCTTAAGCAAGCGGAAAATAAAAATTTGTGTACGCAAATAAAGTTTATGTTATTTTATTTGTTGTAATAGTTTGCCGCTTCACCTGTAAAGTGCGCCAGCTAAGCGGTACGGAAAATTAATCGAGGATTTAGCAAATTTCGCACTGGGCCACTCGTAATTGGGATGTGTTTAGAGTCTCCATGCACTTGCCGTTAGAAGGTTCTAGCTATTTCCAGTGGCGCCTATACATTTCGAGCATTTATTTTCATTTCTATATAAATGCGTTGCGTTGAATTTGAATTATTATTTCGAAGTAACGGTGGCGAGCAAAAGAGGAAAAACAAACACGAAGCGGTGCACGTGAAGTTATTGCGAGCGTTATAGAGGCCTGTACTAGAGAAGCTGAAAATAATAGTTTGACTATTCCTATTCAAAATCGAACAGAACGAGCTGCATTTTACACTGGTGTTTGGGAAAGTAGTGTAAGAAAAATTCAAAGAGAGCATATTCTACTTTACCTTTAAAATCTCCTGGTAAAAAAAGACACCGATTATCATACAAAGATAAAATTGACGATGGTGATTTTCAAGTAATTCGACGAACAATAGAGGATTTTTATATAAACTTGAAGAAGGTTCCGACCTGCACCTTAAACAGGTTTTTACGATCAAATGGTTTTGTTTGGCGCAAGTGCCAAAATAAACGAAAATTGGTCATTGAGAGACCAAATATTTTTCACTGGCGGGTGAAATATCTATCAACTGTAAGGCAATATAGGCAAGAATGACGCAGTATTGTGTATCTAGACGAAACCTGGGTAGATAATGATATGACAGTGAACAAATGCTGGCAAAGTGAAAGTGTTACAGGTGTTGTTCAGGGAATCCGCTGTAGTAGTCGCTTTATTATAGTTCATGCTGGTTCAGAACCCGGATTTGTTTAAGATGCTGCTTTAGTTTTTCGCTCGGGACTAACAACTGGAGACTATCATGGTCAGATGAATAGAGATAATTTTGAGAAGTGGTTGCTCGAGAAGCTTTTACTTAACATTCCTCCCAAATCAGTCGTGGTAATGGATAATGCGTCTTATCATTCTCACGTAGAAGATAAAATATCATATGATATCGTGGCTTAAATCGAACAATCTTGTATGTGATCCAACATGAAGAAAATATCAATTATATGAAGTAATATCAGCCTAGAGAAAAAAAGCATAAAATTGACGGTCTTTTACGTAACCTCGGTCATACACCTTTAAGGCTGTCTCCATACATGTGCGACCTCAACCCTATTGAACTTGCATGGGCAGGAGTAAAAAAATATATTCGAGAGCCCAACACCGGCGAACTTTCAATTAAAGATTTAAATAAAATAACATTAGAAGCGATTGACTCAATATCGGCTGAAAATTGGAAATCGTATGTTAAACATGTTCGTTCTATTGAAGATAAATACCGGGAAGTAGATGGCAAAATTGAAACGGTTATTGATGACTTAGTTATCACACTGGGATATTCAAGTAGTGACGACAAACCTCATCGTTTTCAGAGGAAGACAACGATTTAGAAAGAATCGAACCATTAGAATCACAGCCGTCAACCTCAAAAATGGTTTAGTTTTTTTTCATATATTTTGTAAAATTGTTCATAAAGTAGCTGTCAATAAACTGCTTCAATATAATTAATTTTCTGTTCAATACCGGGTGTCAAAAAATATCTAATATTGCAATTAATATATGAAAAACTACAGAACTCATATTTTTCCAAAATTAACACATCAATGTGGTTATAGTAGGGGAGCCTGCACTGATTCCAGTGGACAAGGTTTATCAAAATTTTAACTTATGCAGTTCGACTTTGGGCTATTCGGATATGCCAAAAGTAAACGTTTGTCTCCGTCTATCATATTCCTTTGTACAGGGGGCGTCATTGTGAAGTTCAATACAGGGCGTTTCCTAATTGCGTGTTAATGTTAAAGGGGGGTGATTCTTGGACCTTTTTAAGAAAAAAGTTTAATATGAACCTAAAAGTCTTAACTTTGGAGCTACAGAGTTTTAAAAAAACATTTTTTTTTTAATCCTAATTCTGATGCTATTATAGATAAATAACTATGTGAAATTTGATACCAGTCTTTTATGCACAAAAGGGCATTTTTTATTAACAATCAATTTTTGAAATTTCTACCAGTGGCGTGCACATGTTATTAAACTGGGTAAATCCGTATGCTCCTTAATGCATAGAAGACGTGTATCAAATTTCATGCAGTTATCTACAATAGCATCAGAATTGGGATGAAACAAATTTTCAAAAGTTAAGACTTTTAGGACATAAAAACACCCCCTTTAACATCAGAACGCAATTAGGGAACGCCGTGTATAGTACTTCACAATGACGGCCCCTGTAGAAAGTAATATGACAAACGGAGACAGAGGGCCACTTTTGGCATACCTTAGTTCACTGGATCTGATGCTGGCTGCCCTTGTAAAATCTGTACTTGTAAATCGTGTATCACTATACTGGGTGGTCCAATAATAGTGGACGTAGGCAGTAGCCCGGGAACCTTTAATGACACAACTCAAGAAAAAATATATTTATAGGTAAATCGATCAAGAAAAATCAAAATTAAATCATTTTAAAATTCGAAAGTTCGCCGTTTTTGCAACACAAAAGAGATATAAAAGTGCGGTACACGAAAGAAAACAGACAAATATAGATAAAAGTTCATTAAGCATAGTTACATTTTTTAATTATCTGAAGCGCGTATAGTAAAAAAGGAGTGCAATATTATTTAAAGAACGACGGGACACCACTGGTTTAAAGAGATTTCTTGGCCGACCTTCCTAAACCGATTGACTCCGCCCGGTTTTCTTTCGTGTCCCGCACTTTACTTGTTACATTAAAACTTGTATACTGGGTAACACAAATTAGTGGCTCACCCTTATGACTTTTTTCTTTACCATTACATTAGAATTTAATTATGATTGGTTAAATAAGTCATAATTTTGATTTTTTTACTAGAGCGGCGTTGCCATATCTTTTCTATTTTCAAATTTATGCTTCTCTGAATTTATGACATTCTAGGTTAGACAATGTGTCAAAACAGAAATTTCGAATATCATAGGTGTCTAGATATTGGTTCTAAAATGCATATTTTGCCCTCTTTTGCCGGTTTGTTATTATAACGGCATATTGCTGTGTTCCTCCCAAAAATAATTATTGGTTTAGGTGATTCGAATACCTTCTTGCCATTAAAAAATATATTTAAAAAAAACTTGGCTTGTGAAATTTGAACGGGTATAAAAAATGTCTAATGAATAAGCAAAAGAAATTCTTATTTTTTCTAGCCTACTTGGACTTAAGTTATATGGTTGTACTTAGAATATTCGAACGAATCAAAATACTCAGACATACAAAGGGTGCCCCATATAAAAATCAAAGTAGTAGAAATTTTTTCATATTTAATAAATTAAAATTGCATTTTAATATCTTGATAAACAAAAATATAAGGGAGGGCCACTTATTTGTTGCACATAAAGTCATAAGTGCACAGTATACTTGCAACTTTTCATATTTAATCAACTTTTGAGATTTTGTCCAGACATTATGCTTTTGCATAAACTTTGTTTAACTGTTAACAGTAGCTGTATAAAACCTCCTATCAAAATGTATAACTATATTCCATAATAATATAGTAACACTTATAACAGTAACAATAATAATAATAATAATACTTAATAATAATAGGAGAATTCTTGGAAAGTGTAAAAGGTCTATTAAAAACCAGCTTCAACGGTAAAAACTTGAAAAAGGCCTTCAAAATATATGCATGTTCCATATTAACGTATTCTTTCGGTAATAGATATTGACAATCATCAACGCATAATAAGGACATTGTTGACCAAGAAACATCAACCTAGTAGTACAACGGAACGAAAAACGCTACCACGTCATCTCGGAGGAAGAGGATTGGCCGATATAGAGAAGCAGATAGAACAACATATACTAAAACTGCGCCTCTACTTCTCCAGACAAGCTGAGGAATCCGCTACTGCAAAATATGAAGCAGACGGATCGATACCTTTGAAGCTCAAAGAACAAATCCTGCGCAACCAAGAGAAGACTGACCAAGAAAAGCTTCGATCTTGAATGAAGAACAAGTGGACAAAACTGCGTCGAACTATTGGCTGTCCTCAGGGCAGATATTCATGGAGACCGAAGGCTTTCTACTGGCCCTCCAGGACTAGATGATATCAAGAAGTATATCGTCAGGCATCTGTCAGTTCGGGGTGACAGGCGTAGATACACATGACATTCTTCTGAGGCTATTCAGCATGTAAATGGCAGGTGCAAAGTATTTACTTCCACGGACTACAAGGATCCTCAGGGACAGCATGATGAGCGACAAGGGTACTGCATCAATAACTAACAGTTAAGTTAAAACTGTAATAATTAGATAGAGTTTTGTATTAGAAACATACTCCGAAAACCGTTATAGAAAACTCTGCATATCAACTGTATTGGGACCCAATCTGTTCTCACTGATCAACGAAGTGCTCTTAATATACTCGACATTATAGTTGTAGATAAACTTGCTAGGAAAACAACACTAGTCGACGTCGATATTCCAAATAATACCAGTGTGATTGAAAAGCTTACTTAAAAGATCGTAAAATACAGAGATATAGAAGAGCATATAAGTAGACTGTAGGGAATGGAAACTGCCCGAACAATACCAATAATTATATCAACAATTGGTGTCATCCCGAAGAATTTCCTGAAGAACATCAATGCACTGAAACTCAGTATATAAGAAAATGCAAAAAATAGCCCGTATAGTCCAGAAGTTTGTGGGAATACCTGAAGAAAAACGAGTCCGATAACATGGAAAGGACTCCATCAGAGCTCAATCCTATTAATATCTAAGGTATCTGGGATGAGTGAAGGTTCCCCTTAGAAGAAGTGCGAATGTTGTTGGGCTAATAGTAATAATAATAATGAAAATAAAAATAAAAATGATAAATATCAGTTGCAAAAGTCACTGACAGCTGTCAAAGCATTCAGTGATCATATAAAAACGAACTTCCGCCTAGATACACGTGCAACAGCGATGTTCAAGAGAGGTAAATTAGTCAAAACATCAAGATAATGACTAGATGGAAATACGGAACCTAGGGCAATGTGAAAAATATAAATATTTTGGCACTGAAGAAAATGTGACGGTATAGACCACAAAGATATGAAGGAAAGAATAATATAAAAATATTACCGTTGATTGAGAAATTCAGAATTCAAGATTGAGAGAAATTTTAGATACAGAGCTAAACTAAAAAGTAAGATTATGGCTATACAGCTATAAACACCTTAGCTATACCAGTTGCGCCATATAGATTTGGTATAGTGGATTGGAGGAGAAGTGAGATAGATAGGGGATATCAGGAAACAGCTCATCACAGGAGGAATCGATTTTTTAAAGACTGATATAGACCGCTTGCACATTAAGAGGTGAAAAGATGGTTGAGGTTTGACTGAGCTAGAGACGGCTTATAACATGACGATAGCGAATATAAATAAATAAATCCAACAAGATAAAGAGAAGCTAATGAGCATGGTACAAATATTCGACCCTCAAATATAATTTCCCAGAAGAACATGAAAAAACAGCATGGAGAACAAGAAAATTAGGGGTTGCGGAAAAACCGTTGCATTGGAAAGTCTATCGTAACCTGACTAATACAATGGTTGACAAGTATGTGTCCTCGCAGTGTTTGCATAGGTCCAAGTCGCATATGACCAGGCACTCAGTAAACGATACCATCAAAGAAAAATACTATATCAAGAAGTGGACATGAGCATAAAAGCCACGTTGACCCCAATTGTCAACAATTCTCACCACCTGAGTACACACGTAATGAAGCAGCAAGCTGTGTTCACTGGTTGAACTGTAAAAATCTTGTAATACCACTAGCAGAGAGAAATGATACCACTGTAGATCGGAAAGAGAAGTTGAGACGAACAAAAACTTAGTATTATAGGATATGTCCATTCAGACGGATTGAACAATTCTGGCTAATCGCCGTGACATAATATGGCGCAGCAAGCGAGATAAAACCTGCCTTCTTGTTTACGTTTTAGTTCCCGATGATAGAAATATCAATGAGAAGGAGGCAGAAAAGCAACATAAATATAAAGGTGTGGAGACAAAGATTACTAGAATATGGAGCCTCAAAGCAAGAGTTATCACCGGTAGTGATCGGAGCACTCTGCAGAGTTAAAAAAGGAAGTAGTAGCAGACTTGAAGAAATTGAAGTTTTATAGCTTGAAAGACTTTTGAACATAAGTTTGTATAAGTTAAGGAGAAAGCTTTAATAATTTTTACTATCAATACTATTTTATTTTTCAGTGATTTCTATATTAATTACTTTTGCACTTGTGTTAAAGAACCCTTATCACTGTAATCTCTTGGGAATAAATAAATAAATAAATTATCTGCTTCAGGTATCAAATAAACAATATGCTTAATTGGTCTGTACTATAACACGCTTTTTATTGTTGTTAAGATGCCAAGACACAGACACGCAACGCTATTATATTTAATGAAGTGCGGTATCACGGAAATATTTGTGAGGAATTTTTGTATTATTTACATGCTCAGTAAGTTTTAATAATACTGTCAGATTATTGTTCGCAACACAGCCTTATTTAAAAATCACTCGAACTTGTTTATAATTTGCCGAGATAACACATGTTATAGGTTTATTTTTTTAATGTAATTGTATTTTTAATGTGTCGGCCAATTGAAATTTAAAAACAAAACTGCTGATTGATATTTAAGGTTATATAGATGGTTAAAAAAGCTTGGCCGTAAATGAATTATTTAATTAAAAATGCAGCTCATAAGAGAAGACGGTATATAAATGTTTATTTATTATTAGTTTATTTCGAAGGACCACGGTAGCTATTTGTCGTACACCCAACTCAAAGGTTGGCATTTCCATAGGAAGCTAGTTCTGTAAATAGGTTTTACTCTTACTGGTAAATTAATGCAATCTCAACCGTTAAAAACAATGACTGATATACTGTAAACCAAAAAATAGAAAAATAAACATATGTTGACAGTAATAAAATAAAATCCTTAATACTACTCACACGTTCGTCCACATTTCGTGATTTGAAACTAAAGTATTTTTAAATTAATAAACTTGGAACCTTCCTTCACTCGTTTTTTCATCAACCAATCAGAAATATCTGTTTCAAAATAAAACTTTAGTATTCGTCATGGGATATCCGGCTAGGATTGGACAGCGTTCTCCCGACTCACAGACGGCGCCATCGAATTGCTCCTTTAAAATTCTGATTTCTCTTTATCTTTTAAGCGAATATTATGCAGACAGCAACTATCCTAAATATTTTGAAATCTAGAAATAGTTTGTAATGATTTCACATAGAGGTTTTATCTTAATAGAATTTCGAGTTTTATAGGTGAATTAGTGATTTGACTGTCTCATAGGTGCCGCAGTTTCCTTTAAATATATATTAATTCCTAATATTTTCTTACTCAAAATATTCTTCCGACTACAATTTAATGTTAATTCTGGTTTGTTGATAATAATTGGATATAATATTTCATTCTATAAAGACACAGTCGGTAATACAGGATGCTATATTTCGTTCGTGAATCGATTTCAGCTGTAGACAACTGAAGGGTTGTTTTATTTCCGATAGACCTTTGTTGCTGAGCAGACCTTTAAGTCCATCTTTTTAATTGATTTATTGAATGAAGTGAATTGAGACCATTTGCGTGAGTTTTTTTAAGCAATTCTCGTTTTCATTATTTTTATTTTGTGAAATGTTGACCTTTCATAACCTCGTGTTAGGATGTGTTTAGTTCCAAAGTCATTTTTTCTTGCTTTTTTTTAATTATTAGTGTGATGGTAAAATTACTACTACACTGATTAGTAATTACTAAGTAGTTAAATGGTCAAGTTGTTGCATTGTTAACTCTTTAATTTGCTTATTTTTTTTTACTATACGTTAACGTTTGGAATTCTCAATTCATCAGTGGCTTATTGAGTTGATGCAGATAATTATATAAGTTGATATTCAGATGTTCATGGACTGGACGAGTGTATGTACAGGGTGGCCATTTTATGGTGATACAGTACCTTATCTAGAAAACGGTAATAGTTACGACAAAAAGTTAAATGAAGCGTGCCATATGCAAAACGTTGTAAGTGCCACTTTTTCACAAATGCGAATTATATGCTAAATAGGTAGTATGTGCCATGCTTCACTTGCACAATAAAATTTATATCGATGGCGCTTTGTCCAACGGCGAGATAAGGAATTAAATATCAAAACGTAGTAAGTGCCAACGATCAGCTGCTTATTTATCATAACCTAGCAAAGCTTTTGGAGCGGTGTTCGGGTGTACTGTTTTCAATAAAAAATGGATATTCCTGAAGAAATACGTGCCAAAAAAAGAAAAATTACTGGGAATGTAAGAGAAGATGTAAAACGCAATAAAAACTCTGGAAGTCCATACAAAACTCTAAAGCAAAAGCGGCCAATACCCGGCAAACGTTTTTGCGAAGAGGTAAGTAAAAACAACAGTTTTATTCTTTCTGAGAGCCTGAAGAGAACTGATATATTTTATTAAAATATTCTTTTAGGTGAAGTGCAGCTGTCAGTACTCTTGTAAGCTAATTACCGTTGTTGCAAGAAAGAGAGTGTTTGAGCAGTTTTGGAAATTGGCAGATTATAATGAGCAGCAGAACTTTTTACGTTCCCTTATTCGAACCCAATTTAATCAAACGTAGAAGACATGGAAATTACGATGATCCCAACCAGAGCAGACGACAACACTCTTTTAAATATTTTCTACCACTTCCAGGAGAATCTGAAGTTCAGGTATGTAAAGGTACCTTGTGTTTAACTTTGGCTATTACACAAAGAAGACTGGAGATACTTAGTCAGCGAATACTCTCCTCCGGCATATCTGTTCAAGACAAACGAGGTGGTAAACGTCCTGCCAGAAACAACACCCTATGGAAACAAAAAATTATTGATTTTATTGCGTCAATTCCTAGCAGAGAAAGCCATTACAGTCGAGACAAAGTTACAAACCGGAGATACCTTTCTGAAGATTTGAATGTACGTAAGCTATATAATGCCTTTCTTGAAAAACATCGGCTTGATGCAACAAAGCCCCCAGTATCCCGACAATGGTTTAATGAAATTTTCAAGAAAGAATTCAGTTTAGCCTTCGGAGCTCCAAGAGTGGACACCTGTCCTACTTGCGACCAGTACAACATTTCGATAGCTGCTAGTAAGACTCCCGTAGAAAAAAATGAGTTCGAACTAAAGCGCGATTTACATCAACGTAAAGCAGAGAGGGCTCAAAAAATGATGTCCCAAAACGTAGTAGATTGCAAAAGTCCTGAGTCTGATGTATGTGTGCTGTCTTATGATTTACAAAAGCAGCTATATATTCCAGCATTGACTCATACTCAGATGTACTATAGTCGGCAGTTCACTTGTATCAATCTGGGAATACATTTTGAAGATGAAGGGAAAGGTTTTATGTGCCTGTGGGTTGAAACAGCTGGAAAACGAGGATGTAACGAAATCGGTAGTTGTTTGTATGATTTCGTTACAATTCAGCTTAATACTACAAAGCGAAAATTGGTTCTATGGTCCGATAACTGCGGAGGGTAGAATAAGAACCAGGGTATTTTGGCTGTCTATATTACGCTGGTAGCCAAAGGGTACTTCGACGAGATAGTGCACAAGTTTCCACAAAGTGGCCACACATTCCTATCATGTGATCGAGACTTTGGCTGCATAGAAAAAGCCAAAAAAGGTCTAAAGCCTGAAGTACCTATGGATTTGGTGCGTATAATGGCAAGTGCTCGTTTGAAAAATCCATTTGTAATTAAATGCACTACTAGATTTTTCAACTGGATGGAAATTGCAAAAACTATCCTAGTAACCTCCACCCTGGGCATCTCGCAAGCTGTTATGCTGAAAATATCCAAGGACAACTTAGGGCAAATTGCAGTTAAAACGTCGTACTCGGATGTCGCACCATGGCGCAAAGTGAGTGTGTTTAAACCAAACGTTACACCACAATATTTTGAAAATTTAAACATTGAAATGGTGGAACAGGCACCCCGTAAATGGAACAAAGAAAAAATTAAAGAAATTAGGAGTATGATCCCGTTTATATCACCAGCAAATCAAGACTTTTATCAAAAACTGGTGGAGAGTCAGGAGGCCCTACAAAATGAATAAAAATAAGTTTCAACTTATAGGTATATAAGAACCTCTTTTGTATTAGCATTATATTATTAACATTGTATTTAGCAAACTGTTTTGTATATTAGTAAAGGCGTTAAAAAACAATACGTGTTGATCTTTTGTTTAAAAAACGATTTTTAATCCATTATACATGTGCAAGTTTATTGGCACATACTACGTTTTGATAATTAGAGGCCTATAATAAATTTATTACCAATGTTTTCATTGAAGTATGTGTTTTATTACTTGCCTATATCGAAAATGATGTCAGTCATAACCACAAATATTTTATATTTCTTAGTAAGGTAGAGCAAAACATAATAATGCGCCTCCTGTAAAATTCATAAAATTGCACATACCACCTTTTGCATATGGCACGCTTCAAATACAAAAGTTGTTTGGATTCAATTACATTTTTATTTTATTTCACTTTTGTTTATACAGGGTGTTTCGTTTTGACGTGACACATGTCAACTTTCTTCATTTAAATGAGACATCCTATATATTACTACATGTTTCGATTCTACTGTTAATTTGCGAAAGTTTTTATAACAACATCTATATTTGAATTGTTTATCGTTTTTGAGTAAATTGAGTTTATAGAATTTTTTTTGAAAAAACATGTTTTTTAAAAAAAAAAATTTTTACCTATAACACTTTAATGGAACTGACTAATATCCTAAACATACATTACTAAGGGTTCAATTCAAGTTTCCATGCTGGTCTTACCAATTAATATACAAGGTGGGTTAAAAATGGAAAGCAAAACAAACAGAACTTTAAATGCAAAAATCTCCTGTTTTTCAAATGGAACACCCTATATATTTTTATTTCATCTGATTCAGCGTTCAATTACCTATCATTACTAATATATATGTCCTATACCTAAAATGAACACTTTCGATTTTATTAGCCGTTTTCTGATTTTTTGCCAGTAAATGAGATCAGAAACTAAAAAAATCAAGCTAGGCTTAGGAAATAATCTAATGCAATTGTTGTCTTAAGTTGACATTTGCTCTGTTTGTCTTTTTGTCAAATTGTTGCTACGAAATTTGTTAAAAAATGGCTTTATATAGTTTAGATGAACGTTTGAAATTATACAACTGTTTCATAAAAAATAATAAAAGTCCAGGGTTAGCCCTTATTCTAATAATCGAGTTCCCTCCAGGACTATATTTTTTCCAACTGTGCGTGATTTAGAAAATGGTGTTCTTAAAAACCCTAAGAAAAATCGTCCCAATTTTGTTCTCACTGAGGAAAAACAACTGGAGATTTTACTTTATTTCGAGGAAGACGATGAAGATCCCAAAGAGATGCTGACAGAGACATTGCAGGTGTCAGTACAGGAAGTATTCAAAAAACACTGCAGGTGAATGGTTATCATCCTTATAAATTTCTTCCAATTCAGTTATTATCACAATTAGACTTTAATGAAAGATTGACTTTTTGTTGTAATATTATGGACCGGCAGTTCGAAAATGTGCTTTTTTTCAAAAGTGCTTTGGACTGATGAGGCCTCATTTAATACGGCGGGTATTTTTAATCGGAAAAACACTCATTACTGGTCTCAAACTAATAAACATCTAATAAAATCAATTAAAAAACAAGGCTGTAAATGTGTGGTGCGGAATTATTTGCGACCATATTATTGGACCAATATTTTTTGACAGGTCGTTAAATGGCGAAAGATACTTGGAGCTGCTTAGGAATGAAATCATGCCCCTTATCAACGACTTGCCAGCAAATATTCTACGGTTGCACCGGTAGTAAATTTCCTTAATCAACATTTTCCATTGTTGATAGGAAGACATGGTTTAATATCCTGGCAAACACGAAGCCCTGATTTAAGCCCTTTAGACTCCTTTTTGTGGGGTGCACTAAAAAATAAAGTTTATAAAAATAGATCTAATAATAGAAATGAGCTAAAAATTAAAATCAGGGAAGAGATCAATAATTTTAATGCATCTAATTCGGCAAGGAACGCTATTCGAAAAATGGAGGCTATTTACACTTCATGTATCGCAATGGACGGTGACCATATTGAAAATTTTTTATAATCTGTTTTAATCACGTTTAATACTCAGTTAGTAGTTATTAGTTATACCGTGTGGCACAAGGTATTTTCTTGTCTCTCCCTTATTTTCGTAAACATTAAATAATAAGAACATAAATTACATAATATTTCACTTTTATTTGTGTTTTCTAACATTATTTATAGTCGGTATCTGTGTTAAGGAAATGAGAATAAGGCTTAGTTTACGACATTTTTATTTTAGCCCACTTCATCTGTTTACTTATATTAAAAAAAAATAGTCAAATCAGAAAACGGCTAATAAAATCGAAACTGTTCATTTTAGGTAGGACATATATATGAGTAATGATAGGTAATTGACCGCTGAATCAGATGAAACAAAAATATACAGGGTGTTCCATTTGAAACACAGGAGATTTTTACATTTAAAGTTCTGTTTGTTTTGCTCTCCATTTTTAACACACTGTATATTAATTGGTAAGACCAGCATGGAAGCTCGTTGAACTGAACCCTTAGTAATGTATGTTTAGGATATTAGTCAGTTCCATTAAAGTTTTATAGGAAAAACATTTTTTTTTAAATATGTTTTTTTAAAAAAAATTTTAAAAACTCAATTTTCTCAAAAACGACTAAGAATTCAAATATAGATGTTATTATAAAAACTTTCGCAAATTAACAGTCGAATCTAAATATGTAATAGTATATAGGGTATCCCATTTAAATTAAGAAAGTTGACATGTGTCACGTCAAAACGAAACACCCTGTATAAACAAAAATAAAATAAAATAAAAATTTAATTGAATCCAAACCACTTTTGTATTAAACTTTTTGTCGTAACCATTACCGTTTTCTAGATAAGGTACTGTATCACCATAAAATGGCCACCCTGTACACTTTAAAGACCCGTCCCTTGAGAGATTAGGTAGAGGACCACAAAACACTCACCGTTGACTGAACCAACCCCCTAACCTTCTTTACGAAACGAAAATCAAAAAGAAAACTTACTTTAGTTTATATGATTTTTTAATTTTTAAAGCTAAAAGCACAATATTTTAAGCCATTTTTTGTAAGTGGGAGCAAACTCAGATTATTCTTTTGTACATAAACAATTCCCCCTCATGTAAATAATTGCAATTATAAGAGGTTACCATTGGTATTTACATATGTATTTATACGTTTTCTAAAAATTATATCACATACATTTTTTAAAAGGATTTAAACATTTTTAGCAGTTGAAATTTGTAATTTAGTTGAATATTTCAGATTTTCTTAACATTCAAAGTTATTCCTAGGACTGAGTTTTCAGCTGAATCTACTTAAGTTTATTCATTCCTAATATACCATGGATGGCGCCCAACATTTGACCATTTTTGTTTGAACTGGTTTCAACTGACAAAGTCAGTATACAATGCCCAACAAACACCTATAACTAGCCACGACAGAGGGCTGCTGAGGCATATGTCACGTATCTCCAAACCTAAGCTTAACATCTTTAAATTCCATGACTTTAAAAACTAATGATAAATATATGGCAGCCATTTGTTGTACAAAGAAATATATATCTAGTAAGATATCAAATTTCAAATACATATTTTAACATTAATACTGTAGTACTCAAATTCTTCTGATTTTTCAAACACCTTTTCTTTCACTAATGGCCTCCATGAAACTCTATTTTTGCAGAATGGTATGGCCGTAACTAATACCCAAGGAATGAATTAAAGTTTTGTATAATTAATTGAACCCTTGAATTAATATCAAGAGGAATGCACAAAGATATTTTTTGTTGTACGATTTCACAGTTTTGTAAAGCAGTAAGAGGCCTTCATCAAGCCTAAAGATAGAAAAGGGATTATGTCCTATTAGAGTAATTTTTCACGCAATTACTTGGAATTGCTAAATATCCTTGCCTGAAACACTCAAAGAATAAACCGATGGTGGATTAGATTTTAGATTATTTCTCTACAGAAATAGCAGAAAAGAGTACGAAAAATAATTTAAGATTGGATCAAAAGTGAAAACTGTTTCGGGACCTCTGATATAGGTTGAACGGAAAGAAATGCTGCATGGTGTGAGGCTGGGAAAGTACTAACTTGTAAAAATGAGATCTGGATGATAAAACGCCTAACTAGCATTGTCAAAAATACATTTTTAACGGGGTTATAATATTCAAACCACCTTCCGACAGGTTGATTTTTCATATACTACGCGTATTTTCGTTGCTTTAAAAAATATTGGGTTATGTTTGTACTTTTCGCTAGAATAGTATGCATTTTCACGTAGTCAAAGGAGTGGAAACAACGAAAATAAAACCATGGCATATTATATTAAAGTATGTGCATACCGAAAGTAGAAAGTATTTTTATAAGCTAAAAGATGCCCGATTAACGGGAGTGAGGAAGATAAGAATAACGTTTGGTTTAAACGCTCTTTTTAAGGAATGAATTCCTTGTGCAATTAAAGAAAAGGTCAACTTTCGTGTTGTATTATAATATTCCGAAGCAAAATTCGGTTTTAAAAACAGAATATTTTAGGATGGATAGTATAAAATGAGATGGAGTTGCTGTTTGTTTTGCGTTTTAAATTTTACTGAAATGATTAAATTTTCGTAACTGTGAAGAGGATTATGCATTTATCCGGATTTAGATTGGATTATTTTCTGCACTGGATATACATATAATTTGCCTAAATAAGTTAGGTATTTACTAGGTGTGTCAAAAGAGCAGCTCTATTTAAACCCGCATTTTGAAAAAATAATTAATGCTAACCACGAGACTGATTGTGAGCAGGGGCGTGCGGTGAAATTTTAAGAAAGGGAAGCAATTTTTAGAAACTTACCTATTTGTAATGTAATTCGATTCTTCGATCACTTTTTGCAAATTCGTCAATGACGTCATCATAAAAACGTCGATGCTCCGACATATTTTGGAAAAGTTTATTTTCAATGGACAACAGCGATGTATGAGAAAGTCTCTCCTGCCCCGTTGAATTTCACACGAAATTTTTTATACGTTTAAGTGTTGAAAAATTGCGTTCTACTGATGAACTTGTGGCAGGTATTGTCAATACTAATTCACACAATTTCGACACTTCGGTGTAAGCATCTTCCAGCTCCTTGTCTTTTAAAAATTGCATTAGTTCCTTAGTGTTATTTTTTGCACTAATGTCATCAGTTTCGTAAATCACTTTTAGTTCAGATCGCAGTAACACTCGGTCGAAGAACTGGACATAATGAAGAAGAAGATATCTAAACGCATCTTCTGGAAAAGTTTTTCCTTTCAATGCATCAAAATTGCAGAGCTCGAGGAATTTAAAATCATTTAAACCGTTAAATCTATAGTTGATTTGTTGCTAAATTTGATCGATTATTTCATAAAAGAGGCATCTGTATGATGTTTAAACATCTCCCACCTTGTCTGTTCGAAGACGCTTGGCTTGTGGCTCTACATTTAACGTCATCGTTTTCTCCCAAAATAGGTCAAAGTCATCTCTTTTTTGGCTTAACATGGACTTAAAATCATCCACTTTTTTTAGGCAAAAAGCAATATAATTTGTTTTAGTTTGTAATATATTAAAAACATTGCCCGAGAATGGAAATATTTCTGAAAATAGGTTCAACAAATAATTAAAATTAAAATCTCGTTTCAAACAGTCCAAAAACCCCCTCGAACTATTTATTGCTTCTGAGTCCCACGTTCATTATTTTCTATTATATTCTCAAATAGTTCAATCAGTGATTCACGATTTTCAGATACTGTTAACACAAGTCTTCCATTATAGTTCCACCTAGGAGCTACTTTGGGCAAACGTTTATGGACAATGGAGTCCAAAGCTTGTGTACGTTTTGTTGACTTGGAAAAAAAAACAGCCATGCCACTTAAGGTAACGAAAAATACTTTACACTTTTTAATGTGATTGATGAACTGGGATAAAACTAAATTTAATTTATGAGCAAACAATATACAAACACAGCACTTGGGAAAGTTTCTCGAACTCTAGCTTGCAGACCCCCTAATTGTCCTGCAGTCAATGCAGCTCCATGATAGTTATAAACTACGATCTGCTGTACGATTTTCGAACGTATTCTTAAAACCTAAAAATCGCTCTTGAATACTTCTGTCTATTTTAACGTAGCGTATTACTATAGATAATTGGCTAAAATCAGTGATATCAGTTGTTTCATATAGAACAATAGCAACGAACCGCGTCTCGCCAATCTCTTGCTTAATTCTTTTTAGAATAATGGTTGCAGCAGCGGAAATTAAATCATTCTGGATTCGATTCGACGTTCCGCGAAAAACGCTAAACTGCCTAAATGATTTTTTAAGCAATCATCATATTTAGCCATTAAACTAAGTAAATCTTGAAAATTTCCTCTATTTGAAAAACCCCTTGTTTCGTCATGACCTCTAAATCCCAATTCGTGCTGTCCGAGAAAACAAACAACATCGATAAGTCTTCTTAATATTTGCCTATTTTTATCGACTAGTTCGATGTGTTGGCGGTGACTAATTTCCAACTGTTTATTAAGGGCGTGTTTTTGGACAAAATGTGTATTTTTACAGCTTTACGAAAATTGTTTAAATCGGAAAAACCAGTTTTATTCCAGAGACCTTTTTCATTTTAAAAGTAAACATGGCCAACAAAATAATTTACTTATATTTTCATACCCTGTTAGCCATTTAAATTGTTCGTATTGTTTTTCCGGATAAAAATGTCTAATACAGTTTTTCATTTTTGTGGTTAAATTTTTCATTTTTTAGGCGGTTTTGCCCTTCCTTTGGGAATTATTTGAAGCTTATCAGCGAAGTTTAATGTTGAAAATCTCTTTATTATTAAGACACACACCACACATTTATACACACTCTTCTTACTAAATTCTCCAACATTTTCAACGTTATTACCGACAGCCGAAGTTGACGGTATTTGCATATCCACGTCCGTATTATTGTCTTCCATATCGCATCATGCACGACGCGACGTACGTATCACACAACACACGGATAGCCGTTCAAACAAAAACCTACTCTACCTACTCCAACGATAGCTTCCGCCCCCACTTAAAGCACGCGACTGAAATGCAAAAATTGCAGCCGGTGGAAAGTTCAATAACCTCTGGCTCGATTCACAGGACTTGGCTGCAAAGAAGCTAGTGGCCCGCATAGGTTTTATTCGATTTTCTATTGTGGCTGGGTCGGAGTCAAGGCCGCATTTATTATGGGCTTGATAATTAAGAAAATATTTTAGCATTTTTAATATAAACTAAATTAACGGTTTCCTATTTCAAAAATTACAATTTAGAAGACGTTCTGTAATTTTTTTGGGGAAGCACTGCTTAAGTCAGGCACACTATGATGAAGCCAAAGGACTCACATAATAAGTTCAAAAGGAATCTTATTATTTTCACTTGAATACGATTGTTTTATAATTAAAATTATATAAGTAATATAATATTTTAGTAGACTTATACACGTTTTCCATTGTCTTTTGTATGACGATTTATCTGCCTCTAGTGAACAACTGATTGGGAGTATTATACGAAATATACTCTACATTTGCAAGTAAGTATCGAGCTTATATAATCAGAGAGTTTGAACGCGTTCCTCTATTTCTCCTATTGTACTTTTACCCAAAATATAAACATAAGACGTAATATATTAAAGTAAAAACTTTAGGTCAATTTGTTGACATTCTCAAAAAAAAAAAGGAAATTCTCCTCTCAAATTCTTTTCATATTCCTGGTGCACACATCGATGAGGCGAAAGGGTTTACATACTGAGTTCAAAAGGAATCTCATTATTGTCATTTAGATACGATTGTTTTATAACTAACATTGGTTGAATACATTTTCAGCTTCATATATTAGTACACCTATACACGTGTTCCACTGTCATTTGCATGGCGATTTCATTACCTCTAATAAACAAATGATTGTGCATTTTATGCAAAATACACTCTGAACTTTATTAAACCTAAAGAAGATGCAAGTAGGCATCAAAAGATAGTTTATATTACAAAAGAATTTGAACGCACTCGTCTCTTATTCCCGCTATATTTTCACACAAATAAAAACATAACACGCAATATTCTAAAGTAAAAACTTAAGATCGATTTGTTTACATTCCAAAGTTTACATTTTAAACAGACGTTATTACAAAATTACTTTCCTCATTTAAAAACAATCATTGCTAGCTTATCAAGAAATGTTCTGAAATTATTTTATCAATATGATTACAATTTGTTTTGGATTCTAGTTATAATCTAGATTGCGGAGAAGCTATAGTTCTTTCGCAGTCTCCTATCATTTGAGTAACAATGGAATCGAAGATATGACTCTTGAGGTATAAATGACGTTACTTTAATCTTTTGAGATTAATAGAATTCACCTTTAAAAATCTAGATTATGCCACTATGATAGTTTCTTATTTATTTGTTCTAATAACAGACAATTGATCCTAAAGCCTCTCAATTTGTGCTTGTTTAAAATTTTCAAATATGTTATGTAACTTTAGATACTATATTCTATATATGAAGCACACACTATGGTACCCAACGTATTAGAAAAAAATTGTGTATAAAGATATTATACACAATAATAAGTTCAATCACCCATAAAAGCATCATTTATTCGAAAATTATAGAAAAAGCTTGAAATTTAGATTAGTCTTGCGGCATGTGTTTGAGTCAACAAAAAATGTAATGTCAAAATTAGATTTGGTTCAGTACCACAGCGATGTATTTGTAAAAACTAATGGGATAGGTGACTGACGTTATTAGATATAACCATTTTTATTTTACAAAAACTTGTTTATAATATACCGAAATGCTACACAGTCATGTAAAATTGTATCTGTAGACAATTAAAAAAAAGAAAGGTGTGAACAACCTAGTGTTATCTTATATTACATATATATACATATATAAATATATATATATATATATATATATATATATATATATATATATATATATATATATATATATATATATATATATATATATAAAGAGCGTTTAAATTTAAAAGTTAGGATAATAGGTACATGACATAATCAAACACATGTACATATAAATACTTTATATTGATATTGGAACCAGTTAAGTCTGCAGTAGTACAGTTGATTATATTAGAATTAAGGTGTTACTTTATAAAAAATAGCCCAAATTATTAATGTCAGTCCTGTCGTTCATGGTATTTTTATCTCTAATGGCCTCTAGCATCTCTTTAATTGGTAATTTGTTATAGTTCTTGCCTTTAGTAAGTATTTAAGCGCCATCATAGTCGATGGTGTATTTTTCAGTTTATATTTGTTTGCTTAACATTGTCGTGGCATTTTTAGTGTATCTGTTTCTGAATATCTTTTTTAAACAAAAACTCAAGTTGCAAATGTTTTAAAACTAAATAGCTGTGAATTTTAAGGTATGTACCTACCATAGAAGTGTTTATAATTACATGTGTTTGATAGCTGTGATTGTACAATCTTCATATTATTAACTACATTTATATCCTGTGTGTTTGTTAAATATTATGTCATATATTATATGTATATATCCTAACTTTTTTACATTTTATATACAAACTGTTCAAGAAATCAAAATTTAAATTATATGTTAGCAAGGCTTAAAAATGCTACAAGAATCAACCAGGAGTTTCTTCAAGGGGATCGAATAAGATTAGGTAAAAAAGCCAAGGATAATTTCAAATTGTTTTTTAACAGCCGATTTTTTTATTTTAAGTTCAAACATTTGGAAGTTTATCCTACATGTTTTAATATCAATGTGCCAGGCATGCAAATTACAGGTACGTACCTTGAAAATAAATTAAACAGTAGTGTTAAAACTGCCAAAATAAAATTGCTAAATCTGTCTATAATTGATGCCATAAAACAAACAAATAACTCATCTCAAGTTAATGAAAACTGTCTAATAACATTAAATATTATAATACCAAAAACATTTTATCTAAATTTGTTGTGTACGAACTTAGAAAATATGAACAATTTGGTTCTAAAAAATAGAAAAAAATAACTGGACAATAACTTAATAAAATAAGAACTCCAAAAAAATGATATCAAAATAAATACTTTATAATTACTAGAAAATATTTCGAACACACCAGTACCAGATGAAGTTGCAGAAATTTTAGTTTTAGGTCTAAACTTTTTAATCGACATTATGCACGAGAAGAACATACCAATAAATGAATATGAACTGAAATGAACCATTGAATCAGCTATACCAGAAAAGCCCAATGATATAAAAGATACAATTAGGACAGAAGTAACAAACAGGCTTACTAATTATAAAATGAAATTAAGACATAAAAAAATTAAAAGAAACCAACTTCACAAAAGAGTTAATACGCAAATTAATAGAACACAATATTTGTTAAAACAAAATCCTCAAATAATAGTTCTTAATCCAAATAAAAGCAATAAAAAATAATTATAAATACCGCTGAACACGATTCAAAAATGGAAAAGCTATTAGGTGATCAAAATATATACAGGGAACTTAAAAATGACCCCACTAACATCTGTCAAACCAAAAACAATCAAACTATAAACGTTTATTAAATAAGGAAAAGTTTATTTTCAAAAATTGAAGTTAAAAAGCTAATTATTCATAATGCTGTAGCACCAGTATTATTTGACATGTTGTCACCCCTCAAATAAGACCTTATGAGCTTCCATATCTCTCCTCTAACGCCATAACCAGGCAACTTTATCGGCAGTAGCTCATGGTTAATCACATCAAATGCTCGAGTGAAATCCACAAATGAACCCAATACATGAAGTTGTTTATCAACTGTATCGACAATTGTCATCCGGAATTTACAAAGGGCAATTGCAGTACTGCAGATAATATTATTTTTATTAAGAATTTTATTTATTTATTTATTTATTAGTCACTTTAACATAATGATTGACATTACAATTAACAAAGGTGCACCAAAAATTTAACAGTTTTAATGCCGTAATTATACACAAACAAAAATTCTACTGCTATGGTTAAATGTCCAATATATATATATATATATATATATATATATATATATATATATATATACTAGTTTCTATAAGGGTGTCATTATGCAGTAAAAAATACCGAGATGCTTTACTTGGGGCAATGATTATTGATATAAATCTATGTGGGAGAAATAACAATTATAATTTTTCTGCAATAAATTGATAGGAGAGTTACTGGCCGAATTTGTGTGATCAGTGGTATAATAAAAGAGAGCCGAGGTCCGGGTGTTGGTATTACGATAGTTCAAACAAGAAGCATGCGTAACATCAGTTCAATTCACCAAATTGCTAACAATTTTAAACAAGAAGGCCGCTCCACTAACCAACCTACGCGAACTTAGCTTTAAAAATTTATATTTTTTTAAACCTTGTTCATAACCACTATTTAGCATTTCTGCATTAAATCTATAGTTCATATGAAAAATAAACTTTTTTTGAATATTTTCAATCCCTTCGATATATTTATGATATTGGGGATTCCATACAATATTTGCGAACTCGAAGATCTTACAAACGCGCTGTATGGTAACAATAGTGAAGAAGGATTTTTAAAGGGCTTTGTAATTCTCAGAATAAAACCTAAGTTCTCATAGGCTTTTCCAACTGCCTTTTTATATGTATGTCAAATAATAGTTTAGAGTCCATTATTAGACCAAGATCCCTAATAAAATTTTCCTGCTGAACACTATCTATGCAATATCTATACAAAATATTATTCTTTAGGTCAACACAATTTGTTTACATACATCCTTTCGGTGATAGCCAATACTCATGTGAAGTAGTTCGACGAGCAGACTTTGCTTAGATACGTGAATGACACTTTTTTATTTGGACTGAAAACAATAATCATTTGACGAAATTTTTAAATCACTTAAAAACATGTATTATGTTTACAATAGAGAACTTGGCGTTTTTGCTAAATGATCTACAGAAGGCATACAACGACAGTGCACCAATAGTCCATACACTGGTGAGTATCTTAACCAGGTTTCGAACTTTTTTACAGCAATAATAAAGGATCATAAGAACTCTTTACAACAGAGCTGTAAATACTTACAACAATACGACGGACCTCGAGACCAAAATTAAAAAGGGATCTATTGCAGAACGGTTAGTCAAAAAAGATTAATATGTAAAAGAATATCAAAATATGCAAAAAGATCTTCACACTACGACACAATCCGATCTAGAGGAAACATTACTGTTTCTCACGATAGCCTACATGAAATATTAAATAGAAAAGATTCAGAGAGTAAAATTGCAGTGTTTCCGCCTTTTTAAAAATACAATAGATTTCGAAATTACTGTAAAGCCAAAGCAGCCCTTGAGTGTTAACTCTGTGTTATAGGAAGATTTGTTTGCTCTAAATTATTTTTACTTTTACCTATTAAAATATTTGTAGTCATTCCCTTTATATTATATCTATACAAAATATTATTCTTTAGGTCGACACAATTTGTTTACATACATCCTTTCGGTGATAGCTAATACTCATGTGAAGTAGTTCGACGAGCAGACTTTGCTTAGATACGTGAATGACACTTTTTTATTTAGACTGAAAACAATAATCATTTGACGTAAATTTTTAAATCACTTAAAAACATGTATTGTGTTTACAATAGAGAACTTGACGTTTTTGCTAAATGATCTACAGAAGGCATACAACTACAGTGTACCAATAGTCCACACACTGAAGAGTATCTTAACCAGGTTTCGAACTATTTTACAGCAATAATAGAGGATCATAAGAACTCTTTACAACAGAGCTGTAAATACTTACAATAATACGACGGACCTCGAGACCGAAATTAAAAAGGGATCTATTGCAGAATGGTTAGTCAAAAAAGGTTAATATTTAAAACAGTATTAAAATATACAAAAAGATCTTCACACTACGACACAATCCGATTTAGAGGAAATATTACTGTTTCTCACGATAGCCTACATGAAATATTAAATAGAAAAGATTCAGAGAGTAAAATTGCAGTGTTTCCGCCTTTTTCAAAATACTGCAAATTTCGAAATTACTGTAAAGCCAAAGCAGCCCTTGAGTGTTAACTCTGTGTTATAGGAAGATTTTTTTGCTCTAAATTATTTGTACTTTTACCTATTAAAATATTTGTAGTCATTTCCTTTTCATCCTGTATTTGCATAAAGACGTTACTAAATAACTATATATGCATATACAAAAATCTGCTCCTTTTTTTTTAGAGAAATAAATGATCTGTTATCGTATATGCGTGAAGATTAGTAAAGATATATTCGTTTTAGTAACGCTTTGAGTAATAGGAAGAGCTTCGATATATTTGGCTTATAATTTTCACTTCAAGTTTAGCGAAAAATCATCCGTAACAAGACAAAACACGTATATTTATAGTGAATTATACGAACCAAAGCCGAAACTTTGAACATTTTGCTTTTACTTCTAACGTCAAAAGCGCTTACATAACATCGTATAATCAGCAAAGTTTGACCTTTTTTATTCTGCTAGAGGCCAATGAGAACTTAATTATATAACTTGCTAATAACACCATTAGTGTGAGCTTGTCCACACTTTTTGTGCTAACGGCATCGTCATATTGTTCCCATTATGCTTCACAAATTATAGTATATAAGTCTAATGTTATAAAACATAATGATTCTTAGATGATTATAATAAAGTCTTCAGCACGCACAATCACAGATTAAATAGACTTATAGAGCTGAGATAATGTCATTTACGGACAGTTTTTATAAATAATTATTTTAATACCGTCTTTTATTAAAATTAATAGCATTGCGTGCCTGAACGTGAAAAGAGTAACAAAAAACGGGATATAGTGCACAATAATATAACATGTCGTATCTCTAATACTTTCACGCCTGAAGGCTGACTAAAGAATCCAGAGCTGTTTTCTTTTAAATCGCAATTTCTGTCAGAAATGTAGCGGGAAACAACGTACATTTTGAAACAAAATCTAGTTATAGTTATTGAATTATTACAGGCAATACGATGGTTTGAAAACATGCGAGCCTGAATTTAATAAATCATATTTTCCTGTTATTTGTCTATTAAACGTCTATTGAGGAATTTGCGTAGTGTTTAGTACTTGTTTATGCTTAAATTTAATTTTTGTATTATAAAAGATGTAGTTTTCTTTTTATCTTGAAAGGCTTATGCAAAGAACTTATGTGCTAGGAAGCGTGGTTGCCTTAAGTGAAGAGAGTGAAAGTATATTGATGAGGAATTTAAGGGATTGCGCTTATTATGTGAAGAGAGAAAAATTTTGCTGGTAACAGTTCCATAGTCGGGAGTCGAAACAATCTAAGAATAAAGGAAACAACAAAATAGGATGTCCTTGGCCTTGCTACGATTTACAAAATATAAAACAAGCACCCCAAGTACAAGCATCAACAGCGCGTGCAAACTAAGCACTTAGCTTATTCATTTGGAGAGCAGTGCGTGGGAAAAACATAAATGGCTGCCTAAACTGAAAAGGCTTATAAAGGCAGTTATTTGGCTTTTCCAACTAGCTAAACCAAATAGTTAAAAGAAGAGAGCTATGAGCTTAATAAAACAACAATTAAAAACAGAGTACAGATATTGTAAAAGTCTAATAAATGTTATTATAGGGTGACAGGCAAGGGAGTGCGGTGAAATTTTAAGAAAATGAAGCAATTTTTAGAAGCTTACCTATTTGTAATGTAATTAGATTCTTTGATCATTTTTTGCAAATTCGTCAATGACGTCATCATAAAAACGTCGATGCTCCGACATATTTTGGGGAAGTTTGTTTTTAATGGACAACAACGATGTATGCGAAAGTCTCTCCTGCCCCGTTGAATTTCTCACAAAATTTTGTATACATTTAAGTGTTGAAAAATATCGTTCTATTGATGGACTTGTGACAGGTATACTAATTATATACTGTACTAAATATTAATTCGCACAATTTCGACACTTCGGTGTAGGCATCTTCCAGCTCCAGGTCTTTTAAAAATTGCATTATTTCCTTAGCATTATTTTTTGCGCTAATGTCATAAGTTTCGTAAATTAATTTTAGTTCAGATCGCCGTAACACTCGGTCGAAGAACTGGCCATAATGAAGAAGAAGAGATTTAAATGCACCTCCTGGAAAAGTTTTTCCTTTAAATGCATCAAAATTGCAGAGCTCGAGGAATTTAAAATCATTTAAACCGTTAAATCTATAGTTTATTTGCTCCTGAATTTGATCGATTATTTCATAAAAGAGCCGTCTGTATGATGTTTGAACATCTCCCACCTTGTCTGTTCCAAGACGCTTGGCTTGTGGCTTTACATTTAACGTCATCGTTTTCTCCCCAAATAGGTCAAAGTCATCTCTTTTTTGGCTTAACATGGACTTAAAATCATCCACTTTTTTTAGGCAAAAAGCAATATCATTTGTTTTAGTTTGTAATATATTAAAAACATTGTCCAAGAATGGAAATATTTCTAAAAATATGTTCAACAAATAATTAAATGAAAATCTTGTTTCAAACAGTTCAAAAACCCCTTCGAACTATTTATTGCTTCTGGGTCGCACGTTTCATTATTTTCTATTATATTCTAAAATAGTTCAATCAGTGATTCACGATTTTCAGATACTGTTAACACAAGTCTTCCATTATAGTTCTACCTAGTAGGAGCTACTTTGGGCAATCGTTTGTGGACAACGGAGTCCAAAGCTTGTGTACGTTTTGTTGACTTGGAAAAAAAAAGCAGCCATGTCACTTAAAGTAACGAAAAATACTTTACACTCTTTAATGTGATTTATGGACTGGGATAAAACTAAATTTAATTTATTAGCAAAATAATGGACAAACACAGCATTTGGGAGAGTTTCTCGAACTTTAGCTTGCAGACCCCCTAATTGTCCTGCCATCACTGCAGCTCCATTATAGCTTTGAGCAACTAATTTTTTCTCTCCATTAATTTCTTTAGTAACGTTATAAACTACGGTATATAATGCATCTGCTGTACGATTTTCGGACACATTCTTAAAACCTAAAAATCGCTCTTGAATACTTAGGTCTGTTTTAACATAGCGTATTACTATAGATAATTGGCTAAAATTAGTGATATCAGTTGTTTCGCCCAGAACAACAGCAATGAACCGCGCCTCGCCAATCTCCTGCTTAATTCTTTTTAGAGTAATGGTTGCAACAGCGGAAATTAAATCATTCTGAATTTGATTCGACTTTCCGCGAAAAACGCTAGACTGCTCTAAATGATTTTTAAGCCATTAAACTAAGTAAATCCTGAAAATTTCCTCTATTTGAAGAAACCCTTGTTTCGTCATAACTTCTAAATCATAATTCGTGCTGTCCGAGAAAACACACATCGATAAGTCTTCTTGATATTTGCCTATTTTTATGGACTAGTTCATTGTCTATGTGTCTTTTTACAGCTTTATGGAAATTGTTTAAATCGGAAAAACCAGTTTAATTCCAGAGACCTTTTTCATTTTCAAAAAGTAAACATGGCCAACAAAATAATTTACTTATATTTCACACCCTGTTAGCCATTTAACTTGTTCGTATGGTTTTTCCGGATAAAAATGTCTAATACAGTTTTTCATTTTTGTGGTTAAATTTTTCAAAAGCGGTTTTGCCATTCCTTTGGAAATTATTTGAAGCTTATCAGCGAAGTTTAATGTTGAAAATCCCTTTATTATTAAGACACACACCACACATTCACACACACTCTTTTTACTAAATTCTCCAACATTTTCAACGTTATTACCGACAGCCGAAGTTGACGGTATTTGCATATTCACGTCCGTATTATTGTCCTCCATATCGCACCATGGACGACGCGACGTACGTATCACACAACACACTTCCTTGTTAAAATAATATATAGTTACCTTGCTTTTATATGCCACCCACTTTACTTATATTACTAATAGATAAATTTTAAGAAAAGCTTATTAGTACTCCATAAAAATATTAAAAACATCCCTGAATGTTCCTAGTTGTTTGAAGACCGCTCTTGTAATACCTGTACATAAAAGTGGGGGAAGTTAGTGATCCGATAAACTTTCGCCCGATTTCCCTACTGGCCACACTTTCAAAAGTGCTGGAAAAGCTTGTGAAGGTTCGAATTATCAATCACCTGTGTCAACTCAATGCCTTAAATAAAGCTCAGTTTGGCTTTCAACAATCCCAGTGCACCGCTGATGACGTATTTTCCATCCTGGAAGATCTTTACTTGGGCCCAAACGGCGAAAAAGCGGCGGCGGCAATGTTTTGTGATTTTTCAAGGGCATTTGATTGCGTTAATCACAGAACGCTGCTGCTAAAGCTGGAACACTATGGCTTCCGAGGTAACTCCCTCGACTGATTTAGGAGCTGTCTCTCTGGAAGGACGCAAGTAGTATGTTGTAGCGACAGGCTTTCTGAAGCTATTTCAATAGGAGTCTCTCAAGTATCGGTTTTAAAACCAGTTTTGTTTCTTATATATACATATATATATATATATATATATATATATATATATATATATATATATATATATATATATATATATATATATATATATATATATATATATATATATATATGAATGACTTAGATGTCTTAAATATTCAAGTTAAATTCACATTTTAGCCGACGATATTGCGATTCTTTGGCGTGGCAAAATAGCAGAGGATATGCATCGCATGGTTTCTCAGGACATTGACTGTGTTAAGAAGTGGCGTGACTCTAATAACATGCGCTTTTATATAAAAATAAACTAAAATACTATCATTTAAGATCGTGTTCTCTTACTAGAGCTAGACGGTCAGATAATTGGAATCAGTCAGGTTTTTGGACATTACCGTAGACAATTAATTAAAATTTGGAGAACATATACATTTTCTAAATTCAAAATTGGCGTCTGGATGCTACGCTTTGCGAGTTATGTCAAATGAATTGAGTTTTCTTCTTCAAAAATGGTTTATCATTCACTACTAGGGTCACGGATCAGGTAAGGCATTGCTTTCTGAGGTCTATGTAAACAACAACTATTAAATTCGAAACAAAAGAATATGTTGTTGCAAAGTAGTGTTCACCTCAGAGGTTCAACTAAAAGTGGTACTTATCTCAAATGAATGCTTCGATCAACAACCATCAACTAGGACTGAGCTCTCAATTTTCTACAACAGATGTTGTAGTTATGTTATCCTGACAATATCCAAATATTGATTTGGATTCTCAGCGACCTTGTCTTTGCTAGGTTAGTAGGTTAGAATCATTGTTATCCAACTTGAAATGAACACGTGTATTATAAATTCAATTAATTAAATGGTTATAATCAAAATAGAAACATCATGATTTTCGATGTCGGGATATTCTGTCACGCAATTAAGATTTTTAGTATAAAACAATTCATCTTCTCAAAAATCTATACTTCAAATAAAAATGTGAACCTTTATTTTCTGCTTTTCTTATTAGTTTCATTTTCTCTTTAATTGAAAATTATTTTAGAATTTTACTTTAATATTTGTTGCTCGACAACTCAAGATTTCAAAGCCCTCTCTATTTAGCCAAGCCAGCCAGTTTTATTTCCTTTTCGATTTTTTGTTGTATATCAAAATATGTTGCTCTGATTGGTCAAAGCATCTTTGCAAATAACTTGGATTTTAGTATTGATTTTTATTTTAACCTATTTCCGGTTTCCTATCATCGCTGTATAGAACTGTGCTCTTCCCTCACAGATGACGCTGTGAACAACTCATAAATAGTACTGCCCAACGCAACGTTAGCGTGAACAGCTGCATAGCCTCACTAATTGATTATAATTTTATTTTCAAGAGAAAATCACTGATCAATTTCAAAAAATGCATGTTTTTCTTAGCATACTCCAATCTATTGACTAAATGTGGTTAGGTTAGTTTAGTTTTTTAAAAATAAAAAAAAGTAAAAATATCATCAACCTGTTGGACTAGTCCTGTGTTCAGAATCGGCAGGCACCGTTAAAGTACCAGGCACCAAAAAGTAAACTAAATTCTAAAAAGTTTTATTTGGTTAGTCTGGTCCAAAAAAAAAAGAGCTTCGTGCCTGTATCTAGAACCCTATAAAAGGGTTGAAACTGAACGACAGCAAGGCAACGTGCCAGGGCAGATAATGGCTGAAATTGAGACAAAACTTTAGGCATTTTGCTTTTACTACTAATACGTCAAAAGCGTTTATATAATTTCCTATAATTATCAAAATTTGGCCTTTCCTATTCTGCTAGAGGCCAATGAGAACTTAATTATATAACTTGCTAATGACACCATTAGTGCGAGCTTGTCCACACTTTTTGTGCTAACGGCATCATCAAATTTTTCCCATTACGCTTCACAAATTATAGTATATAAGTCTAATGTTAGAAAACATAATGATCCTTAGATGAATTTAATAAAGTCTTCAGCACGCACAAGCACAGATTAAAAAGACTTTGAGTGCTGAGATAATGTCATTTACGGACAGTTTTTATAAATAGTTGTTTTAATACCATCTTTTATTTAAATTAATAGCATTGCGTGCAAAAAACAAGATGTAGTGCACAATAACGAAACATGTCGTTTGTCTAATACTTTCACGCCTGAAGGCTGCCAAAAGAATGCCGAGGTGTTTTCTTTTAAACAGCAATTTCTGTCAGAAATGTAACGGGAAATCACGTAAATCCTGAAACAAATTCTAGTTAGAGTTATTGAATTATTACCGGTAACACGATAGTCTGAAAACATGCGAAACAACTTATTAAATCATATTCTCCTGTTATTTGTCTATTGGGGAATTTGCGTAGTGTTTAGTAGCTGTTTATGCTTTAATATAATTTTTGTAGTAGTATGTAGTTTTTTATCTTTAGGTAGGCCTTGAAAGGCCTAAGTACTAGGTAACGTGGTTGCGTTAAGTGAAGAGAGGGAAAGTATATTAATATGGAATTTAAGATTATGGGAAGAGGAAAAAATTTTGCATTTAACATTTCATAGTTGGAAATCGGGATACTCTAAGAATAAAAGAGAAAACAAAGCAGAATGTTCTTGACGTTGCTACGCTTATATTGGTTAATAAAGCGAGCAAGCTAACTCCTTAGCTCATTTATTTGGAAAACAGTGCGTGGGAAAAAAACAAAAATAACAAAAATGAGTGGCATCAATTTATTGGCATTAAGCTGGAAGGCTCCTAGATTATAAAGGCACTTACTTATCTCCAGTACTTCCAAGTAGCTAAATCATATAGAAGAATGCTGTGAGCTAAATAAAACAACAATTAAAAACAGTAATCTATTGACTGAATGTAGTTAGTTAGTTTAAATTATAATTTTTTAAGGTCCAAATGAGAAGTAAAAAGAGGTAAAAAGTACATTTTAAAAAATTCCATTTGGTTAGCGTGCCCGTATCTAAAACACCTTAAAGGGCTTAAAATTACTAAAAAAATAACCGTCAGCTAGGCAACTTGCCAGGGTGAACAAGGGTAGTCTGTTAAAATCTTTTACATCACAAATCCTATATTCTACAGAAATCCTTTACCCTGGCAACAGTGGGAATTGCTACAAAACAGCCAGGTGCCTATAGAATGCCAGATGTCTACGAGGAGGTCCCAGAGGCATTGCTACGAACATCTCAAAATAACAAAAGTTAGCAACATGATAACGCAGAACAAAAAAGTTAATAATTACTAATCTCTCCAAAACCTAGCTGAAATATGATGAAACCTCTTATTTGTGACCAACTTTAAAGTGACTTCAAAATGGTAAACGAACATTTGTTGTTATGTTTAGTAGCTGTTTATGCTTAAATATAATTTTTGTATTATAACATACGTAGTTTTTTTTATCTTTAGGTAGACCTTGAAAGGCTTAAGTACTAAGTAACGTGGTTGCGTTCAGTGAAGAGAGGAAAAGTATATTAATATGGAATTATTAAGATTAAGGGAAAATGAAAAAATTTTGCATTTTGAATACTCTAAGAATAAAGGAGAAAACAAAGCAGAATGTTCTTGAGGTTGCTACGCTTATATTTGTAATTATTATTTATTGATTTAGAAAATAGAAAAAGCACCGTAAGTACAATGACGTGGTCAATAGAGCGAGCAAGCTAACTCCTTAGCTCATTTATTTGGAAAGCAGTGCGTGGGAAAAAAACAAAAATGAGTGCCATCAGTTTATTGGCTGTCTAAGCTGGAAGGCTCCTAGATTATACAGGCACTTACTTCTCTCCAGTACTTCCAAGTAGCTAAATTATATAGAAGAAGGCTGTGAGCTAAATAAAACAACAATTAAAAACAATAATCTATTGACTGAATGTAATTAGTTAGTTTAGATTATAATTTTTTAAGGTGCAGATGAGAAATGAAAAGAGGTAAAAAGTACATTTCAAAAAATTGCATTTGGTTAGCGTGGCCTAAAAAACAAGAGCTTTGTGCCCATATCTAAAACACCTTAAAAGGTTTAAAATTACTAAAAAAAAATAACCGTCAGCCAGGCAACGTGCCAGGGTGGACAAGGGTAGTCTGTTAAAATCTTTAACATCACAAATCCTCTATTCTACAGAAATCCTCTACCCTGGCAACAGTGGGAATTGCTACAAAACAACCAGGCGCCCATAGAATAGCAGATGTCTACGAGGAGGTCCCAGAGGCATTGCTACGAACATCTCAAAATAACAAAAGTTAGCAACATGATAACGCAGAACAAAGAAGTTAATAATTACTAATCTCTCCAAAACCTGGCTAGAATATAATTAAATCTCTTATTTGAGAACAACTTTAAAGTGGCTTCAAAATGGTAAACGAACATTTTTAAAGCAGAGGGTATATATAATCTAAGCTATGCATCTAGAATCTAGTAGATGTTTGTATTGTGTAAATTAACTTCAAAAATTTACCAATAAAATAATATAAATAAAGCTATTGTTTTGTAACTAAATGGAGGTATATTAATAAAGAAATATTTTAGGAAAACCTATAGGTGCAGAATGTTATTTACATAACTAAATCTCGTAAATAATGAATTTCAAAATAATTCAATAACTTGAAGAAAATATTTAAAAAAAAGACCATTTAAGGACATCAATCTGAATTTAGAGATATAGAACAAAATCGTCAGAAATACAAACAGTGCCTGATACACGTAATAAAAATTAAAAAGACTTCTAAATAAAAAGTAAACAGAGTTTGTGTTTATTTATTGCCGACCTTATAAAAAAGAAAATATTGGGGTACTGTTTTCGGTATATTTTAGCATCAGAAGCATAATGTTCGGGCACATAATAAATATTAGAAGTAGAAAACGAAGCAATACCTAAAAAAGAATATCCCAATAATGGAAATAGAAAATGACTACAGCACTTCTACTACTTTTAATAATACAGAAATAATACGTTTATAATTCCTTATCGATCCAATATAATTTGCAGACATATTATCAAAAAACAAATCCAAATATTTTTTTGTGGGTGGTAGATGGGGTAAGCCGTGTGAGCCCAAACAAACGAATAGAACCAATCAACCATTTTTTCTATATAGGTTGATGGAGAGTAATATCTGAAAAGCGCGCTGGCCTAGGAATTGGGGAAACATAATTAAGATATTTCGTCACTTGCCGGGAATAGTGGGCCTAGGCTTCATTACTGCTCTTTCATTTAAGGTAACATCTTGTAGTGGTTGAAAAACATATTTTGAAGAAAAATTAAATATCTCACACCAGTAAATGTGTTTGATAAATGTACGGTTTTAATAAACGGCCGCTTAATCAGGCATTAACATCCCATACTACCTGAAGATGTGTTTTTTTACCCAGGGCGTATTATCAGGTGTCCATAATGGCAGTTGAGACGATTCACAGGGATCTTATAATGAAACCGATTTTCGTCACTCCTTAAAATTTCAATGAGAAAAGTTGGTTTCTTAAAATAAAATTTCCAAAAAGCTATCAATATACTGGGTGTCTCATTTAAAAAACAAAAAACATTACATTGTGAGCTGCCCTGTATGACTGAAGTTATGTGTGAATTAGGCACCTCGAAAAACCAAAAAGTTGTTAAGATTTTTTTATAAATCTCATAAAATGACCGAATCCGCTGGTCACAACACCGTGGGACACCTTGTATAGTATATATAATAACTTGTCACTGATTGATTTACCCTATATAAAGTTTAATTTGCTTCAAACAAGTTTACCTTAGTTACGTAAGCTTTTAAATTATGTGTGAAACATTTAGCACTCGATCTCTAATTTACCAGCAGTAAATATTATATAATAAGCCAATAAATAGAGATTTTTGGTGACAAAAATAGTAACTGAAAACCGAGTGTGCCATTACATTCGAGATAGCCCATAATAATATTTCATTATGTGTTCCACTCATAACTATCATTTGTTTATATTTGTTATGAAAAATTTAATGCAAAAAATCGCCTTTCTTTAATTTTTGGCTTATAGAATCGCAAATGAGGCGGTTGATGGTGTAAAGCAGGGATGCTCAAACTTGAACTGCTGGCGATATACCTCAATATTTTTAGACTACTTACGATCGACTCTGAGAGGCTGCAAGTATGTGTGATGCAGGGTTGTCGTACATACACGATACATACACCCTACCAACCTACCTACCTACCTAGGTAGGGTATTCCGTAGCATAAGCTGACCCAAACATTGCTGTCAGTTGAAGGGCGATTTGCCTTAGATTCTGATATTTATCTTCAGTTATAAAACGCCAGAAATTTGTATCAGATCTGATATAATCTGCACCAACTCATTTTCAACAGAACATGAGTTCATATTAAACTGACTTGCTATTTCAGTAGCTAATTCCTCAATGTTTTTACATGAAAAAGGATAACTCATAAATGATGCTACATTTGCCAATTTACTAAAATCATAAAAACGCATTTCGAATTGTCCCAAAATATTTGATAATTTAGCCACATACGTATCATAATTCAACTGAGGAATCCTTGCTTTCAGAGACGGAAAATGTTTCAGATCTTTTCTTTTCAGTTGATCTATCATAAGTTGCAATTTACTTTTGAATGCGTTTACTGCGCTAATCATCTCAAAACCAGTTTTTCCTTTACCTTGAAGCTCCAAGTTAATGGTGTTTAAGTGCATTGTGATGTCAGTCAAAAATGCCAAATCAGTCAGCCATTTTTCGTTTTTCAACATCTGAGTGTCATCACCTCTTTCGTCTAGAAAAGCTGTTATTTCGGGCAATAATTCTTGAAACCTTTCTAGGAATTTTCCGCGACTCAACCGCCTGACGTCCGTGTGAAGATCTAAATCAGTGTGTTCAGCTGACTCCCTATCTTCCAACTGCAACTTAAAGAGCCGCCGTTGCAAGCTACGTGCACGGATGGAATTCGCAATTTTTGTTGCAATGCCCATAAATTCGTAGTTTTTTACAGAATTGAAGAAAACGCCATATATATCTTCGCCACGGGTCTTCTTCTTCAGAGGAATGATTGTCAAAAATTCTTCCTTAGCCAACGTGTCATTGAATACCATCCGAATAAAAATACACAGCTGGGCAGTATCTGTCATATTGGTGGATTCGTCGAACTGAAAAGAAAAGTGTGTACATTCCATGATATCATTTTTTAGTTTATCTGCCATGTCCTGACTCATGACTTCAATACGCCTTGTGACAGTCGGACGAGATAACCGAAGTTCTCTAATAGCAGACATGATTTCTGTTTTATTTTTAAAATCTCCAAATAAAGTCTCAACCGCTTCAATAAATGCTTCCTTCACAACCGATCCATCTTCGAATGGTTTTTTGTGTTTCGCCAATATATGAGATATTTTAAATGACGCGATCGTAGCAGCTTTTGATTGTTTGGCTGGTCTTGTGAACATGGTTTGTTCTTTTTTCAAACAAGATATCAAATCACGTACTTTTCGTTTTTTTAATTCACTCTGTGGCGGAAAATCCTTTTCATAGTTTTTATGAACCGTTTTATGATGCCTCTCTAAGTTAACACGCTTAGGTATTGCAACTTACGCATGACAAATAAGACAAATGCACTTATCCTTCACCATACAAAATAAAAATTCTTCCTCCCAATCGTTATTAAAATGATACGTTTTAGATTTCTTCGCTGCACTCATTTTGTACTATTTAATAATATACTTTGTATCGACGTAGTATTGCCTTCAAGTTGCAATTCAGAATGACTCCAATTCCTGCAGGCGCAACATTTATATCGGCGTGAACGAAAGTCTCGAATGTTGCGCCGCCCGAAATTTCTAGAAAAGCGGCAAGAATAAAAAACTCGGCTTTTCTTTGACAAGTACCGAGCTTTTCTTTGATAAAGCCGTCTTTTGCCGCTAGCAGAGTGTTATTTTATTACGTAATAAATTTTTGTAGTTTAGTTAAGTACCTACTTATTAAAAAAATTTTTCTTCTCGAAATCTACTCAAAAAGTACTCGCGATCGACCGTTTGAGTACCCCTGGTGTAAAGGATGGATTGTAGAGAATAAAATTACAATCAATATGATATAGTTACATGACTTAATCGGATCATTAGAACAGGAGAAGAAAAAACAAAAAACCGGAAAAATGTGTTTGTTTTTCGAAAATTCAGATCTCCAATATGTATTAAGTTGTAGCAAAGGCCCTTTACGAAATAATAGTTATTGATATATACTTTATGCATATCAAAACCAGGCGCTGTGGGATTATGGGTTTTTATTCAATCTCGATGTGATTTTTTTAATGCATTATTTTTCATCGTGCATAGGACCTGCTGGAAGTAATCGTTATAGGCAAAAGCAGCATTCCTGTTGATTCTTCGTGAAATCTGAGTAAATAATCGGTTTTCTCGGATTGGGTCTCCCCAATATCAAAAAAAAAAAATTAAATAGCTTCTGCAGTTGCTGAGATTATTAAAACTAAAGATCAATACTTTGCTTGCGGAAAGTCTCTATTGTCCCTTGGCTTTTGATCATGTTCAGAAGCATTCTTCGCCTAATTCACAAATTTTTAGTGCGAATTGAGAACATACATTTTGTAGTATGGCACTTTACTTTTCTGCCATTTTGCAGAATTCAAATCGGATCACCAACGACACATCCACGCACGTTGAAAGACAGTGCATTAAAAAATTCAATTGTGTGAAAACTAATAATCCCACAGCGTTTGGTTTTGAAAGGAAAATATGATTTTATTTCTTAAACTTTGAATGTAAATACGTACACTACATTTGTGTGGATATAGAAATATAAATTTACTAATGACAATTCTGAGTACACATATTTTCAACTAAAGTATTAAATTTATATTTCGGATATTTATCCCTAACAATAAAAAATGGAACAGGATGTTTAAAAATAAAAATAAATTAAGTAACCTAGGATTTTGCTGAATAAAGGCAACAATATAGGATTAGCGACTTTTTTCTGCCTCCAGAAAAAAATGTAGGATCCAAATAGAGTATAGCATTAAATTTAAGAAAAAAAAACCATTTGATGTTTATATCAGATAATTATACGAAAAACAAAGTATGTACGATTGCATTAAATTTTAGATACCTACACTTTTCCCCCGATAAAAAAAAACAAAACGAATATAGCCCAATTAAGCCAATTACTGAAATAAATCTTTACAATAACAGTCTTAGTGTAAAAAAAAAAAATGTTATTCTAATATGCAAACATTTGCCTCCAATATAAAATGTAGGAATTAGACAAAACGTACTTTTTTCGGCTTCTAAGATTACGCTTTACACATGTAAATGTCAAGTGTTTATGTACAGTCACATGAAATAAGAAGACATACCTGATATTATGAAATAGCATGATTAATCCGAATCGTCCTCACTTTGATTTGTAATTTTTTTCAAATCATCCACCGATTTTAAAAACACTTTTGAACCTTCACTCAAAACAACTACTTTACCCCCTACAGTCCAGCACGAATTTTGAAACTGAGCTTCCTTAAAGAGGGACAAATTGTTTGCCGTCAGTAGTTCCGTCAACAACAAAGATGTTCCCTTTAGCTGTTTTTTCTTATAGAACACCTAACTCCTAACCGATGACAATAGCTTATATCTGATTTATGAACTTCGATACCAATTTTTGTAGTTATTATAGATGAAACCGATTTATACAAATCAGTTTGTTTATCTTCTATTCCGTGAATTAGAATGGCATTCTGATTAGACGTTCCTGCAGAGTGTGACGTGTCGATTTTGAGTTGCGTCACCTCGTTCTTAAGACGTTAGTAAGGAATCCGACACAGATCTTTCAAATAGGGAAAACTTTTCCGCCAACTTGCCGACATCTCCAACCTCAAAATCACCAGAGGACACTCCCCCAACAGTTTCTTTGGTCAAGTCCTTCCTGAAAGAATTCAAGTCGGCTGTAAATTTAGCCGCCATTTGATCCATGCGGTCTTGGATTTTCTGAAAGTCACTATTATGCTTTTTAGAGGAATCATCTCCTTTTGCCCCTGTTCTTGTCATGACTGTGCACTAGTAAACTCGCGTACAGGGTACTATTTATAAAGTTAAAACAAAAGATATCGGGAAAAACTAAAAAAATTATGGGACCGACGTTAAACACTAACTTAACAGCAGCGCATGCGCTCTCTTTTTCTTTTCTCTCCTTTGTGTTGCAAAAACGGCGAACTTTCGAATTTTAAAATGATTTAATTTTGATTTTTCTTGATCGATTTACCTATAAATATATTTTTTCTTGAGTTCTGTCATTAACGGTTCCCGGGCTACTGCCTACGTCCACTATTATCAGTATAGTAATACACGATTTACAAGTCCAGATTTTACAAGGGCAGCCAGCATGAGATCCAGTGAACGAGATTTATCAAAATTTTAATTTATGCAGTTCGACTTTGGGCTACTCGGGTATGCCAAAAGTGGCTGTCTCCGTTTGTCATATTACTTTATACAAAGCGTTTCCTAATTGTGTGCTGATGTTAAAGGGTGTGTTTTTGTGTCCTAAAAATCTTAACTTTTGAGATACAGGATGGTAAAGTTTGAAAAGAAAACATTTTTTTTCATCCCAATTCTAATGCTATTGTAGAGAACTGCATGAAATTTGATACACGTCTTCTATGCATTAAGGAGCATACTGATTTACCCAGGTTAATTACATATGCACGCTACTGGTAGGAATTTCAAAAATTGATTGTTAATAAAAAATGCCCTTTTATGCATAAAAGACGTGTATCAAATTTCACACAGCTATTTATCTATAATAGCATCAGAATTAGGATTTTAAAAAGAATGTCTTTTTAAAACCCTGTATCTCCAAAGTTAAGACATTTAGGTTCATATTAAACTTTTTTCTTAAAAAAGCCCAAGAATCACACCCCTTTAACATTAGCACACAATTAGGAAACGCCCTGTATAGTACTTCACAATGACGCCCCCTGTACAAATTAATATGACAGGCAGAGACAAACGGTCATTTTTGGCATACCCGGATAACTATATTGATGTGTTAATTTTGGAAAAATATGAGTTCTGTG